>CAJQUW010010180.1:0-143031 GCA_907163375.1 Prostheceraeus crozeri
ATCGCTACGGACTTTACCGCTGTCTCGAAAGAACGCCCACCAACAGGAAGTATGACACCGAAAATCTCCGTGACTTGCACCGTCACTGACTTGATAGCCAGACATGAAAACCGGTGGAGTTATTTACAAGAGATTGGCAGACTTTCATCAGCTTGATAGCAAGCCGTGATTCACAAGCGTTTTGCAGTGGAGATGTTTAGATGCCACCCATGACAAGATAGCTAAGACTCAACCGATTGGCGTTCAAAGTGCTACGTTGAGAACTGTGTCAAATGCCCAACATGAGTTGCTCCAGAGGTTTCGGTCTAAAATATGACACACTCCCTTGCCACACTTATCACTACAGCATCATACGCCGTCCCGAAGGAACACCCTGTCAGTGGAATATTAGAGCAAAACTCTCCGTGTCATGCTTGCTTTCAGTGAAAAGCCGCTTGTATCAAGTGTGGCTCGTACACACTTATACATGCCTTCATTGACTTCAGCAGGGTCGAAAACCCCAGAAAACCTCCAAAAATGATGAATTTAAATTTTTCAACTTTTTAGCACAACCTATGAAATTTTATAAGTAGTCTGTCAATATAGGTCTGATGAATAGCGATCGAACCTTTTTGAATCAAGTCAAAAGGACTTGTAGAAGCAAAGTTACAAGCCTTTAAAGTTTTGGAGTCTTTTATGGCCCGGATACGAAGGCCATCTACCGGCTAACCTTTAAGTCTGACGCTTTAGCTGATATCAGCCATGAAATTTTCTAAGTCGGTTTCCTACGGAAACCCGGTTTTTGGAGATTTCCAATGCTATCATCGGAGCTCCGGAGTTCACCTACCCCAACCCAGTCGGGAGGAGAACTGATTTCCACAAGTTGAGTTTCCACTTATACAGTTTGTGGCGATCAGCTGATGACGTAATGTCCATCATCCAAAAACTTTAAACACGTGTATCTCCGGTTCTAGTGCTCCGATTGACTTCAAATTTTGACAGTCACGTTTTCTCGCTCTTACTTTTTATTTAAGACATCCCTCGACTCTCTACGATGACCAGAATCTGAGTTCTAAAACTTGGAAAATGCGCAAAAATTCGATATTCAACATGCTCTCATTTGGAAACGAAACATTCCACGCATCTGAAAAGATAGGATCTTAGAGAACAAAGTGCGGTCTTGGCCCTAAAAGAAACCCGAGCTCTTCATTCACTTCCAATCCTTCGCTATTCATCGCCAAAGGTGGCCACAATTTAACATTTTAACGAAAAAATCCCGTACGGAGACCCAGTGTGAAGAAAATTTCCAACTTTTTCTCTCCGATTTACTTTAAACTCACCCTCTAGATGCAGAATGTCACGCTGATTCCAAATGTGGTCTCTGTTTTCCCATCCGAGGCTTCGTTCAGCCCCTAGAGCCATTTTCGCAAAAATTCCAACTCTGTCGTTTTTTCGGTAATGTGCAAATATCTTAAAGTCACTCTCACAACTCAGCCAAGGAAGACAGGGCCAAACTGTGCTTTTCACTGCATTTACTCACTCTTAGCTTTCAAATGAGCTATTGCACGACTTTCTACGATCTCTAGAACCAAAGTTGGAAGTCTCGTCCAGAGAGGGGGGGACGTCCTCAAAATTTTTTCTCTCCGATTGAGCTGGAAACCTTCCTAACCCAAAATTTCACGTAGATTCCGAATCTGCCCTCCGTTTTCCCATCCGAGTACTCCTTCATGCCGAAAAATGACCTTTCTCATCCCAAAACCACGAAAACCTACCTTTTTCTAACTCTGCCATTTTCAGAGATTCCTACCCTTGCCTCACAGGAAAACTCCTCCTTCCTTCCTTCCTAACCCAACATTTCACGTAGACTCCGAATCTGAACTGCAATTTCCCATCCGAACCCGCCTTCTGCCCGAAAAACGACCTTTCTCATCCCAAAACCACCAAAACCCACCTTTTTCTCACTCTGTCCTTCCCACATTCATACACGGGGGGGTAGGGAAACACTTTCCTCCTCACGGACCCATTCCTCCCAGCACATCCTTGGCGACTTCCTTCCAGAGGGGGGGGCCGAGTCAGCATGATGACTCATCGTTGCACATTTTCGACTTTATTTTGGGACGGGATTACTACTCATGACAGATGTCGGAGTCCAGATAACTGCAATTTAATGAGTGGTGAAAAGGAGCATTACATCGATCTCATCAGCTTGTTCAAGGCCTTGATAATGAGCTGATGAGACCAAAGCATTTCTCATTATCACCATCCATTAAATTGCCTGATGACGCACGAAGCAAGATTATAGAAGGCTTGCCTTTGCTTCAATTATGTCCTTTTTTCTGACTAATCATGGATCGAATGATGTAAGCAATGAAGTTGCACGTGTAAACACACCCTAAGGAGCTAATTATTTGCAAATATGAATTAACGATTCGAACAGCACTTTCAATGTGATGTACTTCCTAAAATTTGGAAAGTGCCAATAAATTTCATCAGACAGTAAGTGCATGATTTACGACAGAAAATTAAAAAGTCTCTTTCTAGCTCTTGTCTTTTTTCTATATCTCAATAACATATCTCTGATGACAATTACGGATCGTGGCAGACATATTCTGTTTTGATTGGCAATTACAAATGTTATCAAATTACTTGGCTCTTCCAAATCCTAACAATATGTCCTCAGAGAAGCATTATACCCAATTAATGTGGGTTTTTATAAAAGTATAAATTCTAATTTTCTAAATCTACAAGTGAGAATAATGTTCGAAAACTCATTTAAGAAAGATAAAATTTCATCTTGACTTCCTCGATAATGTGCGCATGAAATACGAACAATCATTATCTAAATGCCTGCTGATATGAAGACTGATCTGTAAGAGATCCTGGCGTCGTTACCAATGCGTAGTCATATCAATGTCACCTAGGAGGTGCTTTGTAAGACTAAAGTAAACCTCAACCCGGATCCGGCCCTAGTGCTCACCGAATTTTTCAGCCCGAAGTCCGGTCCGGATCCGCTTTCAGCTCTGTTCAGCAGACAAAACAAAGCAAAGACAAACAGGCGATGTCAAGAACTCTTGACAAATCATTGAATGCCTGTTCGCTCGCCTGTGGTCCTTTGTTTAACTCTGTTTGAAGTGTGTGGAGGTTTAAAAACTCGGGAGAGCTCTGGTTTTGAAATTCATATAATTTAATTGCTCCCCAAAATTTGTAATTCAGTAAATCACTTTTTCCAAAGTACTAATTACTTATCTGTTGGAAATTAATATGTTTTGATCAGTCATCGCATGAAAGAGTCTTAAGACAATGCTGGTAATATGTTTGATTGAAGTCGGATAGCTAAGTCATGCTGAATACGTTTCAAAAAGAGAATTTTGAAAGTTCGGCTTAAAGACGGCCCTACATTTCCTACTTGTCTTCATTTTGTCTAGAGTGGAAGCGTCGCATCCTGTTATGAAGTGATATATTCCGCGGACAAAATACCATAGATATCGAAGAATTAGCTATCAGTTAAACGGTCATTCTATTTCAGCCAATTCAGTTGAAGTTACAAAAGACGAGACGACTTCATATTCTTCAGGTTGTGACTGTCTGTCAATTCTTCGAATCTGAAGGAATGGTGGCAATTGCAGTATTTTGAAGGAATGGTCACAACAATCGGCAGGTGATGAAGGACTTTCACTGCCTCTCAATCACTTTTTCTTTCTGCTCACTTAGTAGGTTTTTTGCATGCACCATCAGAGCTAATTCTATGGCTTTATAGCAAATGATATGGAGACATGATATATCAATATGTATTTGTGGCTGAAGCATTTTAACAATTTAGTACTCCTTCGAAGAGCGATGCTAAAAAACAACACAATAATGAAGCTTTTATGCTCATTGATTACTCCATTGTTTAACTGTTCAGAACATTCGCTATGGGGAGGCGAAATTCGTCCATTCCAGATGACTTAAGTACTTTTTAAGAACTATTTGAAAAATTTGTTTTTTGAAGTGCGATGCTCAATTGTCCATTTTTGAGAATAGATACAGATTGAGAATACATCAAGGTTTTACACGAAAAATCCTCTCATGATTACTTTCAAAGTCTGCGGTAGGATATTGATCAACTGAGGAAAGTATTTCCTATTTATTTCTATAATCGGAATCTTATCGGTGCTGGTGAAGGCTGCTGGTAATGCACCACCGGTCGCTGATAATGTGCTGGCTTACCTGCACGTGAATCACTGCGAACACATTTATAATGCACGTGAATCACTGCGAACACATTTATAATGCACATGAATCACTGCGAACACATTTATAATGCACGTGAATCACTGCAAACACATTTATAATGCACGTGAATCACTGCGAACACATATATAATGCTCGTGAATCACTGCGAACACATTTATAATGCACGTGAATCACTGCGAACACATATATAATGCACATGAATTGTCTAGATAAGGTAGACGATGACCATTAATTACTAATTTGTAAAAAAGGCATCTTTATCAACGGCGAATAATCAGAATTTTGTGTGTTATATTCGACAGATCTTGTGCTCTAATGTAAAAATGACGCTTCAATTTCGAAAAACAGACATTTTAATCATTTTTGTACTAATTCTATGCCACGTTGAGGATGTGCTACTTAATACACAGATGAATTCGCACTAAACTTACTTAGTGACTGTTGGAACATATATGAATGACTTAATGGAATTCTTAAACAAAAAATTAAAGCAATTCAAGCTGTGAAGCAATTTCCAATCGGTTTGAATAGTTGTCTTTTCAATTCGCTCACATATCGTGTCCGTCTACAAGTTGGCAAAAATGCATTGGACCACTGAGGGCTTGAAATTGATCAGCGAATATCGTATTTGCAAAAAAAAATATCGTATTGAAAAAAAATCGTATTTGCAAGTCGCATGTATAATCACCCTGTATATAGCATGAATACTATTAGTCATCATAACGAGGTTAAAAGCATCTGAGTACCAATTAATATAATTGCTAGACCATATTTCCTGAACCGGCAATTTACAGAAGTTGCAAATCAAGAAGATTCTTATCAATAGAGGTGAAAATCCAAAAAGTCCGAAAAATGTGGTCGTAAGTTTTTACCTGTGGCTCCTGTGGCTAAATTATTGGGTCTACAAAAAAAAACAGCTGCCACTCAGAGAAAGTCAACACAAAGTTAGGGAAAGTTACTGAAGGAGACATTCAAACAATTATTCGTTCCGGCGTGAGATTATAATAAGCGACGGGGGCCGTAACCCCCACCCTAATGCAAATAGGGTTAAGTTAGTGAACTAGAACAATTACTATTTGCCATGACCACATAGACAAAATACCTGTTCTGTGTTGATGGTTGAAGCACTTCCTGGGTCTTAAAACCACACTTGAAAATTCGCAGGAAACTAAATATTTTCCGTCAAGTTTGAGACTTCATTCTCAAGGACTTTTCGTCTTTGTTTTTTGTTCAGACATCACAAAGATGAAGTTTCGGATTTAACTCCAAAATGCTTTATCATTGATTTTACTCAAGTCATCGTGAGGTCCTGAAGACCGCAATTATACACTTATACACTGCTAAGTCTCAATATAAGCTCCTGCTTGTCTTTCATGAAATTGAATCGATAATTTGATGATCCTACCGCGATAGGTAGCAACACTCCTCATTAAAAGAAATGGCACTAGCTTATTAGATGATACATACTAAGCCTTATGTACTCGTAGCACCCGTAGTCGGATAGTCTACAGAAAACTCTTTTGCTGCATCCATTGTTCCGGCTAGCATGAGTAAAAATGTTTCATAAAACCAAGAAGGGTCTGCATTAGGACTCGCACCTGCTTGCACCGGTGCACCAGTGCACTGGACATGACAACCGGTGCACCGAAAATTGTGTAAGTTACACGGAAACACTGAAGTGTAGCCGATATGCAATTTCTTTTTCGCTCTAGGCTGATAGTTAATAAATACTTCAAGATCTTGAATGTAGGGTCTCTATCTTCTGTTAAAAATGTTCAGAATTTAATGCTAATTTGATAGAGTACTAGGAAAATTCAACAAAATTATTAGGCTTCTTTTATTTTTCCAATACTTGCAAGTGCCTCTCATCATACTTAGCCGCAACCAGAAAATGGCAAAAAAATAATTGACCAAATTACTGAGTTAGTTCTCATACGATGATGAAAGTCATCCCAGTAGCCATTTATGATAGAATATAATGCTTACTAATTTAAATTATTAGTTAAAGTAGTCCTAATGAGGACTGATGGCGTTCTCCAATCCGCAAGTGTACAAAGGCAATGCTACTGTAACCATTGGATTAATCATTTCTTAAAAGAACTCAATGTAGCTTTCTCGTAGCAACGAATTAAAATTGATCAGCTTTGGCCCAATATCTGGTAAAAATGGAAATCTTAAGACTTGTAATACTACTCATTCTTGCTGTTAATATACTAATACCATAGATTCCAAACACTGCCGTATACACGTTCAAAACAGACATCTAATATACTGTACCGACTACAGATGCTGATAGTGGAAATAGAATAAAACAATGGTCACCATAGGTTAAGGAAATTAAAAATGGATATTATAAAACAACAGGAAACCGATGGATAAAAATTGGAAAAGTGGAGGTAAAATATGGAAATACAACGATGCTACTACACCGATTACAAGTGAACTATATCTGACACTACACAAAGTTGATAATGGTGAGAGTGGATAAGTGGAAAGTGGATAATGGAGGTAAACAATAGAACTACAATGACACTCTACTACACCGAAAACAATGAAACTATACACACTATACCTAAGACTACATTGGATAAAAATTGGAAAAGTGGAGGTAAAAAATGGAAATACAACGATGCTACTATACCGATTACCAGTGAACTATATCTGACACTACACAAAGTGGATAATGGAGGTAAACAATAGAACTACAATGACACTCTACTACACCGAAAACAATGAAACTATGCACACTATACCTAAGACTGCACATGGAAAATACTATTTCTTCACTTGAATTTGTTATCGCCAGTTTCTTCATCCGTCTATAGTACTTCATGTAATTCCACATTTCTTCATTTGAATTACAATACATCGACCACTACTTCATCTACCGATTAAGGGATATAAAACATAATACTGCATTCCGTCAGTCATCAGCAGGTACTCGTCTACTAGTTGTGTTTCGACCCCTAACCTGAACACTCAAACCCAGACGAGGACAAAATACTGAATAGGTGATGATATGTCTTGAAAGATATGTCACAAAGATAAATCAGACATCATTCAATTGTTGCGTTTCCCACATGTAAACTGATCCTGTCATTAAATTCATCCCATCAATAAATACAGTATGCTTTTTGCGATCCGCACATGTAAACAAATCCTGTACATCAATTTTTGCCTTTTCGATTCCCACAAGTAAACAGATCCTGTTCATCCTCGAATCCCATAAAGATGTAATCGCTGTGTGATAAATATGTAATCCGCCTTTACACAAACTTCGCCTCATACATCAAGACTTAACAATGGGAGCTCTCTCATCTCCCGTAAGCCACGCTAAGCGCTCTGCATTCACTCTTCACCGCCCCCCCCCATATGATGGCTACAAGTCATTGTTAGTCGTTTATTCATAGTTGATGGCAGCTGACGGGAGGTTGTTTAATTTCATAGTGAATCTCACTTCCGCTTGTGTCGTCTCCCCGAAAAAAGATAAGCTGCTAAAAATATGTACAGTCTATTTGCTAAAAGTTATGTACCATTCCGAGCTTTCGCGAGCCGGCTCGCATTATCAAGGTTTGGCAGGAGTGAGGGCACGTTCAATGTCTGGTCATTTCATGTCTTCGGTTGAGTGCTGGTCTTTGTTCTTCAATATGATTGGCTTCTGACAGTCTCGTCTCTATCGGTGATCTGCACCTGTCAATAATCTCTAGCTGGAAGTCTGTGATCGCCAGATGTCCATGATGGTATTGTCTTGCGTGCTATGCCAATGCGCTATCCATGCTGTTATTTGATAGGCTGCGCTTGTGTTCATTATATCGGAAATTGAAAGGTCTTGACGCCTGACCTATGTATGTAGCTGCCATGACACAGCTTGCAAGTTAACCGATATACTAGATGTTTATCGGAGCAGGCAAAACTACCCCCCCAAACGATTACAGACTTCGCAATTGTCATATTTACTCTTTTCCTTGCGACTGAGACACTGTTTGAGACTAGAGGCAGGATGGCTTCCTAATTTTATCGGCAAATCATAATTCTTGATGATTTTATTGATTCTCTTCATGCAGCTATCATTGATAAATTTCATCGAGAAGATGACTTTCTCTTTTTCAATGGTTTCCGAATGCATTTTCACCTTTTTAGTGTTGAGGTTCACATTTCGGAAACCATTTTTATCAAGCCTGTTCTTGACTCTTTCCATAGCTGCCTCTTCGTTTCTCTTGCTCGAGCATCTATTTTTCACATTGTCGATGTAATTGTTTACAAAATTAGCTTTTACGTGACGAGGAAGCCAGCTGTCTCTTCTCAAAGTGATGTCAGAGTGACAAGGTTTGGAATACCATCCGTAGTCAATATTATTTTCAGTTATCCTTATCTGCAGGTCAAGGAAACTCAGGTAAGCACCCCGCTCCGGTATCTCGATAGTAAATTTAATACTCTCATTGATGGCATTAAAGACTTGCAAAATATTCTGAAACATCCGCTCGTCTCGTTCTACCGGACCGATCAGAACATCGTCGATGTACCTTTTGTAAATGTCGGGGTTAAAACCAAACCGTTGCGACAGGGTATTTAAGGCCATGGATTCCACTTTGTGCATAGTAATAATTGCAAACGCCGGAGCAAAGTGCGCACCCATAGGGCAGCCCTTGATCTGCAGATAGACTCGGTTGTTGTATTTTATTTCGTAATTGTAACAAATAAACGTCAGACATCGTCGCAGATCTTCAGCCGTTATGCCTTGGTTGTCTATCCTATGCCAGTTTGTATTAGCAAACTCCATCACAGCCTCTATGCTGTAGCTAATAGGAATACTTGGGTAAAGGCTGACAACATCGAGAGAGATGAAACTGTGGTCATCTGTCAGACTCTCTCTTTTACATTCGTTCAGAGTTTCGATCAACTGACTCGCGTTCGTAATATTAGCCGGAACTAGTTTAGCTAGTTGAGTCAAAATTGTACTCGCAAACCAGTCAACCTTCCCGTTGCGGTACCTCTCACAGAAGCAATAGGTCTCAACGGGTACCTGCTTTCGGTGGATTTGTGTTTTTTATGAAAGTGTGGAACGAAGCTGGTTGGCTCCCACACGAAATAAGCTTTTCTACGTCTCTCGTCGGCAATTGTGAAGATGTTATGTTTCTAATCATTCTATTAGCCTGGGCTTCGATACTTTTCTGTTTGCTCTTATTTAGGAGTTTGTAGGTGGAAGTATCTTGTAGAATACTTTCGTTCCGTTCGATAAACTCACTTTTGTTTGCAATGACAAATTTGTTGGTTTTATCGGACGGAACTGCAATGAGGTCATTAGACTCAATGAACTTTTTTGTGTTCCTGATACTCGACTGAGTTTCTCGGTACGACTTCGAGCGCTTAGTAGCAGAAATTTCTTTCTCAACGACTTTGAGAATTTCCGATTTCATCAGATTCAACCTACTCTCCTTCTCGTTAGGCATGCAAGGGGGAAGGTTGACTGTGTTACGCTTAAACGGTATTCTAAAAGCGTGAGACGTGATAGAACTCTCGTTGGTATGATGCCACCGTAATTTGTACGTTAAGACATCCAAATCGAGTTTCACTTTGTTGTAAAAATCAGAATTCAAATGCGGGGGCATGCGAAACTTAGGGCCCTTTTCCAGCAAGGCTCCCACTTGATGAGGAATCAGCACTTCAGTTTCGTTCGTAATGTTATCATTACTTGCAGTAGTGCATAACGTGCTCTCCCTCCTCTCAATCCTATCAAACCAAAAGTTATCTGAATGAAAGAAAGGAAAACTCGGCTTGTACTCTGAACGGTAGAAGGACAAAGTAGTCGGAAAGTCACTGTCTGTCACTGCTCGCCACTTTCTTTGGTGTCTCTCGAAGGTCGCTTCTTTTTCTCCTCGCACCGCCTTGACCACCATCTCCAAAAAGTGTTGTGCGTGTCCTTGGTCGGCTATTCTTGTCACATGTAGGTAGTTGTATCCCATCTCTCGTTGTAACTTCTTCATTCTCGATTGTTGTTGTTTAATCTCATATAGAGGAAGTCGTTTATTCACCTATGCAGCAAGGCATTAATGAAAATGTGAGTCGTTTGTTGGTCGCGTGCCTCATTGAAATTCACAGAGTGAAGTGAATTGTCGAGCCGAGAAAAGACCATATTTGTGAAGCGATTCATTATGCCTTGTGAGCCTTTTCTGTGTAACTCATCAAGTCATGCTGAGAATAACCTCTAGATTTCATGATATTTAGTGTCTTGTTAGTTTTGTGTACAGCGTCTTGTAACTTCGAGCATATTCTACAATATCTGACTACCTGCGACGCGAAAACATGAAGGGCCATCTGTAATGGGATCATGCTCTTCGGAAAAGTCAGTTGCACCACAGAGAAAGAGAAGTCATCTACCTTGTGATATACTGAAGTTCTCAAGCTGTTCTGTGAGATTTGTATTTTCACATCAAGGTAAACTACCTTTTTATTGTTATCACCATTTCTCTCCGCCAACAAGTGAGGTGGATAAATTCTTTGAATCAACGAATTAAAGTGTTTATAATTGACAACACATATATCGTCTATGTATCTTGATGTAGATGATAACAAGCGTGCTAAATGATATTTCTTAGTTTTTATCAAATTTTGCATAAAAACATATTCGCAGTGTAAGCTAGGTCAGCTAGGAGTGGACTAGAATTTCATCTCATTGGAATGCCTTTAATCTGCCTGAAAACTAAATTACCGAATGTGACGTAGGTCTGTGATAATAGGAAATGTATGGCTTCTTTTAACTTCTGTTTATCAAAACAGTGATAACCATTATATTTTTTCATTGAGCAAAGGACTTATCATATCCAATGCAAATAAATTTTCTATTTGAGGTGGCAGACGAAACACTAAACTTCTAAAAAACAAATGCACGTGTGCAAAGAAGGAGGAATTTATCATTTATACTTTTCTCAAAATCATGAAACATGCAATGTCTTCAAACATCAGGGAAAATAGAATGAATCGAAGCAATGTCACCGCTATTTACAAATTGCCATGCATGAACAATGATTTCGGTCAGAACGCAGGATATATCTTCAGATTGTGGTCTGTGAGATTCCTATGAGACAATGAGATGGACTATGACATATACAGTACACTATGAAATTCCGAGATTCCTAGGTCGCGAAAAATATATTTTGTGGCCCTTAACTGATTTCTCATGAGATTGAATCATCGATTTTCATTACATTTTCACATTTTTCTCATCAGCAGGAAATGCATCAGTAATTAAATGATGTACCCTTGATAAATAGAATTAAACAATCTTCTCCTAGTTGGAATAATTATATTGTATGTTTGGAGATCATTCTTCTATATCTGTTGCGACTAGGATTATTTTCTGTTGCGTTCATGAATTATAATGTGTTTTTTATTTCGGATTGATAATGTGCTTTATTTCAAAATTGCATAATACATAATTCTTGATGGTTGAATACTTATTGATTATTCATGAAATGCCTTAGAATTACATGTATTAAAATCAAATTCAGTATTGAAAGTATGACTCTTGAATGTCATTATCTCACTACTTTCAAAACAGTAGTAACATTAGTGTGATCTCTATTGACACAAGGCAATCAACATATTTTAGACATAATTGATGCTTTCCTCTAACATTGTGCTGGTATGGCTTCAGTATGTAAAGCACACCACATTTGAAATAACATGCGAAAAGCATACAAATAGATGCAGAAATATATCAAAAAATACTTTGGCATGCATCCTTTGTATGTGATTGTTATTGAGCGATTTACAGTGTATACCTTCGTTATTCATAGCACATGTTGAGATACAAAAATGATGTAGCAATTTCTATTGACGAATATCGATAGCAAAAAGTACAAAAGATAAGTTCAATTGTAGAAAGATAAATATGATGAAGTTAATAGTCTGGGAAAGACAAACCTGCACCGTCATCAAACGAAAAGGCGCTGCGCCATTTATTTATTTTTTTGAGATGCAAAATTGAATTGGTGCTGGCACATCGTCCCAACAACTTTCCTCGACCTCTTTAACAATCTCATTGGTGAGTGGTTCTGTCTTCAATTAAGCCCAGTGTTTCATCGTGCTTTGGCTTTGTTCATTTCTGTCATTCATAAGTCAATGTCACAATTATCAAATTGAACACAACAGAATCGCATCTTGAGCTAACTGCTTCTATAGCTGAATTAAAAACTGTGAAAATAACTGACTTTTAAATATTAAGGTCAAAATCATAGAGCTAGGCTATGATTGATCATTGCTTTGTGCTGATAACAATGGTATAACTACGACTTACCCCCGTATGTACCAACGCGGAATAACAATTCTCTAGAATAGCCCTATTCTAGGATTAGTTATTCGCGAATAGAATCATGCTTTGTACCAACACGAATTATTTGCAGAATAACTAGTCGGCCAATTTATTACGACCTTGAGATGTGACACTACCGTAGCGTCAATAACCCTTTATCCTGCAGCTCTCCATTGAAGTATGACATCACTCTGATGTCAATCAATCTCGCTTCTGTAACTTCTGTAATTAACGCAGTCGTGGTTGCAGTAAAATCTCGGAGTGAACGCATTCAATTGACCGCGATCACTGAGATGATAAAATAGACTTCGCAAAGAAGATATCTGCTACATGTATGTTCAGTGCGCTTCATCCAAAGATTCCAATTAGTTTTATCATGTCTATGAAATCATCACATCATGCAAACAGCTAGGAAGCCGTCATTTCTTCTTGTGGTCGATAGCCTTCATGAGCTAAAACGACGGTTATGTGCACTTGGAGCACTTTAATTAAGCCTCTCCAACGAGAAGGACATGCCTACTATAAGCATTTTTTCTTTTATAAGCAGCATATACAAGTACTTTCACAAATAAGTAAATAAATAAATATAGTAGGCGCATATATTTAAGGGCATTTTGAACTGCCAGTCAACGAAGCAATTTATAAATATTTTGACATAGCGTCAAGTAGAAAAGGTTATAGGAAGAGTTTTGTTTGTTTCTGTGATTATATATTTTACGTACCATTTAAAAGGTCTCTGGAAGCTATTTTGACAACTGTCATAGTTGGCAATGGTGAGTTATGGGAAGACATAAATAGTATAGTGTGGAGGTTAAAGTTTTGTTGACTAGAATGTTCGACGTGTCGGGGTTAGGCTCTTCCAATAATAGACTCGACATGAAAACACTGAACAAGTAAGGACCCAATACTGAACTCTGAGATAGTCCTGAAGTAACTTCAATCAGAGGGCCCGAAGTATCATCAATGCTAATTCGTTGATAGCGACCACTTAGAAAAGAAGAAAGCTACTTTAAAAATCCATTGCTGACGTTGCATTGCTGAAGATAAGTAATAAGTCTGTTATGATGAACTCTGTCGAAAGCTTTTGACAAATCGAGGCTAGTGACTCTTACAGAAGTTGTGGTACAGAAGAACAGAAGAACATTCAAGAGAGACGTTATGGTATTCTGAAAGTCAATCAAGGCACCAGTCGTTGATCCAAAAGGACGAAAAGCAAACTGATCATTACCATGTAAGTCCACAAGTGAGCTCCTGATCGAGTTGAGCGAACACGCTCAAAAACTTTGGAAATTATTGGATTACGAGAAATCTGACGGGAATCATCAAGAGAAGTATTCCGACAACTTTCTACAGGGCGGATATACGCATTTTTCCATAACTCAGGAATATATACGGATATTTCTTAAGGCATCGCGAACACATTCTGGATCGACTACCAATTTCCATTTCTTGTTTGAAAGATCACAAGGGTTGACTTCGTTCTCTTTGTTAAAGTACCCTTCAAATCTTTGAGATAATTCATGGATGAATTCAGTATCATTCAAATTATTGGAAAAATTGACTTTCTTTTTGCCACTTAACCCGTTGACGATGTTCCACACATTTCTTTCCTGCTCCATCATTCGATTACTCCAGCAAACATGGCAGTATTACAGCATTACTCCAGTCAGTATTACCGAAGGCCTAGCGGCCATTGAAGGCTAGTGAGGCTGGAGAGCTCTGTAGCTCTCACTATTTTTAATTCCGATAAAAGACAATTTCGAAAGTAAACAATTAAAAATTGAGAGCCTGATTGGATGAAAGGAATAAAAGACAAAGCTAAAAAGAAAAAGGCGAAAATTGCCACAACAAAGAGGAAAGTCAAGGAAACTCTAACAAGCGATCAAGACCTAAACGATGCTATAGAATCAGTGATAAAAGAATCGCACGGAAACGGCATAGATTATCCAACATCTCAGATGGCTTCTGAGCAAGATAGTCAAACAGAGCTAGAAGATGTAATTGAAGAACTTAAGCAGATAGATTTATACGATATTGAAATCTTTATAAAAGAATTAAATGACGGAATCAAATGGGGCAAATTGACCAACACAGAATTTTTTTTGTTCGTTAACAATTCATATGAAAAAGTGGTCTATTTTAGAAGAATCATTTTCAATATACCTTCCGGAAAGGATTTCATTTCGGAACTAGTCTACTGGCTCTAACATTTCAACAATGAGGCGTCTCCATTTCGTTCAGTCGCAATGAAGGCATTCATGTTACTACCAGCATTGATATTGCAAAAACATTGATTTTGATTCGGCGAAATCAAAATCGAAAAAACACACCAACTGTATAACACGGCGATTGGAATTATGTGGAAGTGGCAACGTCTATCATTTGATGAAAGAAGCAGAGTTCCTCCAAAATAAATTCCGAAGGACCAAAACACCAAGAAAAATGGAAGACATTTCAAGAACATTCGCGAAGTTGATAATGGAAGGAAAAATGAATGCTGAATTGAAATATCTACATGATGAAGGTTCAGCGGGTCTTCAAGATCTTACACTTGAAGTTGTTAGCATTTTGAAATCCAATCATCCACCAGCGGCAAAAATTGAGAAAAATTCTCTTCTTACCTATCGATCAAAATCCTGATTTTATATATGAATCCATAGATGAACAACTTGTGATGAAAGCGGTAATGAAAACAAAAGGTTCGGCCGGCCCTTCAGGAATGGATGCGGAAATATTTAAAGAATATTATGTTCAAAGAACTTTTCGATCATCGGCAAAGAGTTGAGAGAAGAGATAGTAATTTTGACGTAAGAACTTCTAAAAACAAACTTCCATCCATCTTTTCTCAAGAGCTTTGTTGCATCTAGACTTATACCGCCAGACAAAAATCCAGGAGTTAGCCAATCGGCGTTGGAGAGGTGTTGAGAAGGATAGTTACAAAGATGATGGTATGGGCAATGGGTGAAAGCATCAAGGAATCAGCAGGGCCTCTTTAAACGTCAGCGCGGGACTTAAAGCAGGTACGGAAGCAGCGATCAAGGCAATGTGGAAGAACTCTCTCTCTCTCTCAAAAATGGTGGCTTCATTTCTCAGAGACACAATAACATCAGAGACCTTCTAACCACTCTCGTTTCAAAAGTCTGTAAGAATGTTGCAAAGGCGCCCCATCTTCTACCTTTAGACAGTGAGAAGTTTTTGGCTGAAATCTACGAATGCAAGTTCTGAAGCAAGACTGGATATCAAAGCATGAGATTTGTGGGCACGTGGAGTGACAGCTTTTTTCGATGCTCGTGTCACGCATGTCAACTCCAAGTGAAACCAAGAAAAATCCACTGTTGTCATTTTCCACGAACAAGAAGAAAAGAATAGACAATGCCTCATCGTGTCATTGAAGTAGAGCATGAAAGTTTCACGCCTCTGATTTTTGGTACCAGTAGTAAGCAAAACTCCACTTCTGGATAGCGCAAGATGGCGCCGTCGCTGACGTCCCCCCCTCTGCAACGACAGAGGTCTGTCGTGGTCGGCCGCCGTGGTGCTTCGAGTCTGACTCCCCCTCCCCCTCTGGAACGACAAAGGTTGTGGTCTGTCGTGGTGTGCCGGCCAGGTTGGTCCAAAATGTTCGCTGACCTCCCCCCCCTCTGGAACGACAGAGGTTGTGGTCTGTCGTGGTGTGCCGGCCAGGTTGGTCCAAAATGTTCGCTGACCTCCCCCCCTCTGGAACGACAGAGGTTGTGGTCTGTCGTGGTGTGCCGGCCAGGTTGGGAGGGTGGAATGTCGTAGCTCACCTGAAAAAATCCTAAGTGTCAGAGTAGCTTTGTATGGGTAAAATTTTGACAATTTTCCAAAGTGTGGCATTTTGACCTGGGACCTTCACCAAAACATTTTTCATCAAATTTCACTGACCCCCCCCCCCCGACAGCGATCTTCTAACTTTGGTTCTAGTGGACGGATTTTGTCTTACAGCTACTCGTTTGAAAGAGGAGAAAAAACTGCTCGATGACATTTTTTGTTGCGAGTCAATCGGACCAACCGTTCAAAAGTTAGAGCTGTTACAAGATTTTAGGTCGGAGCTCACTTGAAAAAATCCTAAGTGTCACAGTGACTTTGTATGGACAAAATTTTGAAAATTTTCCAAAGTGTGGCATTTCGACCTGGGACCCTGACCAAAGTTTGTTTCATCAAATTTCTCCGAACGAGGGGGGGAGGGGGGTCAGCGAAATTTGATGAAAAATGTTTTGGTAAAGGTCCCAGGTCGAAATTCGGAAGTTTTAAATTTTTCAAAATTTTCACCACACTGGAGCTCCCACACTTAGGAATTTTTTCACTTGTGGTATGTTACATGGACATGTGCTGACGCACCGACTTCCCGTGGTCATATGAGAATGGTTCATATGATAGAGAATGATGAGACGAATCGTTTGCAACAAACCGCATGTCGCTACGATGAATACTTTCGAAGATAGAGCCATTTTAAGTTTTCTTCCGAGCATATATAAACCCCCGACAACGTAAGTCTCATCACTTCATCGAAAGACGAGGTAAGCGACGGTCGTCGCTCTGAGCTCCCGATATCGGGTGTTTCAAAGGACTCTATCTTTTGAAGTAGGCAAGCTATCTTCTAACTTCAAAGTTTGTGTGATAGAGTTTGATAGTGTCTTTACTACTGATAAAATTTTTTAAAAGTAGTATGAGTAGTAAAAATGCGGAATTTTTAAAAAATTCTTAATTTTCAGTTTTTTCCAAGTTTTAACATGTAAACTAAGATTTTCAAGTATGCTGAGTTCAAATCTGCTATCAGATTTGAAATTTAACTAAGTCTAAGGCAGCTTTGAGGGGTTAGATCCCAGCTACTGATCACTACCTTTGACTCGACGTTGCTGTTACCACTTCGGGGCAGTGACAATGATGTCTTCAGCTGTAAATAGCGGGTATCGGGGAAGATCTCTCACTTCCCTAGTGATCAGTACAAGGCCTTCGGGCTGTCGATGGGATCGAGTGCCACTCACTACACTCAAATCTATCATTCCTCACTAAGTGTAATGCTTTAGGAATATGACTGTACTACATGATTCCAAACTTATACAAATTTCATTATCTTACAGTTAACGATAAAATCTCGGTAATGGCAAATGATAAGAACCGAAAATTCCACATTAAAATGTGTGTGTGCGGTCGAGTAAATCGCAGTGCGGACGCCAAGGCGCATGTGAAGAAGGCGGGCACTGACCACATGATTATCCTGAATAGGGTTGCGTGTGTAAAGTGTAGAGTGTTGAAGGGTGATGAGGATGAGGCGCGATTTTACAGAGTGCATGCAGATTGCAGTGGAGGTTTCGTGACTGATTTGAGATTTGTGGAGTTGATGAATGCTGAGAAGGAGCGAATGTTGGCGATAGATCGAGACGGCAAGGTGGAGAATGTTGTTGAGAATGATGAGTTGGCGAAAGCAGTTTCGTCGTTGGAGGCTGAGATTGAGCGAAAGAGAGTGCTTGAGAGTGATGATGAGGATGATGTGGCTTTAGATAGGGAGCGTGTGAGGAAGCGTGTGAGGAAGTTGAGCTCTTCGTCGTCGGAGGTCTCCAACATAGTTGTTGAGGACCCCCCGCAGAGCTCATCGTCCCCAAAAGTGAAGAGTGGTGGGATTCGTGTGCAGTCGGCGAGGTGGTTGAAGGATGAAGAGAAGAAGCATGTATCGCAGCAGATGGCGCATGATTTGTTGGTGAATAAGTATGAGAGTTTGAAGAAGGTGAAGGATGAAGTCGTGAAGGAGTTGGATGAGTTGAAAAAGAAGGAACTGAAGTCGAAGGAGGTAGCGGATGAGAATATACGAATGAGGCGTAGTGTGACTGATTTGAAGAATAAGACGCGAGAGTTGGAAGAGAAGAATGATGACTGTGAGAAGAGGGCGAGTGCTGCGGAGAGAAGAATGAGAGATGCAGAAGCGAAGTTTGAGGAGATGATGAAGGAGATGAGTGTGTTGAGAGCGAGGAATGTTGAGTTGGAGAGGAATGTGGCTCGGCGGGGTGATGAGAGACAGGCGTTTGAGAAGTTGGAGCGCATGAGGGATGAGTGGATTCGTGTGAATGAGGATAGGTTGTTTGAATTTCACATCCCTATTCGGGATAATCATTTGGACGGTGAAGTACTCGTCAACCGTAGTCTCGACGAGTCGATCATTTGTTACAATGGCCATCCGACCAAGAAATGTCTCCATGCCACACTGAGAATGCGCGGTCATTTACATAAATTTTCTGTGAGGAAGCGCGCGAGACTACCTAAGGATGGCTAACTTGGTAAGTGAAAAGCAAATAAGATAGTATATCCTATTCTAATACATATCATTTTCATTGCAGATCTTTGCCCGCCTTCACCACCCCATCAATTCACTCCCGAGAACGAACCATCGGCTCTCTTAAGGGCCAGCATGGGGCAAGACATGATAGAACCTCCATGCGGTTTGCCCTGGGCAGTCTTTGGACTGGCGAATACTATCATTAAGTTGAATCTGCTATCAGTCAACTTGAACGTTGCGTCGCGTTAGAGGGGTATACAAACCACTACCTCTCATTTCATTTCATTTCAATCATGCAGACGCCGAACAGTCAAGTCAGCTCTCCTCGCGGACCGCAGTTCAGGCCGCGAAATTTATTTGAGGAATTTGTTAGACTAGAGGAGCAAGACAGAGTCCACAACAATCTTGCTCGGATTGGCAATCCGATGACAGCAAGTGTTGTCAATCCAACGGAATGGCGCTACATTCCACTTTTCAGTCACGTACCAATTAGCGTGGAAGTCGACACTGCTACCAAGGAGAGAGTCAAAGACTCTCTCATCAGAATCGGTAGGCTGTAAGATGACGACTCCCGAGAACGAACCACCGGCTCTCTTAAGGGCCACCATGGGGCAAGACATGATAGAACCTCCACGCGGTTTGCCATGGGCAGTCTTCAGACTGGCGAATACTATCATTAAGTTCAATCTGCTATCAGTCAACTTGAACGTTATGCAGTCGATTCCTATCCCTGAAGCATTCTGATTCGCTGTTGAGCAATTCATTGTTGAAAACTCTATATAATCCAGAAGATTGTAGCGCTTCTCATTCAATTTTAAGTCACGATGGAAGCAACGTCTCCTGCCAACAGCATTCCCGACTTCATCATCCTCGACGAGTGGGATGAAGACAACGCCATTCCCAACTTCATCATCCTCGACGAGTGGGATGAAGAGGATGAGAAGAAGGGGAAGATTAAGAGGATCGTTTGGACGGATGAGGTGTGGACTTCTAACACCACCCGTATCCGAAAGGTGCCAGATGCACCAGCACGGCTTAAGCGGTATAGGGTATGCGAGAACCTAACCGTCATACCTATTGACTATTCAAGCCAATAGTCAACTTGTTACTCCCGAGAACGAACCACCGGCCCTCATAAGGGCCACCATGGGGCAAGACATGATAGAACCTCCACGCGGTTTGCCCTGGGCAGTCTTCGGACTGGCGAATACTATCATTTAGTTGAATCTGCTATCAGTCAACTTGAACGTTGCAAATGCAGTTCGGTGTAATACTTCCTTTCGACGGGCGTTCCTGTAAAGGGCGGCGGTGAAACCCGTAGCTATGTATACCGCAAGGGACATTCGGCAATGGTCAATCTTGTTTAACCTCTCTGCGTCATGTTTGCAAGTGATTGCCTCTGTCTCAACGTAGTATGCATTCGCGTCAGGGCGACATTTGGCCAACTGTCGAAGGTTGCCTAAAACTTTCCATTGCATACGTTATGAGAACCATGAGTTCTACCTGTCTCTATCAATGAGACGAATTGATGAATGGAATGAAATGGGAGGACACTCACGCGCCACACGCAACATAACACACTTCTCTCTTCCGTAGTCTAACAAGCTCTTTACACATGGATCGCAGTCGATTGCTATCCCTGTATCAGAAGTGTAAGCTATCTTAATTTTATTTGACACTATTTCATCTATCATCATCGTCCATATGAAATGTTTTAAGATTTACAAGTTAGACTAAGCGTGCTACTATTTCCAAATGAATAAAGTATACATGGTTAAATCATCCACTTGAGCCCGTCCGTAATCTAACAAGCTCTTTACACATGGATCGCAGTCGATTGCTATCCCTGTATCAGAAGTGTAAGCTATCTTAATTTTATTTAACACTATTTCATCCACCATCATCGCCCATATGAAATGTTATAAGATTTACAAGTTAGACTAAGCGTGCTACTATTTCCAAATGAATAAAATATACATGGTTAAATCATCCACTAAAGCCCCATTCAAGTAAGTCGGTATGAAAGCAAAGATAATACGAAATAAAAATTTACTATGGCATATATTTCAAAAGGTCTTCATCGTCAATATCGTCCCAGAGTCTGGCTTCACATACATTGCAAAAACAGTTCACTGGCTTCAATCGTTCTTCTACCGCGAGCCTCACTTTGTCGATGTACTCCCACTACGCCATAGTTCGTGGCTGGGAGTTAGGGGTGTACCATTCCCATAATTGGTGGAGGAATTTGGTGCTGGTGATCTCCATCACATCATCAGTATCGTACTGCATATACTTCCACCTCACGCCTGTTCAGTCGGGACACTCCTTCTCACATACACTCTCCTCTTCGTCGTCCGCTGGTAATGACAACTTTCTAATATTGTCGAGTTGGTATATTTTCTCCACCTTCCTCTTCGTTGGAGCGTTTGGTGCAACGAGCGCCTTTGGTGTTGAGCATGGAGAAGAGAATTTTGTGTTTGGTGTTGTCGGAGGGCTTGTCATGTTGACTGCGAATAATAACTTTGAAATGTTTTTCTAATTCTTAAATATAAACAAGCAACCAATCAGAATGAACAGCCAATGAATGATGAATATGAAAGTATATATGTAAAGTGACATTCGTATCATTTCATTCTGTCTTTGAGACGTATAAGTGAAGTGTTCTCTAGCGAATTCTATATTTGAGGCGTACAAGTGAACTGCTCCCTCGTGAATTCCAAATTGGAGTGAAGTCTCTATCTTGTTGAAGTATCAACCTTAAACTTGATTTCGTTGAAATGGTAAGTTGAAAATTTCTTCACTCATCTCCCTCAAACGTGTGGCTAATAGCATCTTCCTCAATTTCAGGCATCAACTTCATCACCAACGCCCTCCCTTCTCGAGGAAAGTTTAGAGTTGTTGAGTCAAGGTAGGCTGTAACAATACACTGAGACTTGAACAGAGATGATAGAATGATTTCTCTTTCAGGTGATGTGAGTTCCACCTCAGAACTGTCGCGACATGGCAACGAGTGGGAATGTGCCGACTGCGGACATATGTTTACAAGGAAGCACAGTCTCCTTCGACACATCAAACAACGTGTGTGTCAACGCAAAGCGGCGTCAATCTCCGGAGGTGAAGTTGATTCTGACGATGACATCTCCTTTCCTTGCGATTTGTGCCCTCTTTCTTTTTGATATCTTTTTGATTTCTTTTTTCCCTCTTTTTGATAGTCACTTTCAGCGATCTTCGCACAGACTTCAACACACACATGCAAATGATCACTACACCAACGGTACCTCTACCATCTCCCTCATTAATGTTTCACATAATAATTTAGTACGCGACTACTGCATGGAGTCCAATACTGAAATAGTAGATTTTCCTGAGTGACTCCTTCAAAATTCTAACATTATCGAAGCGCTCTTCAACAATTTAGACAATTTTAGAATGAAGGCGCTCATCTACCTTAAACTAAAATATATTAAAATAGATTTTCAAACGGGTCAAGTGACGGAGAGAATACAGTTTCATGTTCCTTCCTCTTCCGCAACCGAAGTGGTAGACTGCGAGTCTTGGATAAATTTTCACATTCAATGTTTAAAATCAAATGTAGATAAATTCAATCAACGCGACAGCGCTCTCATTTTTGATGGTGTGGACTCAGCCATATTCAAAATTTCCCTATTAGAAAGTCATGCAGCTCGAGGCACAGTTAAACTACCAAAAACGTTGTATAATAAGAAAGCTGTCATCAATGTCGATTGTAAATCGCAGTGTTTCAAATACGCAGTCCTATCCATCCTTCACTATAATGATATCAACGCGAATCGAAATCATACTTATAGCTATAGACAGTGGGAGGATGAACTAGTCTTTGAAGGTTGTGATAGTAACAACATGAAAATCAAAGTTGTAGAAACGTTCGAAAAACATAATCAGATTAAAATTGTAGTTCACGTGTGGGAGAAGGGGTTGAAGGGTGCCCGCTATAATTCACGTTCAACTTGTTATGAACGTGTAGTCAACCTCTTATTAGTAAAACAAGATGATAGCGAGGAATGGCACTACTGTGGTATACCCAAAATCTCTCGCTTGTACACTCACTTGGGGCAGTCTAAAAGAGGTGAACATTTTGTATGCGACCGCTGCATCCGCTCCTTTTGGAGTAAAGATAAATTTGAAACTCACTATGAATGGTGCAAGCGAGGTAAATTACAAATGGAACGCATGCCCAAAGATAAAATATTTTCACATAGGGATAATGGTGACGAATTAAGTCCCCTGCGTGTCATTTACTCAGACATAGAATGCTACATTGATGATATCATCCACAAGCCAGCAGCTATATCTTGCTATGAAGTATGGCATGACCACTTTAGGAATAGACAAAACAAAATGCATACTTGGCAAGGTGAAGATTGCATTTCAAAATTTCTAGAATATCTCGATAAAGCTGCCAAATTTCAACAATCATATGATTCCCAATTGCAGCGTAAGTCACTACATATGCCAGATGAAGACAAACAAAAATTTGAAAGTTGCACATCCTGTCCTAAATGTCATAAAACGTTTGATGATGATAAAATTAAGAAAGTGCGTGATCATGATCACATCACTGGTAAATTTAGAAACGCACTCTGCTCCAAATGTAACTTTTCACTTAGGTTGAGACGTCGTGTACTACCCGTCATTTTTCATAACTTTAAGGGCTATGACAGTCATATGCTCATAAAAGGAGGGTTGAGCAGTTTAATGTAATAGCGCAAACGAGAGAAAAATTCATGGCAATGACAGCAAAAGTACCAGTAGATAAAACTAAAGAAAATAAGACAATCTTCTTCGAAATAAAATTTTTAGATTCATTCCAATTCATGTCAGCGTCACTAGCTTCTCTCGTTCGTAATCTCAAGTTTCTTCCCCATAGTCAAACTTTGAAAAAACACTATCCAAACTTAACGGATGAAATAATCACTCGCAAAGGAGTCTTTCCCTATGCGTATTTTAGCTCAATGTCTAAACTATATGAAACAACCCTTCCTTCCATTGACAAATTCCAAAACGATTTGACGGGTGAAGATTGTCCAGTAGAAGATTATGAACATGCTCAAGAGGCATGGTTAAAATTTGATTGTAAAACGTTTGGCGATTATATGATCGCTTACTTAGAATTAGATGTCATTTTGCTGACTGATGTCTTTCAGGAATTTCGACGAGTGGCATTAGAAGAAGACAAATTAGATCCTGTCCACTTTGTCAGTCTACCAGCCATGTCCTTTAAATCAGCCTTTAAAATGACTGGTGAGACCATTCATCTCTTACAAGACCCGGAGATGTATAATATATTTGAGCGCGGAATACGCGGTGGTCTCACATTTGTAAATAAACATCATATAAAATCTGAAACAGTAGGTGATGATCATATCCACCTAAAGTACTATGACCAAAATAATTTATATGGCAGTTCACTGTCTAAACCACTACCTCATTCCGAGTTAGTTGGTTAAATCAAGATGAGCTTGAGTATTACTCCAACCCTTCAAACACACTGAAGATTCCAGATGAAGATGATTGGGGATATTATTTTGAAGTGGATTTGATTTATCCAAATAGCATTAAAAATAAAACTGCTGATTTCCCACTCGCACCTGAATCTGGTGAAGTGACTGAAGATATGTTTTCACCATTCATGTCACAATTTCATAATGACTTAACAGAGTGTGGACAGCCAAGGTACAAACCATGCCGCAAACTTTTACTCACCCAATATGATAAGAAAAATTATCTCGTACACTTCTGCATACTAAAATTCTATTTAGAAATGGGCATGCTTCTAAAGTCAGTTCACCGCATCATCAGATTTAGATAGAAAGCCTTCCTCAAACCATATATTGATAGTAACAGTCAAAAACGTGCACTCGCCCAAAATAATTTTGAAAAAGATTTTTATAAGTATAAGAATAATAGTCTATTTGTTAAGAACATGGAGCATGTTAGAAAACGTATGAACTACAAACTAGTCATTGATGATCAAAAATATCACAAATTAACCTCATCACCTCTTTTGATTGATAGAGACATTATCGATGAGGACCTTGTAGGTGTTAAAATGATAAAATCTGAAGTTGAGTTGTGCAAGCCTATCTATATTGGTCAAGCTGTACTAGATTACTCTAAGCTTGAAATGTACCAACTCTTTTATGAAATACTAAAACCATGTCCTCTGGTAAAAGAGGTTCGTTTGTTGGGTGGTGATACAGATAGTTTCTTTTTAGGTATTACCACTCAAAAAGATTTAAATTTTAATGAAGTAGCTAAGTCATTAGAAAAATATTTCGACACATCTAACTACAGTCCCACTCATCCACTCTATTCCATACAGAATAAAGCCAAACTTGGTTGTTTTAAGGATGAAACAGCAGGAAAGGAAATATATGAAATGATTCTCCCCCGTCCTAAAATGTATTCCATGAAATTAAATGAATGTGCAGATAGTATTAAGCGTGATAAAGGTATATCAAAATCAATTGTTCACAAAATGAAACATCGGTCCTATAAGAAGGCCTATAAAAATAAAACTATAACGTTTGTCAATATGACAATCTTAAAATCTCAAGTTCATACTGTGAAAACGCACACGTTCAAGAAACGAGCGCTTTCAGCATGGGAGGATAAGAGGTGTTGGATAGGACATAATACATCTCTTCCACATGGACATCCTGACACAAACATACCTCCACCCAAAAGAATAAAACTCACGCTACCACATTCAGGAGATGTATTGACATAATTAACTTTAACTAAGTATTTTGATGTTGCTTTTTGTAGATATACATGGTTGTTTTATGTATCGCATGAGTTCGTTTCTTCCTTGTGAATATATGCCTACAGTCAGCCCATTCCCCCTATATCTGTGAAAAGACTTTTTCATACACATATTTTTATTTCAATGAACATATCACAATGACTTCACTTTGTTTTCCGAAACACTAAAGTTACGAGGGATTTAGTATCTTTCACATGGATACACTCTTGTAAACCATTGGTAATTTTGATAGCAATAGAGGGTATAGTTTGTTTGACGACGGGATGATAGAAAATAGATTCAAACATCTTCTCGACTATTCCATATGAAGCGTCTTTATCATGAATGAAATCACGTAAAATGTATTCTTTTTTCTCACCAACAGAAATAGGTAGAATCAAATCACTTTGAATGTAAAGGTGCTTTTCATGTTTATCAAGTGTCATTGGTGTTTCTATACCAATCGTATGCGCAGCAGTAAACACAGTTTGTAGCATTGAAAAACCAAAGAGTTTTTTCAAATTTTTACTCAATTGGCATTGAATGTCATCACCCAGTTTCAGAACAACGCGTTGATTTTCAATTGAAAACGAAATGTGGTGTGTCTTTACATCATATTTACTTTTCATCACATGCTTCAACTTCTGTTGTATATAAGGATTTACTACATGAATGAAGCTTTCAACTGTATGATATAGACGCGACATTATATTGATAGCAACTTTAGATTCTTCATAAGACTGGTAAATTTTCTTGATGCGATCACCATAGATGTCCACCAACCATTCATCATTAACTGAATCAGCTTTAGTGTGATATTCATGAGAAGCATACACCACACCGCTTCCAATAATAGGTGTATAATGTCTTACAAAATGACGCAAGGTTGGAGAGAAATAAACTGTAAGTTTGTCATTATATTTCTGAATAACCAACTTATTTTTGTCCGCCATAATTTTCTCTCCATACTTCTTACCCACAGTCTCATTCCATCGTTTTACTAACTCAATAAGTGATAAAGGTTGAACACCACGCTTTTTCAAAATGATGCGTTCTTCACATTCAACAACATCTTCATCAAATATTTTAAATTTATAATGAAATTTGTTGATTCGATTTGAATAAACTTTTCTAACATTTGCAGTAGCAATTGACGTTAGATGTAGTCCATGGCCAAAACCGAGATGTGGATAGAATTCATTATCCAACCTCAGTGTAAGACCTTTAGTAAAAGAATGAAAGCGAAGGAACTGTCTCCCACTCCAATGATAGATAGTAAACTCATAAACTTTCTGATCCTTATTCTTCATGATGGAAGTATTACCACTATTGAATGCCTTAATAATTTTCTCATTCCCAAATGGTTCATAATAATCTGATTTTATCTGAATCCATTCATAGTTCCACTTTCCATCTGACGTTAAATTGTATGGGAACTGGAATGCATTATTCATCGTTATTCCATCATGGGTGCGAGGAGTCAATATCATTTCTTCCACATCATTCACATTCTGAATATTGCTATCATAGCAAATACTAGAAACGCCAACCTCCCATTCTCCTTCTAAATGTAGTAGGCGATTTAATTCTACTCGATAGTCTGATGGTTTATTTTTCGGAAATTTATTCATAGAAGCATTACTAGGTAAGTAGATTAGAAACTAGTCTTTATTTTCACTTTCCATATTATTCACATTGGAAAAATATATTAGCATACTTTTGCATTAACTCTTCATTCGGAAATGGAGTGTGATACTTGTAACAGCGTCTTTATGAAAAGGAATCAACGCGCCAGCATCGTCATATATGGCAATATCAATCTGCGGTATATAGTTTGATTTCAGGTCTGTATATTGCACTTTCTTAAAAGTATGCTCAGATAAAATACTGCAGCTTTTTGGCTGGTATGGTATCATTGCTAGCAATGGAGCTTCAACATCACCCACACGTACATCTTCACCAATATTGGAATATATCTGAAAATAGTTAATACGACGCGATAGTGACATGTCTGTGCTAGCTTTGGTTACAGTACCACTTTTGAAGATATTTTGATCAAAACCCAAAATGTCCATTAGAGTTTTATCCATAATTAGTTCAATACCTTCTCCACTTATAGTGAGAGACAAAACACCTTCTTTTTCAGAAAATGAAATATGTTGCTCATTAATCACTTCATTTAAATAATCTACAACCAATTTAACTGAAGTAATAATGGGAGGCATCAACACTCTTGTTTCATGTAAAATACCACCTAAAGGCTCCACACACTTTCTGTATAAAGATACGGTCCATTCTGTATCAAATTGATTTGATCTTTCACATGGTAAATGTTGCATATCAAATTTTCCATGAACAGCTGCAGAACGATGTCGTAAGAACTGATGAAAATCTTTTGAACAAACTAATACTAGATCATCATCATTTAATTTACTTATTGCAATATGATTAGATGAATTGATATAAGTCAATGTTGCCACTTGTTTGCCATCAACTCGAAGGAGATAATTAAATTTCTTCAATAATGTTTCAGGAGTCATGTTTGTCTTTCTTGGCTTAATCACAATCTTCTTCACCAACGTCTTCTCATTTTTTGGAATAAGATCTACATAATAAGCTTCCTCTCGATATATTAACTGTTTATGACCACTTATGTGGTAATTAACGTTAAAATTATCATAGCTTGTTAAGGCGCTAGCGAGGTAGCCTAAATCATTTCTTAAACTTGGACTTAAACCAACAATCCAATCTTTCTCAACTACATGATGTACATAATTATAATCATCATTGTGCGGAGTAAATTGGACAATATGTTTACACGCTTTATTCAGGAAATCATATATAAACTTTTTACATGATAAGAGATCTTTCTTTGGCCACTGTGGAATGTATACTCGGCAGCCCTTTTCACATTGGTAAGCAGCTGTACGTCTCATATTAATAGTCATCACCTCATGATCAATAGTATAGACACAGTTGCTATGAACAAGTTGAGTGACACCCACTTCCCACTTTCCATTTAGCTGTTGTGTATGATCAATGGGAGTAGAAAAGAGTGCGGCTCGATTACTAGCAAATCTATTTGCGGCCGCATTGCTAAGCAAAATATGATAAAACGACATTTTGATATTGCTGATCTGCGGCTTTGCATAACATCATGAAGACTTGGATTTTGGACTCTCTACAATATATCAGAGTTGATCGTGATGGAAACGTACATTTCAAAAATTCTCATGGTCATACTGCAAGAGGTATTACATTAACATGGCGACAATTTGTCAACCTCAATGATATCATGAGGGATTTGGAATATTATGAAACATTAAGATTCATCTCCTTGGGTGATCAAGTTTGGCTTCAACGTCGCAACAATGAAATTCAAATCTGCCATTCTCATTCCGCAAACTGTTTCTCATTTCGCAAATACAATTGGGAGAAGTATAGAAGATACATACATCGCTCCATCATGACATTTATTCGTCGTGAGTTCATCGCCCTACTATGCAAATCTTAATCAAACATGACTACCACGCACCATGAGTTGGAAATTAGATTCTCTACAACGTATTGAAACGGATCATGATCAAAACGTCTATTTCAAAGATTCAACTGGAAATGTGAGAAGAGAGTTTGCTATATCTTATCGTCATTTTCAATCTCTACATCATATCATGAAGGATTTGGAATACTTCTATATGAAAAGACATTCACGTATTGGAAATCGCATATGGTTGCGCGTCAACAAACGGCGAATTCAACTCTATCATTCCCAACTCCATACTAACTTCACATTTCATCAAGGTAGTTGGGAAAAGTATAAAAGGAAGGTACATCGCTCAATTTACTCATTTTTCATCATGAAGCGCCATCGCTACACTATCGTCAACATTCTCCGTCGCTTCAGACTCTACACCAAAATCGATCTCGCAACATTACACCAACACCTTCCAAACAGCAAGTATTACCCGGGCCGACCTCAAATGTTAGTGGTGAAGATGAACAATTCACGGAATCTTCAACTCTTCCCAAATGGAACTGTACAGATTCTCGGCTCCCTTTCTCATTCATCGGCGCAGTCAATGCGCTTAGAGCTACAGAGACTACTACGTCGGATATGGAAGAGGGAGAGGTGTGTGATGTCGAATCTGACTGTGGACAATATGGTGATCTCTACTCAATTGAGCGACAGTGTATCATTTTTGAAGATTCGTACCAGCAGTTACAATTTGTGTTATGAACCCGAACTTTTTCCTGCAGCTCTCATTAGTTGTTGGTTACCTGTGCATGTGGCAATCTTTCATAATAGTAAAGCGATCATTACTGGGCTAAAATCTCATGTACAAGCAAATGTGATCCTAGACCATCTCATCGAGTATGTACGTACCCAGCGGATTGTAAAATAAAAAACAATTTTTCCAACATGATGTTTTTATTTCAAATCATGTTAGAACTTAAAAATCAGTTTTTCATTAGAGGATGGATTACATAAAAAGTTTTGAATAACAGATACAAATCGAGATACATGTAAACGTTTTAAGATGAAGTACAGTACAAAAGCACCACACGTTGATGAAAGTGGATGTTGTAGTATGCGTTCATTTCGCTGATATTGACGCGTATGTTTTCTCAACCACTGCTGTGTTGGTATATTTGGAGGTTGAGCAAGAGAGTCAAATAGTTCACCACGTCGGTCTTCTCCAATAAAGATCGCTTTCCAATGCTCACCGCCTAAATTCTGCGAATGAATGTTTAGCACAATAAAGATGGGATAGTGATTTACTGCAGGTGGTAAGGTATCGAGTGAATAGACATTATCGAAAGCTTTCAACGTCGCTTCGTCTGCATTACGCTGCACTTTAGTCTTAATATCGTCAGCAGTCAACCAACTCATTAACGATTATACTGAGGAATCACGTCACGATACTTTGTAATTTCAATGTTTGAATCGAAGACTGCATAAATTAATACATTGATCGTCTCAGGTAGTGTTCTTTTGAACGTCAAATCCAAACGAATATTATGAGGCACGTTCGCGTGACGATAGGGTGCACTAATATCGCTGTCAGCAGTCAAATCAAATGCATAAATAGTATATCCACTCTTAAACTGTTTCATAGTGAGTCCGTTGGTGTCATCCGTATTGTAAAAGCTAAAGACATCCATAAAATCAACATAACTGCGAATAAATTGATCCGCTGCAAAATCTGGTTTGTAGGGTGGACCAGGATGACTCACACCATTTACACGTAAAGCAATTTCACTTAACTGATTGTGTTTAAAATTGAAAGGATTCTGCTTTATATTACCATTAAATGCATCATTTTCAACCATTGCCACCATGAGGAGCTTCGGTGCTTCCGATGGAAAGAGGCCATCTTTCATGAAACTCTTTTGATCTTTCGGAATTGTAAAGGTGAGAAGCTTTGTATGCTGAACAGGGTAAATGGCATTATGGCGGTTAAGACCTTCAGCATGTCCTCTAATGACACTTGGATTCGGTACTACTCGACGAATGTAAAGTGCAATATCTTCCACATGAATTCTAAAATTGTCAACTTTACCAAATGCATTCAGCGCAAATTCAGTCTTATTCAATGTCAGCTTGAGTCGCATGCTGGTATTACAGAGTAAAAACTTTGACTGTCTAAAGAAGTCTAAATTCAGCGGACCATATAGCTGACATACTTTACTATCTTTAATCATAGCAGATCGCTTTACAAAGCCACTGTTTGTTTCAACATCAAATTTTCCTGCTTCATCTCTGTACCATCCCATGGCTTCCATATGACTTTTTTGTGCTGCTGGATGAAACTGTGATACATGATTGAAATATGATTTATAGGGATAATCGCTTTGGCCACCTTCCACCTGCTGCTCTCCAATCGTTAGAGAAACATCGCGAAGTAATGTAGTCAATGGTAAATTGTTCAGTCCAACTTTATGCACATCCTCAATAGCAGTTCCATCTGCTTGCTGAATTCTAAACCTCAAATCAACCATCGCATAACTGAAATCTATGTAGTCATCACTACCACCAGGAATAAAAAATTCAATGGGGCCAGCATTCTCAGCTGTTCGAGGATGATAATCTACAATACTTGAACTAAGAATATCTGTCTGTATGGCCTGTTGATCAAACAAACAAAAACCGGAAGTTTTACACTCCATGATTAGAAGTTATAGCAGCGTCGTCGTTTAGCGCCTGATGAATGATTAGATCCCCTGCGACGTTTGCGTGAATGCCTTTGACTGAAGATCGCGCCTTACCAGCTCCGTGATGTTTCCTTCTTCCTTTATTCATTCGTTTAGGCGATTTCTTTCCTTGAGTAACGCCAGCAAAGGTCTGCTTCAATGTTTTTAAACCGCGTTCCTTCCCACGATTCAACAAACTGCTCTTAAAACTTCTACCTCTGGAAAGATCACTAGCAACATCACCAGCAAAGCCAACGGCATTACTTAAAACATTTCGTTTTAAAGATCTACCGATATTGGATATGAGAGGTGCTACAACAGATTTCAGTGCACCAAGTATGCTACCTCCACGTTGGCGGCGAGCACCGATGTAAATTTGTCCTCCACCACTTACATAGGAGGGTCGTGAATAAAATGAGGCAGTTGGATTCATAGCTCAAACCCTAAACATTGTTAGTTACAACTTTGCATGAATCACTGTCGATCACTTAGATGAAAGTGGTCGGCACGACGCATCCAAGAGTTCATACTTGAAGGATAACCACTCCATTTAACAAGGCACCATTCTTCACCTTGCCGTTTTTTACATCGAATGATTTTCTCTACCAAATATGTTTCACTTTCAGTGACTACCTCAATCTCATCGCGGTAAAAGCTACCCTCAATTTCTTCATTATCGTAATCTTTCAACTTGTAGGTGGTGGGAGAGTCTTTTTGATTAATCCTTGATACTGTAAATACCTCCTCTGTCCAATTCGGGAGGTACCCTTTAGCAAAAACACTTTTCACTTTTGAGATACGAACTTTATCGCCAATTTTCACATCACTTTTCACATGAGTGCGTTTACGTTGGAATGATTCGCGCACTTTATCTACATTGTCAGCATTTACATCTACTGGTCTGAGTCCAATAGAACGATGGATAGAGTGATTGTAGGCATGGAGTGTATCGTGTAGAACCTTTGTCCAATTTTGTGTCAAGTTGGCAGTAAAATGTCGCCACAAGCGATTTTTTAATGTGCGATTAAAACGTTCAACGAGTGCAGCTTTATAAGCACTCTTTACACTAAACAACTCAATGTCATGCCTCTCAAATAATCTTCTCACATGCTGATTTTCAAACTCTTTTCCTTGATCACTCTGAATTCTTTTTTGGAATGCGACCTTCTCGAAAAATTGTTTGGAATGCTTTTGCTACTCCTTTCCCTTCTTTAGTTTTTAAAGGTTGAGCCCACGCATAACGCGAGAAAATATCAATGACGGTTAAAATAAAATTATTGCCCGAGTTATGTTTTGAAATGGAGGCGACATCACACAAATCGGCTTGCCACTGTTCATCAATGTCATGAACAATATAATGGCGGGTACGGTACTTCTTTTTCGCTTGTTTGTGGAGTGTATAGGTAGCCTGACCCTTTAACCATCGTTTCACTTGTGATTGTGGAATAACACTCGCTTTTGACAATTTCTTGATCGATACAAATCCTGCTGGATGTTTTACATCATAATAGATTGACTTCAAACGTTCAGTCGATGACGACTGACTCTTTTTCCTCCTTCTCATCTTTTTGCTTTCTTGCCTTTCTACATTTACAACAACTGGAGCATTTAGCTTTAGCGGTTTTGCGATCGTGTTCACATTGCTTAGGAGTTTCATTGTGAGAGCTGGCGCAGCAAGTGCAAGTGACAACGACATTCACCTCTGGCGGCTCATTACATGGCAAGCAACACATCTGCTTCATATTAATAGTCTGCGAACATGTATTTCCTAGGAGGAGCTGTTTTACGTTTTCCTTTTACTAGTTTTAGTGGTGGCGTAGATCTACGTCGAGTTCTTCGTCTTGTTTGCTTAGTGAGTGTGGGAGGGGATGTAGCAGGTGACGTCTTAAACCAATTTGTTGGCATTTTCATCGTCTGAAGCATTGGAGCAGTAGCCACTGTTGAATCAAGTTCTTTCAATGTCTCATTATTCAAAGCAAATTTTGGCACATTATGCTTTTTCAATAGTTTAAGAAAGTATGACCAACCAGGTGGAACATAGCCCGGACGGCGCTTTCTACGTGTTGCATACTGAATCAAGTCTTCATAACGTGAAGCATCAATCACTTTATTTTCATCTGTAATGATTTCTCCTCTATCATTTACATTGAGGTGGGGTTCAATACTGTTGAAAAGAGATATGGCATGTGCGCGAGATGCTAAAGGTGTAGCAGTCGATACAGAGTCACGCATCTTATTCTTCAAGTTTTTCAATTGCTCAACAGTTTTCGATTGTAATAATACAGCACGATGTGGATCTTTGATGTGAACATTTTGCTGATAATCTTTTTCTTTCCTATACATTTGATTTGCAAGAGGTTGCTTAACTTGCTGCATGGCAGTCAATTGTACATATTCATCCTGAGGAATAACAATCATGCGAGAATAAGAACTCATAGTTTGTAGATAACCATGGGAGTTTTCAAAATATCACTTCGAAATCTAAATTCTTCCGGACACTCTTGCGTAAAGTCAATGAATAAGTAACCGTGTGGTTTTTCAGTAGCTGCTTGAAAAATTTCAATTAAGGCTTTTGATCTTCTGGGTGCAACTTGTCGCGCTAAAATTTCAAATTGACTTTTATCTCGCGGATTCTTGAAAATAGCATAATAGTGTGTATTCAGGTTTCGTGTACGAGCTTCTTTTCCATCAGGAAACAAATTTTGTGTGATATAGATGATAAAGCACCTTTTATGATGTGCTGCGCGAGTGAACATATCTGTAACATCTTTGGAATTCTTACTTTCTTTTAATAGATCATCCAATACAACAACATCATTAGACTGAAGTTTATCCACTGCAATAATTCCTTCATGTCGAATAAAGTTGCGACTTTGCAATTCCTGAAACAGCGACGGTTGGTAAATACCATAACACCAAATCACTCGATTGATAGGTTCCTTAAACAACTCCCTTCTTTTATCCAATGAATTCAGCGTGAAAACAGTTTTACCTGCATGAGATGGACCTGATACAGTCAGAACTTTATCACATTGAAGTCTGAAATCCATTATAATACTTTGATATTCAACATTTGCATAATTAACGTCTAGAGCCAAAGATATTACCCAATAGGTTGCCCACGATAGGAGCTAGCATCGGTAGTAACGCTGGAAGGAAACCACCCTTTTGTGTTAGAGTTTTCCTCTTTCTTTGAAGGGTGACTTTAGGATTGGAGATGAAACGCAATTTCGTAGCATATCGCTTAAGTAGCTTTCGTTGTTTTGGTGCTAATTTCTTCGTCCTCAACTTTCTCACATGAGAAATAATTTCACGAATGAATTTATCGTTAGCATGTCGTATAGCATTGTATAGCTGATTTGCTTTCATTCGTCGGAGAGCTTGAATGGCTGAAGAAAACTTTGAAGACTTTTGACTTTTACGTTTTGTCATTTTACGTTTTGCCACTTTCCGTGTTAGTCTTTGCTAAAACCTATCTTTACCACATTTGCATAGGTACTAACTATTGCGACATAAGTGACACTCGAAATGAGCAATATCACAGTGGTTACATTTGCAAAGTTGAATGCAATTACGTATGAAACAGCGTTGACAAAAAGCATGCTTACATCTCTTGAAGATGGGCTTTTCATTTCCATCGTTTCGCTTACATACATCACAACACATAGTTTCACCGTTACTGGTAACGTCTATAGCAAGTCTTTTTGAAGATATAAATTTGCTAGCCTTTTCTAAATAATAGACACATGTACAGAAGGAATATACTTCGAGAGTGAGCAGACATAGCTCGAAAACCAGTTGTGCTACAATCAAGTACCATTGCATTTTCAATTTTTCTTGATCGAAAGTTGAATGTGAATATCTGAAATCGCTTCAATCACTAGACTGCTGCCATGATGGTTAAATGCGTTCAGACGTTCAGCAATTTTTATCATATGTCTTTTAAAAAATTCTTTGGGGTGATCTACCACTTCCATTGAATAAGAAGCAAAATGGAAAGAGCGAGTTTCCACCTCTTCCTTTCCAAAATGACTAAACTTAATTTTCGCAACTAATCGCGCCATGACAATGCTATCAGAGAATGTATTCATTAACTCTAGAAATAGAGTGCTAGCATCATCGACCACTGCTTCGATGTCGGTCTCATCTTTATAAAAATTTATCACATAATCTTGAACAGCTCCTTTTAAACTTTGCCTATGAAAATGTAATGTTCCGCAGTCATTTGAGAAAGACATGATCGCCCTTTAACTAACCCATCCATTGCATGAAAACAACAACTCTTCTCATAGTAACATTTATTGAATAACAGTAACAAGCATGCATTATAAATCAATGCATTGATTTATAATGCATGCTTGTTACTGTTATTCAATAAATGAAAATAGATACAGCTGGTAACTATCATACAGCGAGCAATGATAACCATACAGGACTTTGGCAGAGTTGAGGTAAGGAGGAAAGAAGCATTGGTTATAAACGTAGCTACTACAACGAACAGACAAAATAGGAACAGACAAATCCTTAAAACGTTTCGTGACTTGATGATAGTGTTGATTCACTCTACTATCCCAAGGCGGGAGCAAAATATCATCAATGATTAAATTGGGAAATACTTTCCTCTCCTTAGCAGGATTATTACAAAAGATGCGTATAACATTGAAAGCAGCTAACCATCGTTTAAAGTCAATAAGAAGAGCACTGTCATAAGAAAAGCCATAGTCTTGCAAATATTTCAGATTAAGTCCATGAATGTGTTTCCTCGCCCATTGATCAACATTGGGATCGCAGTTGGCATGTTGATGATAGACACTGACAATCTGATATGTCCAATTGTTCATAGCAATAGCACTGAGCTCCTGTACAGGTTCACCCTCACAATCCATAAAAATGATGATAGAAGCCTAAAAAGGAAATTTACACATCTAAGGAAACGTTCTATAACATATTACAAAATGAAGAATTACATCGATGCTTTTCACGACAAAATACACAAATGATATGATGACAACGAAGAAGTAAAATGTATCTAATAAGACCACGTCTACGACACTCAAAGCACATAAGCGAATTGTCATAGGGTAGAGTTAGGAAAGGACTAGTAATTCTCCTTCTTTGATTTGCGTTTTGATGCAGCATTCTTCTCCGACTTGCGCTTCGTACCACTGCTGTTAAGGATTTGATCAATTATGTCGTCCACGTTGGGTGGTTTTGGAATATATATGATGGATTCAGTGTATATCGAGAGAGAGGCTATTTTATTATCCTTGTGTCGACCATAATATAGCCCATTCACTTTGAAAAGGATATCCCAAGTACCTTCTCCGAGCTCATCACATCTGATGGGTATTGATTGATCTCCCTCCTTCTTATAGTAAGTACACCAATGTGATACCGGTAGGCAAATGTGATTACCATCCCAAATCTTTCTATAGGGAGTATCCTTGTCATCTCTCGCCTTCCACTCTTGAGCAAGAGGAGTAGGAATGTCCATATTTAATGTCACGTACTCCTCAATAATATCAAGTTGGTGGCGAATGTACGGACTCACGGGGATCAGTATGTAGTCCCCATACTGATTGTGCATTATCTTGACATCCGTGGAAGGGAGCATTCCCGTTTGGAGTACTACGCTATGATCGTCATAACGCAAGACTTGTTTAAATTTACACTGTAGCGGTGTAGGGTTATGTACCTTGGTTGTTTCTTCCACTGGCCTCAGTTGTAGATGATCTGATCGTAGCGAACCTTGTAACGTTTGACCGCCATTTTGTCCTACTAGTGCAGCAGATGGAGTAGATGCCTGAAAATGAAAAAGACTGTATTAAGTTTACGTTCAAGGGAGGAGAGGGAGGGAAGTAGCGACTTACCATTTTAGTTGGATAATAGAACAGGGAAGTAGAGAGAGAGAGAAAATGTGCGTCCGTCACTCGTGTGATTCAACGATGGAATGATTCTCACTGTGGAAGGCTCGCTATTTATATAGAAATGCTTGATTCTCATTGGATGATGATCCTCATTGGACAATAACATCAAGCTGATTCCAAATCTGGCCTCCGTTTACCAATCCGAGCCTTCGTTCGCCCGCTGGAGCTGTTTCTTGGGAAGTTCTAACTCTGTCGTTTTTCGCCAATCTTCCAAAATCTTAAATGGCGTCTCACATCTAAACGAAGGGAGATATGAACAAGTCGTTTCTTTCAGCGAATTTTTCTCACTCTTAGCTTTCAAACGAGCTATTGCACGACAAAATCCGTCCACTAGAAGCAAAGTTGGAAGATCGGTACCGGGGGGGGGGGGGGGACGTCAGCGAAAATTTTTCTCTCCGATTGCTTTCAAATTCACCATACAGATGCAGAATTTCACGCTGAATCCGAATCTGGCCTCCGTTTTCCCATCCGAACACTGCTTCCACTCGAAACATCCCATTTTCAACCCAACATTCATCAGATTTCACGAAAATCATCACACACTATAGCCTCAAGTCAAAACCTGGCGTTCGCCGAAGTCCACCACGACACTCTGTCGTTTTATCGAGGGGGGGGACGTCAGCGAACATTTTGGACCAACCTGGCCGGCACACCACGACAGACCACAACCTCTGTCGTTCCAGAGGGGGGGGGACGTCCGCGAACATTTTGGACCAACCTGGCGGCACACCACAACCTCTGTCATTCCAGAGGGGGGGGAGGTCAGCGAACATTTTGGACCAACCTGGCGGCACACCACGACAGACCACAACCTCTGTCGTTCCAGAGGGGGGGATGTCAGCGACGGCGGCCATCTTGCGCTATCCAGAAGTGGAGTTTTGCTTACTACTGGTACCAACGGAGGAATGGGGAGAGAAGGCCAACAGTTTTTGATTACCATTATCAGAGAAAATATCAAAGAAAGAAAACGAAGATTATAAGGATGTGATCAATTGTATTCGAACAAAACTATCATTCAAAATATTGAAGTCGGTGCATTTATGCGTTAGAGGATCGAGGGAGCCATTTAGGAGCAACGACGCAGAAAACAGGAGTGCGGAGTCCTATCATTTTGATAGGACTCCAACTCCGGGGGTTGATAGGACTCCGACTCCGGGTGGCAAACATATATAGCCTAGTTTTTTAATAATCTGGTAACCTAAATCATAGATCATTATAGGCTTACCTGAACCTATATTTTGTGATCATTGCTGCATCAATTATCAATCATTTTCGATGAAAGTTGATCAAATGTCGCTTTAAGTTGGATGCATGCGACTCTGCTCCTCCCATCTTCTTGATGTGTGCTTCACAAGGTTTTTCTCTAGTCTCTACCGGGCAGGAAAATCCCCATCCTTCTCCAAAAAATATGAGTACACTTTCGATTTTAATATGCGCTTTGGAAGAGCCATCACACACGATTAACGTGAGGGTCAGAGGTAATGTTCTCAAACAAACTAGTATTTCATTTTTGTTTCTGATGTGACCTTTGGCGCGCAGGTGTGATCGAGGCTAGGAAGGCTTGTCTTCTCTGCTAAATTGCCGAGTGAAAAGACAATCCTTTTTCCACTATCACGGTTCATTCCCTCAACTATTACAAGCTTTGCATGCACTGCTGTCTCTGTACTTTTGTTTGACGGAGAAAGTTGACATCAAGACAGTGACAGCCATATGTACGAGGATAAATAATTTGTTTGTATTATATTTCGGGTCTAGTTATAGGCCGGAGTCCGGAGTCCTATCATTTGATGCAGCAAAAATGATAGGACTCCGGGACTCCGACTCATTCTCCACATCCCTGGTAGAAAACATCAATGATTTTAGTCTCAACGCTCATTCAGCCGATATTTTTATCTGACCGATCTTTCACAATCATTTTTTAATTTATATTTTCTGTCTTTCAATAGGGTAGCGTTAATTAATGGACAGTTTATTTGTATAGGTAAACAGGGTGTTCAGTGTTCTTTTGTATGATATGGTAGATATTGAAATATATTACATTATTCGATGACTCCAGTTCTGTTTTGCTTTCATTATCTCATTCTTGACCTTCACCTTTAGATGATACAAATATTACCGGAAATGTGGCGGAAATCACTTTCTTTTTACCTCTTAACTCGTTGACGATGTTTCACACCAATTTCTTGTTGTTCATAGATGATGATCACTGTTGCTTGGGCCTTCATTATCTCATTCTTGACCTTCACCTTTAAATGATACCAGTTTTACCGGAAATGTGGCGGAAATCACTTTCTTTTTACAACTTAACTCGTTGACGATGTTTCACACATTTCCTTTCTGTTCCATAATTTGATTACTCCAGTTCTGTTTGGCCTTCATTATCTCATTCTTGACCTTCACCTTTAAATGATACCAGTTTTACCGGAAATGTGGCGGAAATCAAACACTAGGATTTGACCTTCATTGAATATAATGAGGCACTGACAAATGGAGAAATTTTTATAAATCAGATCTAAATTATTCTTTAGAGAAATCACCAGCGTAGCTTTGAATAAAGCTGCTATTAATGGACTATCTTACATAATGAGATATATAAGAAAGTTGAGGATTCTTGTTGCACTAAAGATGATTGGAACCACATTCGAAATGTCTCACGCAATAATCAGGCCAATAATTCACCTATTGCCTTCTCTGCAGATGAGTTGAATAAACACTTCGCATCTATTTTCCGGGATGGTGATGATGATATTCATTTGGACAGTGAATTGTGTGCATCTTTACCTGATCATATTCTCAGCATACAGGATTATGAATTACATCAATACTTGCAAAAATTGAAGAAAGGTAATTAAGGTCCTGATGGTATTCCCTTTTGGATGCATCGCAATAACTCATATCCTTGCTGGTCGATAGCATGTGTATTTAATAAATGCTTTGCTTCTGGGCAAATACCTTCAATATCTAAATGTTGTGATATTGTGCCTATCCCAAAATGCACTAATGCTTCCAGCTTATCAGCTCATCGTCCAATCTCTATCTCACCAGTGCTTTCAAAAGTTATCGAACGCATCGTATTAACTAATTGGATTTTGTCGTACATTTTCAACAAAATGGATGACGTGCAATTTGCTTATTTTCCGGGAATGGGCAAAGGAACTTCTATTGCTCTAACGTATGTAAATGATCGCATCCTTAGTTTCCTCGATCGAAAGCCGGGAGCTATCCGAATGATTGCAGCAGATTATTCAAAGGCATTTGATCGCTTGATCTTTCATTCAATTTTGTCTTCCTTAGTCAGTTTCAATATTCCTCATCAGGCTTTAAAATTCGTTAAAGACTTTCTCTGTCGGTGCAAACAACGTGTTCATGTTAATGGTATGCTTTCCAATTGGTGTGTTATACTCAGCGGAGTGCCTCAAGGCAGCTGTCTCGGGCCTATTTTATTTTCTATTGTCATTGACGCTCTCAAACCAATTTGCAAGAACTCAAAAATATGCAGATGAGCTACGTTGCTTCATTACGTGCGTTGTGACAGTGATGATCGCGTTCAACTTGAATGGTCTAATTTGAAGACTTGGTCTCAATCTGTCGGTCTCAACCTTAATTATTCGAAAAGTTGTGTTATGAACTATTGTACCAAAAAACGTTTGAGTCTAAATGAAGTGGTTTCTGTAACTGGTGTTATAATTCCCACAGTTCAGTCTATCGAATTGCTTGGTGTCACGCTTTCTTGCGATTTCTCATGGAATGAGCCAAATGCTACCCTAAGATGTTTACTTTGCGTAACTTGAACATGGCAAATTGTTCTGATGAAGTGATTTTCAGATGTTACATATCTTTTATTCGTTCGATTTTGGTTTTTCTTTTCCTTGTTTCTGTAATTTGCCGAAATATTTGTTCAGTGAATTACGGCGCGTTGAAAATCGTGCAGCTCGCTTTTTTAAAAATTATGTTTTTTCAGATTTATCATTTGTTGTTGATGATCTTTGCTATCGATTGTTAAGACAAATTGAGTTTAGTGAGAATCATCCGCAACGTGATTTGTTCAAAAATGATGTCCAAATCGAAGGAATCCACATTGCATCACAACAACCTTTGCTTCTACGCGTCGGTACAGTGAGTTATAAAATTCGGTCGACAATATTTCATGTGCATCATTTAATTTTTTACTTACTTCAGAATGTGAAGAATTGTGTGCTTTCACCGCCATCTTGTGAACTCAATAAAGATGATTTGATTTAACTTTGATAAGAAGTGCAACATAACTTACTTTGTGAATTAGTTCTTTCTGTGCGATAAAAAATGAACTGATAGATTAACTGCATCATCCATTTTCCGTTGAAATGCATGTACGTCTGGTGATAACAATGTGAAATTTGATGCATCTATTGATAGAAGTTCTTTTTTATTATAATCTTCTGCGCCCTTCTCATCTGTCCAAAGAGATTTATCCATATTCACCTCTAGCCTTCAATTTCTATTGGTACGTAGTACAGTTTATTTAAGAAAAACCAACACCTCATGGAAGATAGGGAGAATGAACTTCCAACGGAGTTGCTGAAATTATGGTCCAACTTTAGTTAATGACTTACGTCATGAACAGAGGCGTCTTCTCTGTACCTGCGAGGTCTTCGGCGCATCCTCAAAAATTATTTTCCAACAATTAAAAAGATGAAAAGTGTCATCAGTCATTTAAATTGGATAGATTCTCGTGATAGTTGTGCACAGTTTTCCTCTCAAAATCAGACTCTCAACCTCAGAGTGAACAGTTTTGCGGCACGTGCTTGAATCACAGCTGTTTTCTTTGAACAAGTAGACACACAAGCTAGTCGTGTGTTCAGACGGAGCACTGATGTTCAGACAGCGAAAGAGAGTTGTGTGCGTGTGAGGCAGTAAGCGCACGCGCCCGCGCCAATATTGGCTTTCCCGACATAATGCTTTGCCTTCTCCAATTTTTGCAATGAAATTCTACGCAATTCTTGATCGAGGCGTGGTACCTAAATATAGTGAGGGAAGCGCAACCCAATTGTTCCTGGATTCGCTTTATGTCAGAGAGGCCACTCGGTCAACAGTAGCAGATGGCTGACGTTCAGACAATACTGCGATCAGATGATGAGCGTTCAATGAATGCAGAGTAATGCATCTGACTCGAACACCCAGATTCGGTAGAATTCCATAATTTGTTTTTACGTAATTGATGTGACACTATGTTTAGTACTGCAGATGAGATCACAACCACGCCTTTCGTCACAAGGGAATATACTGAAAAGATGACAGCCGTCAAGTAAGGTAGGCCAACACCTGATATTAAATTGAAAGTACTCACAGAGAATGAAATAAAGTACACACAAGACATTTTAATGCATCAAAATTCAAACATGTGAGTAGCTGACCGGCAGTGAGAAACACAAGAAACTGTTGGCCTTGCTTCCATTTTTCGCAAGAAAATGTGGTCTGGACAAAGAGGGGATATAGTAACCTCAGCTTCTTGAGGAATGCGGTTAAGCGACATGAGCAATCAACTTCTCATGTGCACGTTCACTTGGCATTAAAAAATGTTCGGGAAATTGTTCTAAAAAATTCAGCTTTTATGAAAAGTAGTGTTGTAACATAAAAGTGTTTGGTATAGAAATAGTATTCCAATGCCCAGTGAAGGCCTATGGTCAGGGAGCACGCGACGCCACTGGCCATGAACTTAATGAACTTAGAATGTTTACCACCGTTCAGTGTTACATACAAAGTGTCTGGTCCCTCCACATCGACATTCATTAACAAACTCTTCAGTCTGGTGATTGTTCCTCGTTTATTGAGCATTCACTCACTCTATCATTACATCTCTATCACGCAAGCTGTCAACAAAAATCAAGTGAAGAAGGCGTTGTTGGATCTAATAGAAGAAATGAAATGTCATTATGCAAGCGAACACTACAGTAAAACACTGCGAACATCTAAGAGCATGGGAGGACTGATCTCTTTAGTGTCATCCGAGTAAGAAAAGTCATGCAGAATATGGACAAACTAAACGCATGCCTGACATTCAAAAATCTTGGCGTTCTTCTTTTGATGATGATCGTCAAGACTTCGGAATTAATTTTCAACAGAGTGCAGGCAACAGATATCATATGTTGCTCAACTTTGAAAATAACAGCTACAGAATCATTTTTTTATGTTACATGTAGTTGTGGATTTTAGACAGCCTTCTTTGCCATCCTCCTTGTACCGAAGTAACACTGCTCCCTGATATTTCATTCGAACAATTCTAATGTCGCAAAGACTATCGTGCGATTTCTTAACCACATCTGATGACGGGGAGGTCCAAACTTTCTATCTATGCTTCCCAAAGTTCATGCTGTTATCAGAAAACGTCAGCATAGCACAAATCTAGTATTGGATGAATAGAAAATAGAATAAAGATGCCTCTATTCATCGTTGAGGAGTCTCATACAAAAGTAGGCTAACGAAATGTGCTAAATGAAGGTGTTCGTTAATCAATTGTATCAAATTTGATCGACAATCTGCCACTCAGCAAGGGGGGAGTGACTTTCTTGAGAATGAGAGCATGATAACTTTCATTGCCATTAATTTGCTGCTCTTTACGTTATCATAACCTTGAGTAAGATTCCATGGCATTTGCATAACAACAGACTTAAATGCACACTGACCCACTGAATGTGGCCTCGAGTCGCGTCAATTATTTAAATTGATATTTTATCATATTAGTACTCTTCTGTTTAGCACTCAGATTCGTACTTAAATAGGACTTTATGTTTTACAGTGATATAATAAAATGAATAGCTGAAGCTCAAAGTTGAACGGCTGGATCTAATAGTTTTGTTGGTAACTATAATTGTAGTGGGACCATCACGAATTTTCACCTCTATACAAAAAATTGTTGCATGTTCATTATTGAACTTGTTCGACAGCACTTCAGGAAGAAAGCTATGAATGAATTGGGAGGAATTGAAATTGGCATCGTAGATCAAGAAAGCGCCTATAACAACAACATTTGGACACACTTTTAGGCTAATATGAATTACCAGCGACAGCGATAAATAAGGAAGTGGATTGAATGGTATGCAAGTTCTCATCAAATAGTACGTTGTCATAGCAAAGGAAGTCAACTAGAGAATCGATCAAGATGTCAAGGTATGAATGAAAAGCGATATTGTAGTAGTATGACGAGAAGATTTGAATCCATTTCGAACTTTGATCAATGAGATCTTATATCCACCAATTTCGTTGCGGCAAATCTAACGTCTGTTTCCCATGGATTTTCATGATTTCCAACAAGGCGAATCAACCAATACAAGAACACAACAGAATACTAACAAAATACATGACATAGATTTCCAATTTCATTCGCATAGGCAATAAGAGGTGAGAATTGGATACCGGAAAATGCAGTGTTGAAATCTGGATAGGAGACATGAAAATGAAAGATTATGCTGAAGATTTGTCATACGTGGATGCCTGACATTTAGACTTTCATAAGGATGTTTTCAGTGCTGGCCGGTTGACTTATTATTTTACCACTATTTTGCTCATTTATTATTATGTTACAAAAATATGGGTTAATTTCACAAATCATCTTGATTTCACTGCTTGATGATCCAGATAGAGAGCCAACGCCTGTATCTGCTTTATATTTACTACTTATAAATTATTGAGCCAATCCGGCTTAGTAGCTTCCATCATCGCTAGTGATCAACTTATATTCACAGTTTATGTAACTTCAAATTTATGCTTTTTAGATTGAGTTTGACAGATATCCTAAGTGTTAGTCTATGCTCTACAGGAAGAATTTCTAGAAGTCGAAGCCCTCATGCAACAAAAGCCCTCTTTACTTGGCATGCCTAACACACCCACAGCATCCATCTCCATCCGAAGCGCTGGCTTTGCTATAATAAAATGGTTTGCAAGAATTGAATATAAGTTAGAAAAATGTCATGTTAAACTTATTATATTGACTGCGATATTTTATTTAATAATTCCTGCTTATCAAACAATTTGCTGCCAAATTTCACAAACTGCTTATTTTGTTCCGCATGGACTTAAATATGGTATGAACTAATTCCATCAGAACTCTCTGATGCAAACCAAACAATGCTGCCAACCAAACCAACGTTGCAAAGAAAAAGCTACAAAGTCACTGATAATCCACAGTTTAATGGCGGATTTATCGAAAGCGCAAAGTGTTTACCAGGTTTCGAGTAAATGTGCTCGAGTGAGCTGTTCGTCAATCGTCGTTTCAACGTTAGAAACAAAGCACTAACGACAGTGCGAATAGAGCAGGATGTTAAGGAAGAGGTAACATGCCTCCACTTTTGCAATGACTTGAATTTGCCAATGTTCTTAATCGGCTGGATTTAAAGACTATCCACTACGTGTGTTTGCCCATAAGACTAGAGGATGATGACGTTCGCCGTTGTCAGTTCTCCATTATCATACAAGTCAGGAGATATTACATTGAAAGTCGTACAGGTTCAATTGCGATTCTAAAGCTGAGATAGCTGTCAACCTCTTGCAAATCAATTAATTGTTGAAGCATCAAGAGCACATTGGACTGTTTATTAAAAATGCTATTTAATAAGGGCGCCGGGAACACTACAAGTAATATTATAGGTGCTTTGCACGCAATGTGTTCAAAAGTCTCCCCTAATCGTTTCATGGAATCTAATATTCAAATTCAAAATTGGTTCTGAAAGAACATTATCGACAGAACATGCAAACATCATTATGACTAATACGAATTCTAAATTTCACAAGTGTACCAAACGTTCTTTTATCACAACTATTGTGCAGCGTGCACTCGTTGCACGAAATGGCCCATAATAATATCAGTGTAATGCAGCTATTTTCATAATTTTTTTAAACTTTTGATTTAAGAAAAATTAAAAAACGTATTGTGCTACGTTTCCATTGATATTATATTAATGAAAATATGATAATATTCAGACATTTTCCAATCAAGGATAAGTTACGCTAATCATCATATTGAAAAATTCCAGAGTGTTGTAATATCAGTTTTTAAGTGTATCTCATTGAAATGCCTTTGTAAGAGTATTGTAATTAGAGCAATCAATTTACGAAATTAGAATAGATTTAAAGTCAATCTGTGCATTTGCGTCATCTTCCCCCTCGAACGGAGGTTCTGCTGAAATTGACACGTGATTATGATTTATCACCATCTATACAGATACTTTTATTAATTAACACAATTGTCAATTTGAAAAAATCTGTCATTTTCTCACATGCATTGATAGCATCAATTTCCATGTCTGCATGGCCACTGTCTGCAAATACAAGTTATCTGCTGACAATTCACGTGCATTATAAATGTGATCGCAGTGATTCACGTGCAAGTAAGCCAGCACATTCTCAGCGACCGGTAGTGGATTGCTAGCAGCCTTTACCGGCACCGATACGATTCCGATTATAGAAATTCATAGGAAATATTTTCTTCAGTTGATCAATATCCTCCCGCACACTTTGAAAATTTGACTTTTGAAAATAATCATGAGGGGAACCTTCGTGCAAATGCCTGATGCATCATTTAAATCTTAAGATGACTAAAATAGTATAGTAACCATAGAATTGGATAGGCGGTAACACATGCAAAACCTACTAAGTGGATTGAGAAAAATAAAAAACATGTACACTGCGTCAATGACACTCTCTATACGCGTAAGCAAAAGCTCTCAAGCAAAAGCAGTCTTTCATTGCTAGCTGATTGCTGTGAATTCATTTAAAATGCTCCTATCGCCACGCTTTCATCTAAGTGAGAGCGCAGACAAACACGCGGAAACCGCATGTGAAATCTATTTGTATCTTGATTATCTGATTATTAAATTATCTGATCGAAATTTCTCAATTTATCGAAAATAATTATCTGATACTTAAGTATACCGCATGTTAGTGTTACTTCCCCTTCACTGTTTGAAATAATGAGCCTTGTTGTTGCATGTTTTCCCTATGGTGAGCCAAACTGACAAGACTGAAATTATACAGTAAATCATCTTACGAGAATATTAAAATACTGACCTTAGTTCTGCGTGGAATGACGTATTACTCTCATACTCAGGGTGGCACCGAATCCGAAGATGGCCCTCCTTCAGGATTCGAGACGCTAGAATCCTCCATTCGAAATGACTTGTATAGTGATTTATTTTGTTCTTATTTGGTTTTAATTTCATGGTATAGTGTATTTATTAGTTTTTTTACTATTTACTCACGTTTTATCATCGTCATTCATTCTGTCGTTCTTACCTTCATCGAATTTCTAGCACTCTAATTTAAACATAGAAATTGATGACAATAAAAACTCTAAAATGGAAGTAAAGCCTCACGCAAGCTCAATAGTGACACAAAAATCGCGCGCATTTTCACCTAAATACACTTGTAAATGGCTAAACCATTGGATTAGACTCAGTCACATGTGGAATTCTAAGCTTTTCATTTATGATTCATGCTCCAACTTAATTCCCCAGGATGTTAACGAATATTAACTATTTCAATTTTGGCAACAGTTTTCAAAGATTACTCACAATAGATTTATAAATAATAGCACCAGTTTCTTGCTACAAATGGTGAATCTCAAGTGTAAAATTGACAGACTACATGTCTCGCAATATTTTTGATAGACTGGTGTATGTGGAAGTGCAGTTATTGTGACACTTCGTCACTGAGACAGAAGCAGACTATTTATAAGTTTCATTTATTTACAGAAATCTCTATTTGAGCTGTGTTCAGCACGACTCAATTATTTGAATGTAATCAAACATGCCCCAACATTGTCTTGGTATGATTGATCAAACCATGTTGTTTGTCAAAGTCGCATGCCAGCAAGTAATTTCTTAATTGACCCCAACAGTACTTTCGACAAAGTAGACCACTTTTTGGCTTTCGAGGTCGCTCGAAACTTAAAATGACCTTTCGAGTGAATTGAACCTCTGATAAGGCGGAAGTTCGGCAAGGCTATATTTGGTTCTCAAATCTTGATTTGTCTTATTTTCAGACTCGGCTTATTTCCATTCAAAAGGGAGTCAGAAGTCCACTAGCACCAGACGGACCCTAAGAATACTTCTGAAAAGTGTAGCTACATACAGCAGGTATTAGAAGTGCTGGGAAGATGCCTTGTTTTGACGAAGAACAAAGTTTTGCTTCATTTTCAAATCTCTTTTCATAATTTTTGGCTCTTTCCAAACTTCAATTTTATATGAAGTGTGATACGTCATCCGTGCGTTAAGTGTAAAGAACATATTGCCAGCAAAGCCTCATCCATGAGATTGAGACAATGATAACACAAGCCTGTGTATTTGTGAAACCAATTACATCAAACAATTAAAGTCTGAAGTCAACAATACAGGAGACAACTTGATTAATTTAGTGATTTTCTTTTAAACCATAGTTTTTTCCTTTCTCACAAGGTCTCCGGTACTACACTGTAAACCGCTGACTGACAAAGACATTTATCCTTCAAAATCTATTTTGTCGGTCATTGTTAGTTCTTGTAGGATAATTGCCACTGAACACCTACAATATCTGACAAAAAGTGACTTAATGAATAGCAATGAATTATAGAATGTAGTTAATGAATGAAAAATGTAGTTAATAAAATTAAATATGTCAAAATAAATCAAGGTTTTGCCACACAATAATACAGATTGCCCAAAAGTCAAGCAATCACTAATCGAAAAAATCAATCAATATTCAGCAGTTTTTGTTTAGTTAATTTGCATACAAAGCATTTGCTTTGATGTCGGAGGAGAGCGTACAAATTCGTCGAATATCGTAGGATATAGGAGGTGACAATCGTCGGTTGATTTTGTCAGTAATTTTGTAGGATAATTGTCGGTTTACGGTTTACCGTGTTACTGCAGATTATCTGTATATGCTCATCGAAGCGCATCGTACACAAATGAATACTACATACTGAAATGCTGAAATTCCAGAGAAACCTGGTTCTTTCAAAAGTCTGATTAATTGAAAGATTAAAGAATGTGAACATTATATAAGAGGGAGTAATTTAAACAAAATTGAACATAAGTAAGGAAAAGATGCGCAGCGAAGAAGATCAACTGCTTCTCATTAATTAATTGGATTGATAAATTGGTTGAAAGTGGCATTTCCATGAGCCATCAGGAAGTGACAATGAACTGTCTGAAAGGGAAGACAGTTCAGACGACTCTTACCTCGTCAGAATGGGAGGATCCACTGAATTTACTACTCCTTCTTACAGTGCGCAGGAGTGCATTTTTATCGCCCAGTCTCCGTCCACGTCTTTTTACATCACTCCATTTGTTTATTGCCTTAGAGGAAGTGACAATCAAGGTGACACCTTTCCTCAACGCTCTTTGTATTTCTTCAATTGACGGTTTAATTTGCAGTGCTCCATCGATCAGTCTTACATCAGTAACAAATAGCGGCCGCCCACAGATTCCTTCTGAAAATGAATCAAATTGACTTAAATTTCGACTTCTTCGCAGTTTTGAACATTAACCCATTTATGCCGGATGTGCTTAACATCGAACATGAAACAAAACGTTTGAGTCAATTGTTCTGCTAGATACAGAGCTGCATTTGACTAATTTTCTGAGACTCGTACTTTTCAGGCTGCTATAATTTCTTTCAATGTTTGAAATTGATATAATATAATCTTTGAACGCAACGGGCACATTTTCAATTTTTGAATATTTTCAAGATGAGGGCTGCTAAGCAAATTGCAATATGCAGGCAAGTTAAATCAATTGTTTGCATCTTTTTTTAATCAATGATGTTTATTCTTAATGTAATTTTTCATTCAAGGAGTCACATTTATGGAATATCTCTTAACGCATATACTGTATAACTTTAAATTCAAATGTTCGGAACTTAGCACAACCGACATTTTAGTGATATAAATAAAAATTAAATAAAGGATTTCTTCTGAATACGCCGAAGTGTATCAGTTTCTCTTTTGATGAATGAATGGTGAAATAATTCGATCGCCTTGGATGCATACAACACATAGCAGGTAAACCCACATGATTTTGATTCAAAGTTTGGACCGTGGCGTCCTCCTTTGTTTCTGCCTGTGGATGGAGCCGCTTCCTGAACAGGCCGAACAGGCAACAGAGGAATGTGATTTTGGTAAAAGTGGCAACATTGTTAATTACTTGGTGAAAATATTGAAAAATCAATACCTAGAGCAAGAAATGTCGATAACTGCGGACAACTTTTTTCATTCAGTGAAAGAAGATCTGGGTATATCGTGTATTGGAACATTCCGAAAGAATCGCCTTCCAAACAATCCATTCGGCTACAAAAGAATAGCAAAATCCGATCGTGGCAACTGTAGTAACTATATATATATTTGAATGAAGATAAATACCATGCAGTGATATGCAGTAATAGATATTCCCCAGCGATCTGACAAATATGATTTTTCATTGTCAGTTTCAGCCCACTGATGTGCTAAATTTAGCACATGTCAGATATCTATGATATCAACTGATATAAACTCAAAAATGCATGTGCGGGGATTCATTACCATTAGTTTTACTAAGAAAACAAAAATTTCCTTCAGTTCACCGTTTTTCATATAGCCGCATAAATGGGTTAAATAGAATCTGCTAAAAACAGGTATAAAAATATATTCTGGAAGTTACCGAAACGTTTGAAACGAGAAACTAAATTTTCATTGGATCTTTCAATATAATGATATCAGCGAAAAGTCATTTGGATTAGCTAACGTTGGTCAGAATGCATTTGAATAACAGTCAATCACTAGAGATTTGTGTAACTTTCACAAGTTTGTTGGCATGCAGAATGTAAATCATAAAAAGTCAGGATACTAATGCATTTTGATGACAATGAAGTGCATTGCGATGTTTCAATATGTAGCGTGGATATAGTGAGAATTCCTTCTATTATGGCAAGCAGCAAAATTTAATGCAAAGAAGCTTTTACAAATAATGACGAATACGCTCGTAAATTGCATAATTTTGTATAAAATCTCAAAAAAAGCATTTGATATATTGTAGTAGATCATCACTTGTTGATAAGCTAAAATGAGAATTTCACGCGATCTTACCACATTCAAGAATTTTGCGCATACTGTTCGACAGTGGACTTGCCCCATACAGTGAGCAAGCTTTTGAAAGCCTTCATCATGACTTTCAGATGGCTTGGAACAGAGCTTCTGTCAAGAGCACGCAAAATCCAAGATATGGAGAGACTCTTGAAAGCTACGCAGATGTAAAATAGCCACAATTCACGCGATTATTACCTGTATATTTATCAAAATTTCACACGAATGCAAATATGAGTCCAAAACACAAAAGAAATACTTTTCTGATATTTTTTATGTTTTTTGACGACATTTTGGAAATTTTGCAGGCCGTAAACTATCGCAAACAGATGAAGTGAGGAAGAATAACTGCTGAATATTTCATTTTATCAAAAATTCATCATTTAAGGACACTTAGACATTATTATGACATTATTATTACTCAGACATCAAACTCATTATGGGAACTCAGACATGAGTATATCTTAAGTGTAATTTCTATTCATTTTAGACGGCGTTTTGAATTTCGGTCTCTATACAAAAACCTGCACATTGAATGATGTAAACTATGAAGCATCTTAGAGCAAAAAATTTGACGATGGTATATTTCTTTGATCAGAAACCTCCCTCCAGCACACCGTGAACTAAGCATGTTTGTCGATAGCCAAGTTTTACGGCCTACATTCTTAAACCTATAACTGATGAGAAAAATAGAGCGTTAACAAACCCAAATATCGGTTATGTGATTATATCCAAAAAATTGTAATTCAATAGCGAATGTTGCACGCCTTCTTAATAGAATGAAATAATAAGCTATACTGATCACTTTGGCACGGATGAGCTTATAGGCTGCATAGGTTGACAACTTACTCAAGCTATAAAGTAGGGCAAGTATGGGCTTACAACATAAACTTTTGTGCTAATGAACGGCGGAAGTTTTCATTGAATGTAAATGATTTTCATAGATGAAAAACTCCACAAAGATGTTGTTTGATGACATTGCAAGGGGACTGCTTTCTTCAAGATTTTCATTGATTTCAGTATAGGGACAGATATGTAAAAACTTAACAAGAGAGGCAGTTCAAATGAAAGCAAGATGCATCCTCAAGGAGAAAGATCTATGCTTCTGATGACGCTTTGAGGCCATTTCTTCATAAGCATAGATCTTGCTTCCATTGAAACTGACTCTTGTTAAGTTTACTCATTACTGATTTTGTGTTCACAGCAGTATGTAGAAAACTTTAGTCTTATTTGTATTGGTTTTTCAATTGTAGTTCCAAGTTTGTATTATGCGCATCACATTGTCGACTACTTCGTCACTTGTATGATTTAGGTGTGCAGCGTTGCGTTGATAGCCACCGAAATATTGAATTTTGCAATATGCTTCAACATACTTTCATAATGCAACCAGTGATTTTCCTGAAATAAAGTCTGCATCATTTCTGATAAATAGGCATAAAAGTTTTGTGACTCACCGACGTGTACAATGTCTTTGGAATCAAGAGGAACATCTTTTATCAACGTTACCACATCACGACTTGCAGCAAATTTCCAAAGAATCTCTAAACTGTTTCGAATTGACCGAATAACACATTCGACTGTCTTTTGAGAAAAACTGCGCATCATTTCTTCTGCTGCAAATTCTATTTTCATCATCAACTTTTGCGTTTTTGTTATCTCTATGAAAAGCGCTCGATTCGCGAAAAAGTTAGCGTGTTCTTGTATTTTGGTTGCATTTGTAACTGAGGCTCTACCGCTTTGAGCATCAACCTCGTCTGAAACATGAAGGCTCAATATTTATCTGTCAAATAATCCAAAAGAATTTAATGCTGCTGAAGCCTACTGAGAGACTGAAGCCGACATGATGGAAATGCAAAGAACAAAGACAAGAGGTGTTTGAATCTTGAATTGCAGGCAGCTAATGAATGCAGCAATGTTCTTCAAATCGTCTTCAAGCCAGGGATGCGGAGTCGGTGTCCTATCAAAATGATAGGACTCCGCATCCCTGCTTCAAGCTACGCCTCTACTTTATGATTGAACATATATGAAATTTGGAAAACACTTACTTCCCGACTCTGCACTGCTGTCATCATCGTCAGCATCTTCTTGAGGATTATGAAAAGATTCATTAAGATCATCAAAATCGGCCATCAGAATATCCAAGAAATCCTGTACAGCTTCCAAGACATTGATAGAAAGCGATTGCATATTCGAGGCCCCTTCAAGAATCTTCTTCACATTAATGGTCAGGAATTCTCGCAGTGTCCACGGGTTATCGTCCTCTGGTAATGAAACCATGCTGATGTTGCTAATTCTCTCCATCATGGCGTTGATCCTGTGATCACGAATATCAGCAGCGCGATCTAATAGCAGCTCAAATGATTTCAACTCACGCATCACATTCTGCAATATTAGAAAGATCATGTAAGACTGACATGCATTTTCATTTGTCTTCATTTAATCAAAGCACTAGTTTTGATAACATCGGTACGCCGGCTGAAATCTCTTTGAATCGAATCTCCATCTTTGTTAGTGACCATCCAATCCATCTGATCGCTCTCACAAAAGGATGGCAATATGCAATCTATGCCAATGCTTTCAGAAATAAATCTTACATCCACAGTCACTATTTGAAAAAGTGATAAAAAGCAAAGTACGTTTTTACCCCTATTTGTGACTGCTAACAGGCCTGGCACAATGTTTAGATGAGACAATGAACATTATGAATTTGCACTTGGTGAGCATCCAAATCCATAGCAAAATGCACGCAAGAAATCCGGTAACACGTGTATGTTATTCCATCCGATCCCTAGTTTCAAAGGAAGACCTTGCATCCGCGTCATTATTTTAAGAAAACGATGTCACAAAAATATTTTTAGCCAAAATACTTGTTTCAAAACAGATATCTTTAAATCACAGTCGCAATAAGATGTTAAGTAATCCAATGAGGAGTAAGTGAAGGTATGATTAACAACCTCTCATGCTCCTCGATACTTTATCTTTGCTGTGGATTTGTCATACACTAAATGCGATTGTCTCACTTTATCGGAAAATAAAAAGACATTCTATTTAAAGCTCTATCCTCACCGATATGTAATTATCAATGTTCAAACTCCGCCAATTGAGAATGGTTAATCCAGGCTCTAGAGCGAGGTCTAACTTGTGCAGCCGAGGAACCAGGATTCTCTCATATTCTGCCGGCATCTTCTCCATAATCCTGCTGTATTCATGAACTACATCCTGTAACTTGTTATAATGAACTTTAATTGCATTAGATCTCAGTTTCATCTCCTTTGCAGTTGGAGGTATTTCATATCCCAAGCGCTGCATGCATTCAATTTCCCTGAACAATGTCATGATTTCATCGTCCAAGTTCACCAACAGCCCATCTGAAATTGGAGAAAGCATTTCATCATGGAAGCCCGAATAAGCGGCAAATGCCGAAAAATTTGAATACAATAGACAAATAAACTCTGTTAAAACTCGAAAATACAACAGATGAGAGGCACCTTGCCTCCATATAACGGGTTTACATAATTTTTTTCCTTTCCGCGAAAAATGCCTTTAAATAGATATCAAATTTTTAATTGCATGTCTCGGAAGTCTTCGTCATGTACAAAATGATATTTTGCATTAATTATTATAATTAATGGTGTATTATCAATCTCTAAACCTGAGCCCTGCATTCCATAAGCAAACGTATAGGAATCACATCATGCAAATACAAATTTTGTATGAATACTACTTACTAATACTTGAATAGTAATGGCACATTCAAAGTCATTCTGAACCTTTTCCTAATCGTGTGATATCTATAGCTTTCTGTAATTCTTCTCTCTTCTCCATAATCACATTTATAACTATTTTGAACAGTGCAATATCATTTTGTAGGCATATTTGAATGGCAACGTTTGAAGAAAAACATTCCACACTTTATATGCGCATATTTCAGTTACATTTATTGCATAATCAATCTTATTAATCTCTTTATGCACTCATAAGCACCTTTACGGCACATTCAACAGTTTTTCATCGTAAATATATATCATTAAGTTGATTTATAGTCAAAATTTTGTGAAATTTTAAAATTTTTAAAAATCTGTCAAAATTGGTAGGTTAAAAATGGATGCCGTCATTAGAACACTCACTCTAAATGTTTAGTACTACCGTGAGCATCATGTGCATCACTTTGGAAATGAAGAATGGGGACAGATACCGCCCCTACGCTGAATATATTTCAGAGCCCTGGGTATACTTAATGCAGATACCTAATACACAGTATGATTGTCTTCGTTTTCACATTTACTTTTGATGAATTCGCTATCCATGAGTACTAAGAATTCGCTATCGACGAAAGAGGTACTACGAAGCGGATGGAAGTCGATGGTTTATTTATCTCCTCAAAAGGTTTGTTTCTTTCTAAATTTGACTTTCCCCAGAACAATAACAACATAGCCGCTCGAATGAAAACAGCTATCATGAAATGCCGCATGTGCTCAATTTATGAAATCAGACAATAAAAGCAAACATTTTAGGCTGTTCTGTTTTAAGCAGATTGGTTGGATTTCTATGATTTCCCGTTGTTTTTGCGGTGTGAGTTCATATACAGGAAGAATTTACTGTCAAGCAAAGCATGCATGCATAGTGCCGTCAAGTTTTCCTCTTTCTGCAGTGCGTTACGATACAAGGTCGTTACACAACCTTTCTACTTAGAAATATGGTACTTATAAAAATTCTTTGTACTTATCAAATTTAATCGTAATTTATAATTAACTGACCACTAAACGCACTTACTTAGTCAACCGAGGCACTTGGTTAGAGAAACAATGTCTTTTGTCTAATTAAAGGAAATAATTTGAGATTTTGAGGATGTTTCGCTATTTTGTAGAGCTACTAAAATAATGCTGAGATGGCCCTCATATCACTGTTCTATCCTCTGTGTCATCAGCTTTTGTAGATATCGGTGAATGAATTGACCAAAATCACATATTTTTGTGTCTTCTGACCCCAGGTGACCGGACACATTATAAACATTCTACCAACTTAAAATACTAAACTTAGCCTTTTACACGGCAGAAGGCTTATTGAATTTGGACATCCTCATCAATGAAAAAATGGCGTCAGATGTGTTGTACATTCAACGAACCTACAAAATCTTAACATCATCATAAAGCTGATGAGTAGCTCATTCAAAATTCTTTCGTTCTCTTGCTGAAATCCTGCATCAAAGAAAGCGTTCCAATCTATTTGGCAAGAACTACTGACCATGCAACTTACCAATTGAAAAAATAAATGGCGCTTCAAAGTATAATGCTGGCTTTTAATTGCTGAAACTTGCTTCAGCAGTTTAGCTTGACGGATAATGCTATGTTGTCTTGGGGGATGAAGCTATGGGATTCTATTGCGCGGGTTCTTCAATTGAGGACTTACGTCGCACTGTCACCTGTCGATAGCTCAGCTGGTAGAGCGTTGGCCTAGAAAGCCAGAGGTCGGTGGTTCAAATCTACCAAGACCCGCAGTTATTTTCCGTCTGTTGAAGAATCAAAATAATCCTATGGAACTTTAGTTCACATTTAGATGGCATATTGTATATTAAAATTGAACCACGACTTCAACACGTAAATTATGTTTGAAAATGTGTTCCCTTTTCTTCAATAACCTATAAAGCAGTTACTATGTAGGCATTTTCTAACCTTCATGCTAGACATTTTCCCGACGACTTGTTTAGCAGAAAGGAATGATGCAAAGGATGAATATGTTGCAGCATATTTTGGTTCCACTCGCCTTAGTACCATAAAGTTCACGTAAAAATTATTCTTGTAAGTCACAAGAATTTTGAATCGGAGACAATTCGTACAAAATTATGTATGAATATTAGGGTGCTCATAGCTAATCCTGTACTGTTCCATTTTAAAAGAAACTGATTTTGCAATCAGTTTATACTGTATTGCGAAACAAAATTTTAATTTTCATTATTATTTTCGGCAGTTTTCGGCAGAGCTCCAGAACGAGGAGATGCAAAATAAGAAAATGTATTTCCGTTTCTGTTGAACGCCGCATTTCTGTTGTCAGTCAAAGACATAAATACCGCCAATTTACACATGCTCAAATCTCTTCATAATATAATTACATGGGCTACAGTGTAGCGTGTGAATGTCATTGAAATTCCACAATAGTGCAGTTCAAATTGTCAAGTGATCACGATAATGCGACTCTGCGATTATCTCAAATTATTCTCTTCTAGACCTTTGTGAATGTCTATTCAGGCTTCATGTGAGTCCAAAATATGCATTTCATCTAGACGTTTGTGTTCAAACTGGAACAGAACAATTCAGCTTATGAAGTATCCAATTCTACTACACGAATCTAAAATATTCCTTCAAACTCAGAAAAAAGATAACTTTCTAGAAATTCCCTCAAAATATCTTTCAAGATAACATGAGTTTTGTGTTTCCAATAAATAATTGATTTCTCCATCTCTATTCAATAATGAAATCTCTGAAAGGCTTTCAGCTTGACATGTTGCAATGAAATGAATTCCCTGAAGATATCTCCTACTCAAATCGAAGAAAAGCTTAAGTGTCTTGTGTTCTGAATAAAAGTATAATATAAAATATTATTGGGTTATTATAGTGCACATTTATGATAGAATTTTCACGACAATCGATTTGATATCCAAGCAGGCCTGCTACACAGATGGACACATTGTGTTGAGGCAAGGTCTTTCTTGTTAACTACATGTAGATGCTGGAGTCGATAAGTAACCTCTCGAATATGTCATGTAGGAATTATGAAAAATAACAAAATCACATTGGCACAAAAACGAGCGACATTTTCATTAATTCATTCATTATTATGCTTTGCACCACCCGCTAGTGCTATGCTAGTCATCAAAATTGTAGCCTAAATATTTAATTTCTTGAGTGTTTTATTCAAAATGTAGACAAAATCTAACTTCCAACGACATTCCATGATGAACAACGCAATATTTCGTGACAGGAATAGACTCAGCTCTTTCTATAAGGCTTTTATATTCTATTTTCACCACTTGAATTTGCACATTCATGATATATTAGTAATGATAATTACTGCTATGACAAAACGGTAACATGAATGGTAATAATAATATTTTGAATTAATGTATAAAGCATAAAAGTGAAACATGATCATATGAATATAAGATATACGTAATATACTCTATATTTTTTATATATATGAGACTACAGTATTTAAAATAGTTTAGTAGACGTTTAATCTGAAGCATTGAAAAAATTATATATTGCGGCCTATTGAATTATGTCAATCTAAATTCAGCAAAAGATGCTCAAAAATCCTGAAAATCATTCTGTGAACCAATTATCTCTCCACCTACTGCAGTTCATTAATCAGCAACAGCATTTAATAAAAAATCAACAGAATTTTTAATCAAACAGATCTTGTTCAAATCTTTATTAATGCAATTGTAGAAAAAAAAATCTTGTTCAGCTGCTATATTTATTAACAACCGTCATGGCCGGGTATTGCTTCATACATGATGCGAATATTTATTTTATTTTTGAACATGCGAATGAATGTGCGAAGTAGGTGGTATGTGATATGAATATTATAGCCTATGGACTATGATGTGCAACATATATGCTGCTATATGATGCAACACGTGAAATCCCACTGATTTAATTTCACACATGTAGTAAGATTGATCGATCTTAAGTGGAAGAGCCAAAATATCCTGTCACACGTTAAAATGGTATTGTGGAGCACCTTCTCAAATTCTAACGTCATGAACAGTGCGATGACATAAACCAAAAATAAATACAGTGGAGCAGAACTTTACAGTTACCGTGATTTCCTCTTTTTACTAATCATATCTTTTACTAATATAATTTTTTGCTACTGGTGGCGATTTGTAGTCCAGGTCAACCTGTTCATATCTACATTCTATCATGTCATTGTAGATTACCACATTATTTCATATCATCTCATTATTATATTATATTATCCATCTCATCTCATTCTATTATATTTCAAACTTCTACTAACCGAAGAGAATAACTGGATGGTAATCGAAAAAGTTTGTACATCGTGACAGAAAATAATCACCAATAAAATCACCAGTGATTTTACTTTCGATAATCACACGGTATGACCGATAGTGGGAAGAGTTTTCAAATTTCTTCTCTTTGACTTTCCACAAGCATGCTTGTTGAGCGCATACAACCGGAAAGGGACAAACATGTACATGTTGATGAATTCCTTGTGTAAGTGTGTGAAGTAGGAGCTGTGTTAATTGGGAAGGCTAATTTGTGAATACAACATGTGAATTCTAATGAATTTAGTTTCACACGTAGTGCAGTATCAACCATTTTCAGCAGTATCCAAAATATCCTGTAATTTGAAAATATAACATTTCGCAGTATTTCAAATTCCAATGTCATTAACAGAAATTCAGTTGTCACATCAGCCAGATGAGAGAACGTAAATAGAAGATTCGAAAAAGGTGAGTAATTGTATATGATATGTCTCTCCAGGGAACGCAAACAAGGTGTTTGGGGCTCAAGTGACGACAAACTGATGGAAGAATCGAGTTCCCTGATATCTTGGTTTCAAGGCAATTTGAACGGATGAGGAGGTTGAAGCTCGTGCGAAAATAATGGGAAGCAGTCGGCTTAGAGGACCTAAGGTCCATTCACGCCGTCCTCAAGCGTCCAGAATTTTGTTCAGAACCTTGATAAAACTAGGACTGTTCGCACAGAGACGTGTGGGACCTCACCACATCCGCTGTGAACAGCCACAAACGCTTATTAAGGTTCTGAACAAAATTCTGGACGCGTGAGGATGCAACGCGCCGCGTACGGTGTGAATAGACCTCTAGGGATCGGGATGACGCAGGATGTGTTGAAACAGCAAGATGTACTGCCGGTCTTGATGTTCATGTCAAAGATCTGTGCAATTGGAGGGGCGGATCTACTACTCTCATCACTTTCTAATTCATGTCCATGCCGTTGAAAATGTTCAATATTGCAAAACGCAGTACATATCGCATTAAAATGACGAATGGTTCAACGTCACTTCTCCCCATACTGGGGGCTTGGACGGTGCTGACAGTCAGACTTTTCTGGAGCATTGTAATCTTTGTGCCCTTCTTGACGACTTTCAATGGCACTTTCGGAGCTCCACCTCTAGACCAGAAGATCGTTAGGCCAAGCACTTAACCACTGAGCCACGGAGACCATTAGACGCATTAGATGTTAGATGTTCCGCTTGATCCTTCCATAAACAACAATCTTTGACAAATACACAAGTGATCCGGTAGTGTCATAACACTGAGGGTTTCATCTTAATTTTTCTACATGCAGATCTAGTGCAAAGAGTAACAACACTACAAAAAGTCAAAACTTACTTTTAACATTAGAATTGAGGATGATTAAAGAGGCTTTTAATCCTGAAGTCGCTTTCTTCACTCTTCGAACCCAAGATCTATGAATAAGAAGCTCAAAGGCGACAAGAACCTCGCAGACTTTGTTATATCTGGCGACAGTTCGTTGTCCATCTCGATGTGTAAACAGAAAGGGCGCCTTTTGCTGAAATATCTTCATTGATTCCGCCAGTCGTCGATATAAATTTTGAGCCCATTGAATTCTTCCAGCCATTGGTGGCATATTTCTCTCAATTGGTGGACAGTCTTTGTTCTCACTATACATGAATCCAACCTCATCGATTTCATGACGGAAATTTGAGAACAGCTGTGCATAACGAGAATCGTGACATAATTCAGGGATCGTTATTTTCTCGAATTTCTGCATCAGGCGCAGTGCGAACGCTACATTTGGAACCCTGTCAAATTGATTGTTGATGAAATTCAACAAAGTATTCTGAAACATAAAATACAACTGAGGAAAGTTTAACTTATAAACGACAAACAATCTTCATGCACAGCAGGTTGGTCTGATGCACACAGCCTAATTGTTCAGAGACGGAAAAAACATGACAGAAGAACACAAATATTTATTGCACCAAAAATATGTTGTATTGAATAACAATATTAAAAATCGATGTATTTCGTTTAAAGTTGTATTGTAAAATGTTTTCATAAAATGGCAAAATTCGGACTATATCTCATTAGTTTGACCTTATATTTCAACAGAGTTGGATTATAAACCTGGGTACTCACTTAAATCCCAGTGCGGTCCCAGCAGTTTTCAGCACATGCTTGCTTACTTAACCTTTTCCTTCAACGTCCTCTTCCAATCTTCGTTGGGTTGAGTAGTCGTCTTTTGATGGCTTCCCTCCACTGTACCAGATCTTTTTTGCGACTTTTCTTGTATGTTAAAAGTCCTGATGTCTTCCGCTGCAGTCTCTTTCCCCGTCTTCTTAGGGCGGCCTTTGTAGAGTTTGCCTTGAAGTTCTAAATTCTTGATAAGTCGTAGCCAATTCTGGTCTTCTCTCCTGGTAACATGCCCGAACAACGCAGCCTGCTCCGGCGAATGGCTCGACATCACTCTTTGTCAAGCACGTCACCAAAGTAGGAAAAATGGCCTGCCCTCTGCATCTGGTGGTGATCCAGTCCAACTAAGTGTGACATTTGGGGTGGACGGACTTCAGATCACGATTCACGCCTGGAACTCCTTCGGCACTTGAAGTTCGACGATCCTTCACGTCATTTTCGATGAACCTATTTGCAGCATGCTAAGCATTGTGTGGAGCTACTACCGACCCCTCTACTGCAGACGCTGCCCGGTGAGCGAAATTTGAGTCTGAAACCATCATCGGAATCCTTGACTCCACTCAACATTGTCTTAGTCTTTGAGACAGTGATTTTAAGTCACTTGGACGCCAAGCATTCTCTCTATCGATGCAACGACGTGCTGCATTGTCTACTTACATCCTACCAATCTACATCAATCACTAGAAGGCAATAATTCATACGTCACTGCTTACATGTAGATCGTCCATTGATTCCATGTATGTCGCATAGTCAGGTTCGAAGGCGTCGCTTCTCTGGTCGAGATAGTTGTACTTTTTATTCGTAATCTGAAGAGTTATCTTCGAGAGCTTATAAACAATCGGCTCCTTTCCTGAAAGTAATAAGTATCTTGGAGCGTTGATATTCTCACATTTAACTTCAATTGAGATTAAATGTAATTTATGAGAGAGAGAGAGAGCAATATCTTAAATAGCAAATTGGTCAAACTGCCGCTCACGAGGAATGTTTATTTCTGCCTGCTCTTGGAGAATTCTGCCCTAAAACTTCAATCGTAATTCAAAAAACAACAAATCTCATTTTAGTTTTAAATAATTGCAACAATGATTCACCAAACTCGGAGGTAAATGGATCCATGTAAAAAATTGGAATTTTGTGATCCTTAACACTCCATAACTTGCAAGACGATTGGAATCATAATTTAAGAATTGTCGTTTTACTGATGTTGGGTGACAATTTGCGTATTATGATTAATAAGAGGTTCGTGCGAGAATTTTGGAAGAAAATGTCGGTAGCTTTCGGACTATCATGACACATCCATTTGTTATGACAGTTGAAGAACACGTGTGCTTCCTATTATCCTTTGCCGTCGATCGTGTTCTTCCACACTGTTCTACAATTGTATCAGATTATGAGTTGGGTAAACTTTTAGCCTAGTACTGACTCGTATTAGCGAGCATTTTGGTTATATAAGGATTTCTGATGTGTCATCTCTGCATGTGGTGGTATCACAATATTTTCATTTTTTGCGTTGACAGAATTTTTTCCGAGAGGCTTTTAAGGATTTTTTACAGATTTTTTAAAGAGGCTGAGTGGATAGGTCACTTGCAAACTAAATTAATTCCTGTTGATCTCAACCGTAACCGAGACAGGCCACCACAGTCCTTTAACTTGGTTCCGTACAGGTCGTGTCAATTTTGTCATGTGTAGCCTCATTTCGAAAGTGTCCTACTTGCCTCAGTTACGCCTTCCGTTTAGGAAAGATTATAATCACGATTCTGAAAGAACAGATTCAAGAAAAATATATAAATCTTGAATCTTGAATCTGTTCTGCGCTGACGCTGAATCGTTTATACTAGATTCAAAATACGAAGCTAATAAACATGTTTATTGCCCTGATATCATGCTGCTATTAAGGATTGACGGCAGAAACGACTGTTCAGAGCTGAAAAGTTCTGAAAAACTGCATTGAGGCGGTACTCATGCGATGCTCCAAACCACCGCTGTGTAGACAGATAGAGTTTACTTTTATTTGTGCTTTGATTCTTTGACTTTTCAACTCTAACTTATTTTGCAATTACTTCACCTTACTTATAGATTTTGTTAGTAACATCACACTTTAATCATCATTTTTATATGCACTATCCTATGTCGCGTAGAAAATGATGTCTTGTTGTTTGAGTTGTATTCGTGTCTGTGATATTCTTTGCTGGATTTGTCATTTCATTGTCGTTTCTGCCGTCAACCCTTAAAGAGGCAGCGTGATATCAAGCTAATAAACATCTTTAAGAACTTCCATATTTTGAATCTAGTATACAAAACAACGCACAAACATGGTTTATCTTTGTCAGTTTGTATTGATCGCTTGATTCGTGCACGCAATGCACTAAATTCTATCATCTTCATGTTACCATTGACGACAAAGTAAATTAGCGAAATCCATGGCGCACTCTGATCGTCTTGGTATTTGCATGGGTGGAATTGGGGCAAAGTGCTCAGCCCGCGTCGAAGTCTTAAGTACAGTGGCAGTCGCTGCAGTTGCAGCAGACGAGGTGACACGCCCGTCAAGTGATTGAAACGCAACATGACATAGCTATGAAATATAACTGCATTTGCAGCACCTTATTTACATTGCGAACGGCAAGACAGCAAGACAGCTACTGCACTGTCCAACCAAAGTGAGTCATGGGACAAAAGATAGAGAAAATTAGCCAATCAGATGACACTCTCATTGCAGCAGGCGGCAAAGAAATAGACTTCGTTCTAATCGCTGAACTGCACATGAACTACCACTGCAGCGATGACGTCATGTTCTGTGTCAGAAGAAATGTCATAATAAGGTCGTCTTCGTCATCTGCTGCACAGCACATGAACTGCCAGTGTAAGCAGGCCTTAATCAACGCGTTATTCATGAGCACATAACCATAAAGGTTTCCGCATAGAAAATCAGACGATCTGAAATACTGAAGGACTAGGGCGGACATGCACGTTGACAACATAGTAGGTCGTGGACATGCGTTGTCATGACAACGGCACGATGTCGGCTTCCAGTGGTTGACATCTACCAGTCTACTTTGTAAAGAGTCACGACAATCATTTCTCTTTAAAGATGAAATCATTTCGATATATGAATTTGTAAAATACAGGGTGGCCATAAAGTTGCGCACCAAGATTTTAATTAATCTTGTAGATCGATTTAAATGACTTTTAAAGGAGAAAAATGCATAATTGTAACCAAGAAAATTAAGAAAATTGTACACTGCTTCTAGGTATTCATAAATGTTCTAAATGCTGCCCACCAGCAGCCACACATAAATTGAGTCGATGGTGAAAGTTATGGAACAGTCGATTCAGGAAATCTGAATCACCGACAATTTCCTGACAAGCATCACGAATTCGAGTTCGCAAAGGATCCAGGTCATTCATGCGCACGTAATATAGTAAGTGTTTAGCGTATCCCCAAAAGAAGTAATCCATAGGAATCAGGTCGGGGAATCGAGCAGTCCATTCGACTGTTCCCCTTCGATCAATCCAATGAACGAAGTTTTTAATCCAGCCAGCTGCACACTATCAAGGCATAGTGCGGAGGCGTTCATATCCTGCATGAACCACTCAGGTCGTCCTTCTCCAATTGAGTCTAAGTGAGGGATAAGTTCTTCTTGTAACATTGTGAGGTACTTGTTGCCGTCGAGCGTGGAGTCAAAAAGAAGGGCCATAAAACATGGTCTTTCCACAGACCGCACCAGACCATTAGTTTCGCACCACTGTTCTTTTGTGGGTTGCATCCAGTGGGGATTCTCCCGCGCATCATATCGGCAATTTTCTTAATTCACTTTACCATTGAGATAAAAGTTGGCTTCATCACTAAATAACACTTTCCGATGCACCATGTCAGGATCTTCATCCAATGAGTCTTTAAACCATGTCGACGTTTCCATATATCGGTCAGGATCGTCTTCGCACAATTTTTGGAGAATCTGAAGTTTTTATGGATGAAAAAGTTATTTTTTGAGTATCTTCTGCATCGTGAGCGTGTAACGTTGATTTCGCGAGATGATCTACGCACGGATTTTTTTTGGACTTTGCTCAATTTTATCGAGAATGGGTGTTCGTGTCCCATCAGATACTCTTGGACGTCCACTTAGCTCTTTGTTGTGAACGTCAGTTTCTTTGAACTTCGCAAGTAAACGACCCACTGCCGTGTGACTAACATTCATTCCTTCATGCTTTGAATAGAACGTTTCAGCAACAGACCAGTTTGTCGCACCCTCTCGCCCACAAAGTAAGATAATTTCAACTCTTTGTTCAATTGACAAGGACATGCTCGCTGGTTGTGATTAAGAAGCCAATGTAGCTTCCATTTATCTTGACTCCTTCGCTTTTTTCAGAGTTATACTCATTTTGGCAGTCGCGCGATCATCTGCACCAAATAATGTTCATTCATGAAGTTAAGAGAACGAAGTATACTCCACATGCGCACGACGAAAGGAATTTCTATAATAGTTTGATTGAAGCTTAAAGTTTGGACGTAGGTCAGATAAACTTTGGTGCGCGACTTTATGGCCACCCTACGGCAAATATTTATGCCAGGTTTCACAAATTAGATCATCATTCCAGGTTCCAGTTTTCAAAAAGCAAGTTTCGGCCAGCAGAGCCTTTGACAAACAGGCTTCTCTTTCGTGGAATAAATTAGGAGATCGCTGTACATAAACATACTAATTATTCATTACTATTCAGATCTATTTATCGGCATTTATTTAGATCCGTGCCTAGGCTAATGGTTTTCTAACCAATAAGGCGAACACTATCTACACTTTCAACGGTCGCCAGGAGCCTTATATGGAGAAATGTGGGCAGAGCGTCTTAAACATCTTTAAAGCCACCGGCCGCCGGTGTGTAAAGAGTTTTCAGTCTTGTAGTGTCAGCTACCGAAAATAGTCTTCAACAGTCTTTGACAAAATCATTATGATGCAATCTGATATCCAGTTGTCTTTTTTGGAAAATGATGTTTACTTTGAATCTATTTTTCTGTTGCTATTATTAGGGTTTCTTTTATTGTGCAATGAGATTATAATTCACAACGACCGCAATTTTTGCAATCTACATGTAATTATTTCGGCTCATCTTTCATCTAATATTTCAGGGTAGATATCTTTCATCTAATATTTCTAATAATATATTTCAGGGTGGATACCATACATTGTCCGATATATTTTCAGACAAAACGACAAGTTTTCCGGCTAATGTGAATTGTATTTAGTAAACTAGCATATATCATAGATATCAGAAAAATCATGGTAAAATGATACTTACAATAAATTTTCAAAATGACCGCCGTTTTGCTTTACACAAAGTTCACATCGATGAATGAAATTCCTACATGATTTTCTTATCATGGATATAGGAATGTCCTCGAGTTCCTTTTCATATGTAGTTTCAGTTGTTCATTGCTTTCGAAACTGAATGAATACACTTTATTCTGGCTGGACATTACCCCACAGAAAGAAATCGCAGATTGTGAGGTCGGGAGATCTGGTGGGCCACGGAATTGGACCACCCCTTCCAATCCATCGGTTGTTCAACCGATCGTTAAGCAAGCTCTTTGTCTGGGTACTAAAATGGGGTGGAGCGGCATCTTGTTGAAACACAGAGGTACGGTGAGACCGGCGAGCAAGAACAGGGAACACTTTCTCGGTCAGAATCTCACAGTAGCGATCACCTGTCATGGTTTCTTCACTGCTGTCCATTGCTATAAAGCTATTAAATGATATCGCGACGAATACGGTCAGGCCCTTTGATCTTATGGGTACCTCGTCATAAGCATGAAGATTGTCTGTCGTGTAGTAGAAATCATTGTGATGATTTACTCAACCGGACATGTTAAATATGCACTCATCGGAGAAGATGATTTTGTTAGACATGAACTCTCCTCACTGTTCTTTCGAAGGATAGCTTGACAAAAAAACAAGTCTTGCCTCTTCGTCATGGTCGAAAATTTGCTGCATCTGCTGAACCTTGTATGGCTTACGCTCGTATATCCATTCTTCTTAGGAGTTTTTCTGACTGTCCTATGTGAAACTCCGACATCCTTTGTGATCACTCGTTGAGATGTCCGAGGGTTGTCCATAATAGCGTTCGCGATCGAATCCTTCTTCTCATTCAATGCGCGAGAAGTACGATTTCCTGAGATGGATCGAGGGAAGAGGGAACCGGTATTGAGGAACCTGTCGGACCATCGTCTGACTGTTCTTCCATCAGGTGCTTCTTCTCCATATTCCTCAAAGTAGCGTCTTCTTGCTAGTTAGCTGTTTCTTTAAGTTATACAGTAAGCAACCAGTCTAGCATTCCGTTCGAGGTTTTCCATTTCGTCATAAAGTGAAGTACCTTTATTGAGCGGCGCATGTAATAAACCCACACGTGCGATTTGAAATTTTGAATAAACTTAGTAAAATTTGAAACCGCAAACGTCATTGGATGATTGCGAACCGTTAGAAATCATATATATATATATATATATATATATATATATTCATATCATAGAAATCGGGCAAGGTGTGGTATCCACCCTGTATCTAAATTGATACACAGTCGTAAAGAATAGTATTATTATAGAATGATGAATGCTCTATTTTTATCATGTGAATCAAATTAAGTGCAGAACATGGACAGGAAATCCTCTAGGCCGTCGATATAATTGAAAATTAAATGGAAATTGTCTATGTAATAGAAGAAACATGAATATTTCAATTGCATTAGAAGTAAATGTAGTACACACCCACTCAAACGAGCGACAGAACTGATTTGAATAAGTGGAGGCACACTAGCTTGAAGGAAGGGTGTCATCATCATCTCAATCTCAACAACTGTAACTCAATCGAATGCATGCAGGCACGCGGGAACGATTTTATGGCAATGGGTGGCCAAAAAAATCAATAGGAAGTGGTGGGATCATCATCATGACGACGAGGCTGAAAGTTTGAAGAAAAATAGGAGTTGCACTCTTCCGGTTGGATATTTAGATTGTTACTGCTATTCATCGATATAACTTCGGCTATTTCACTGATGGTTTTCCAAAAGCTTTCGAAAATAGCTTTTCCACAAGCTTCATAAATAGATTGCAACGTATGTTCGCTGATCCGAGCTGCTCTTGCAATCCTCGTGCTTGGTCAAGCATACACGCCGAAGAGAGACGAATATCTATGTCAATCTCTATCACTTGCTACCACTGCATACAATGTCTAGGGTAGGATTCTGTCTGCTCTAGACTAATCCACATGGAAAATAATCTATCTCTGTGATTGCTATAATCACGAATGACACAACTGCCTAATAAAGATGCATGCCCACAATCATAGGTCCTCCAAGACGAAGAAGATGTTCACCCTAATTCGATGAAAAACAGTTCGGTTGATTATACCAATAGTAAGTTTGTGAAGTGCATGTCATTGAGATGTTGTTGTAAGTTGGATTAGCTATCACTTGGTTGTGAAAAACTGCTCTGATCACCGTTGGCTATTTACTAGCAGAAATCACACTTCTCGTTGAATAGACTTAAGAACCTAACTTAATATCAACCATTCCGCTTTTCGAATTACAGGTCCCTGTGCAAAAATCGCTCTGAAATCGCAGGTTCACAGTTTTGACAAGGGTTAATGAGTTATTTCGGCTCCATTGAAAAATCCCGTTAATTGCTGCTTCAGTAAACCGAGGAGTGGTCCAGCCGCCGGCGCCAAGACGAGTTTCTGCAGGCAAACGAGACCGAAAGTGAGACTTTTACATAGTGATGTATATGCTGTGGCTACTGCAAATCTGCGCATTTGACAAGTCCGAACTTGTTTCTCCTCTTGACAGAAAGAATCAAAGAATGTAGCCAACGTAAATCTAATATTAAGTAAACTGCTTCGGAAAAAAGTAAGATTCTCTATGTTTTCATTGATTCAATGAAAGTCCGCAAAGACTGCAATCATAATTTTTGACATTGAACATCTTTAAGTCATCTCTTATAATATCTTTGTAATTAATTATCCTGTTTCTGATCGGTGATGCATGCAAGAATGCGACAAAAACTGGTCAAAATGTTTTGTTTGCCGACATCAGAAGGCTTGCTAGGTTTGGATGTGCTAAGCCATATGCGCGGTGAACCTCAATCTGTGAAAGTTTCATTTTCTGTCTCGTTCCCTGAAGAACTAATGCTGATCACGACCGGACTGCATCTTAAGCAATCTGTGAAGATTTGTGCCAGTGACTGGGACTTTCTAGCTCTACGCTTGTTGTATTATGCCCTTGCTGACGTCAATATGCACATGTAAATGGAAGGCAATGAAAAATAAATCATTCTGAAATTCTTGGGAAAACTTGTTGAGAACATATTTGATGAAGCCTGTTTTTCAATAGTATTCTGTAAGCAATGTGTCTGGACGAATCTATGTTGATGATAATTAATGCTTCAGAGATGCTGAGAGCGAGCGAAACTTTTAGGGGAGGGTCTCAGTCCTTCCTAGCCCTTTCCCTACTCCCACGTGCCCGAATACATTTGAGTCAGTTATCGTTTGTAAAAATTAACAGCGATTGAAAAAAGGAGAATTTTTACTTTCGAGTCAATTCATCAACTGGTGAGCATTGCTACGGTCTGATGGCTAGTTCTGCATGTGCAATTTGTACAACATACCACACTGCTTTGTGGTAAAATAACCATTACATTAAATTACATGCAATCCATACTATTTCGTCATCATGAGACTATTGACATATATTACATGATATACTAGAAATACAGTGTACTCCGGATAAGCGGGAGAAAAGTCAGGAAACATTTCCATTACTATATAAATCGCTCCGGTTAAGCGGGACAGTCTTCAAAGTTACTTCGCTTAAGCGGGAGAATTTTTGGTACTTTTTTATGATGTCCTAAAATTTTCTATGCTACGTATGCATACTAGAGTATGCTAAGGAACGTATTTAATTCGTGTCGCTCACACCCTTGCAGGATGAGAACCTCCTCAACATGCAAACTGACTGACGACTGATTTGATTCGTTTACTTTGACAGCCAATCAGTTAACGGCAAACTCATCGATTCTACATTACTATGCAAGCCGTGGCCAGAGACACTTGTTTCAACAATAGCGCTGCTCACGCACTGCACATGATGTCTAGTCAACACGCTCTAACTCCAGCTGAAAAAGTCGAACTGATTAAGGCATCCGAAGTCCCTGGCGTTTCAAAACATTGCTAGACTCATATTTTGCTTAGACATTCGAAACTTCATATATTACTATATACCATACTATACATGCAAATGTTATGCTTTTCATGGATCAGATTTTTTTCATGCAATATGCATCTATACTGCTATAAATGAAGATGTTTGTAGACTAAGTACGGATGTTGTAGATAGCCGTACGGATCTTTAAGCGTAGTTTAGGCAAGATTTTATCAGCATCTATATAAAAGTATTACTTCTCCAGAGCTAAAATGACTAATATTATTACTTCTCCAATTAAGCGGGAACTCCGGACAAGCAGTACAAACGCCCCACTCCGGAGCTGTCCCGCTTATCCGGAGAACACTGTATTAAGGCACTAGGCAATGAAGTTAGCTAGCGACAGGTGAGACAGAAGATTTAGCGAAAGTATGCCATAAATTATAGAAAGAAATGGTCAGCAATGCCACATATAGACCATACATGAAAGGAAGGCTTTAATTAAGTGTTTATCAGACGGCTATCACATGAAAATTTGATAATGCAACAGCACGGCTGGCACATACCTTCAAGTACTATATCATTCAGAATTGAATACGTTTTTATTTTCTTCAAAACGTTTTTGATATCTTCGATTCGTTTAATGAAGAGATTAAAGTTTCCAAATATTCTCATTTCAGAAAAATCAAAGACTTTCTCTCTCATTACTGCTCTTGTTTCACGATAAACTCGCTGGTAAACTTCATTTAAGCTAATACATTCGTCTATTTTCGCCATGATTGTATCGGGATCTTGTGACCAGATTGTCTCCGTATTACACACGGTGATGTAGTTCTTGCAAGATGTGATCATTTGATTTGTTATCTGAAATTAAGGAAGCAATTTAGAATCAAGTATTACATGATTAAATGTTGAACACAGCATCCACCACAGCGATGCTTAGTCACTACATTGCATTACGGCAGATGTTCGACAGCAACAATTACACAATAATCTAGGCGACAATAAACATGGCGACTGATATTTCAAGTCTTGATGCTAAAGCAGTTGTATAACACAAGTGCTGGATGAAAACGGCATGTACATAGTAAACCAATAAAGAAAACATTATCCCTAAATATGTAATCATCGTACAATTATGTAAATCACAAATAAAACAACAAATTGTGAACCAAATATAGGTCTATCTGTATTTCAGCTGTAATCAACATGTAATGCTAGGCCATTGCTCCATGAAAATACAATTTTAACATCATGAGTTCTTCAAACAGTTTGGAAAGTATAAATTGACCCCATTTGATCACATCTGATTTTGAATAATCATGCAAAATATATATTCAAGCGTGACATACCACTGTGTCTAAAAAGACGAGCCTTCAATCAGTGCATTCTCCCTGTGTTGACATACGGATGCGAAGTGTGGAGGACAATAAAGGAACATAGAAATAAACTTCAAGTTACCCAAAGAGCAATGTTGAAGATTACAAGACCAGAAAGAAGAACACATGGATTAGACAGCAGACAGACGTCCTGAAGACTGCAGCAAAATTGAACATGTGGCAAGAAGACAAGATGGGCGGTGGACAAAATCGGTAACGGAATGGTATCCGAGGAACGGCAATAGAAGAAGAGGAAGACAGAGAACGCGTTGGGAAGACAGTCTAACTAAAGTGGCAGGAAAAACATGGATGCGAGAAGCACAAGACCGACGAGGTTGGCGTCATCGTGTAGAGGCCTTCATCCAGCAGTGGACTGAAAACGGTTGGAGAAGAAGAAGAGACTTTGAATAAAACAGAAGCTGATAGCTTTTTAGCTGACGATAAGTTATCTTACATACGCACATCAGACGCGGTGTATTGTACTGCACTCTCATCTTGCATGTAAGTAAGGTTATATGCGCATGTGAATAGGTGCATTTGATAAACCAATACATTATTGGGATACATTGCTCAGACTGATTACAGTGGAGGCGGGCGTGTTTCGGATAAAATACGAATGTATGCTATAATCACTGCAATTACGTTTATCTCATAAGGATTATGCACAGCAGTTCGTATTTCAACATTTGTTTATTTTCTGCAATGTAAATTGATGGCTTGTCTCCTTCGACTGCATATTCATAATTACAGACAGTATTATCATTAATATTAATTCAACATCCGCTGTGTAGCGAAACAGGGAACTTCCCGTAGCGATGTCCACAACGCCCCGATGACGATCCGACAACAATGACTTGATGCTTTTGTCATTGATTCTTTCACAAAAACAGTCAATATTGATTGACTCACCTTCACAAAAAGGATTGTCATATTCGAAAATGTATTGTAGTGAGTAGAATACGCGTAAATCATGCTCAGTGAATGGATAAGTTTCGGTATACATTCCTCCATTTTTTTCTGCAAATAGAAAAAAAGAAAAGTTTTGATAACAGACAAATTGTCAATTTAAGGTGCTGTCAGATGCCGTCACAGAAGTACTGTTGGGCTAACCAATCACTGACAGCATCACATAACCGATTGCTGGTATACGCATAGAAGGACTGTTAAGTCAGTCTTGGTTAGTGATCGCTAACTTTATGACAGTCTATCTCTGATTGCTTTCTGCAAGCATTAAGGGGCTCCTATTGTTGATGACTTCCCTAAAGTGCGTGAATTTCCCCACACAAAGCTTTCGCGACAGCTGCTTGGTTGAGAAATTGAAATAAACATTTATTCGGCGCTGCGTGGCAAGAATAATAATACTGACAATAGCAGTTTTGTAGTGAAAAGTCTCTCCCACTGTTTTTATCACTTGTATTTCAAAATAAAAGTATGAGGTAAAACTATTTACAAAGGCAGACGTTTCGTGACTCTGTCCCAGCCTCAGTGTTAGTAAAATCAGAATGTGACAGATGTACAAATGTGAAGTGGATCTTAAATACTTATCGATTCCCTCACTTAGTCGCGAGCATCCGTCAACCAACCAGCTCCTGTTTCCTGTTCAGACCTGGATTCTTAGCCCTAATGTACGTTGCTTCAGTAATGCGGTTTTCAATTGGTGAATTGTGCTTGCTAAGAATCATGAGGTTGAAATCTTTAATAGTCATGTTACGCCGAGTTGTTGGTCAAATGTTCGATGTTTTCATTTTTGAATATGTGTTTTATTTTACGATCAAATTCATCAGACACATAAGGAAATTTGAAATTGAATGGTTCAGATTTATTCAGATTCTTATAGATAAAACAGATATCTTTTCTGTTTCTTCTTTTTCTTAGACTTTGTTTTCGCACTTTTTATCACATGATTCGGATAGTCATTCAACTGAAGTGTTCGATCGAATTCCTGAATAAGTTTATCAAGTGTTACGCTATCCGAGCAACGATTCTCGATTCGTTTGTATTCGCTTCTTATAAAAGAGATATAGAATATATATTCTTCTTTTATTTCCAGATAAAAACCCCGATAAATGATGACTCTGGTGTTCGGTTTGAAATTTATCAAAAACATCCACACACATCAGCCTTGTAGTCAATGATGCTTTGCATTTCAAATTTTGAATAATATCTTGAAGAGCAGATCAAGACATATTTCTATATACGAGGATGACTTTGATGTTTCACTTCTAATCTAAAAGTGAAAAGTGCCTAAATTGCTTAAATTAAACTATCAAACATTATTTTCATCATAAATTTGAAAATTTCAAATCAAAACATACGCCTCTGTTGAAACGACCTCCGTTGAACAAGTGCTATTGATTACATAAATGACAGCATTTACATAACTCTGATTCTGAAGTGAAGCGACACAAAATGTGTCAATTAATAATTTTCTGACGTAGCATTTTTCCATTTTATCCATTACCGGAGGGGAACAATGATAGAAGAGATTTCTTCCACAATATATGCCGCAGGTAGACCTAATGTGGAAAGTATTATTCATTCCGATGTACAGAATCACATTCCTAAGGCACGCTGATCAAATGTAACTTATTCAAATGTACACAGGATTACTCACTGCTAAGGAGTAGTCATTTTTCTAACCTACCTGCTCACGAGAGCTGACACGCAGCAATCTCTTTTTTAAATCAGAATTATTCATTTAACTAATCATTTGATGATTTCATTTTTGAAAGAGAACTGCTAAATATACGGATGCACCTTTATAAAAGCGGAAAATTATAATTCTTTGTCATCAGAAATGTTTTTGGAAACGGGCTAGAAGGTTCACCGAATCATTTCGTCGTCTTTGAAGCAGGTTTCAACTTTGTTTTCAAACATATCCATGCTTACTTAATGAAAACATCAAACGCTCGAAAGATCCCGTTTCTATCTGTAATCCTTACTCATGCAGTTTTCGGGGCAAAAAATGAGCTTTACATGACAAATTGCCTCCACCTCTGCCACGTCATCAGCCTCAATATAAGACAAACCGTAAAAGGGCAATTTTCTATTCGGTTTACATCGTGCAAATTGCCTTTTGAAATTAATCATGCTTACATGAATGACTCCAACCCAAGCTTCTTCTTTTATTTGGCTCTCAAGTTTTCGAATTCAGAATTTGTGTTACTTCTACATGTATTTTTAAAATGTTTCATGCTAACTTCAAAGTTTTCGCATACATAAATCAAATTGAAATTACTCCTTCGATGCGAAAATGATTAAATTGATAACAAAACAACTCCAGACAACGGATTGTAATACGATGCTTGGAAAGTATTTAACAGCTCGATGATAGAAATGTCGCATAAATCAACTGGTTCAAGACTTTATTCGACCAATTTAGGATAAATGTCGCTCAAACGCTCTTAACCTTTATCAGGAAAGAAGGACATATATCACACAAATTTACGCAAAATTCAAATTCTACAAGTTGTTGTGAGCAGAGACCTGAAAAGATATCATAAAATGGAATATCATAGAGTCTCAACTAGATAGTATATGAGTCACAGAAATAGGAAACCTCGGGTCAGAAATAGGAGATCTTCGTAGCACATGCTGCATAATTAGACCATGAGGATAATCGATCATCAGTTGACTCAAAAAATTAATTTCTTTCATTTTTCTTTATTGCTCAATTTCATCGTTTTGCTCATATGGAAGCAAATATGCTGTTTTCTTGATGACCATGTTCCATACAATGAAACGGCGCAACTTTGCTGTCATCGTTGTGTCTTATGTCAAAGCGGTGCCCATTAGTCCTTTCACGAAGAGATCTTCTTGTTTCCCCCAATATCAATGAAAGAGAAATGTTCAAATTTCAGTGCGTATACAACATTTGTAGTGTTGCACGTATCAGCCGCTTTGATGTGATATGAAAGACCTGTGACTGGTGATATTATTGAAGTGTTATTTGAAATCACTTTACACAACTTACAACGTGTAGAGCCACAAGATGAGACACTATCAATTTTCTTTAATTCTGCTTGTATATGCGGCGGGACATCACGTAATTGGCAGAACACAAGACAATCTTTTAATTTGGATGGGGTTTCCACCATAATTCTACTTTCACATTGTTGTTACAAGAAAGTATTTGTGCCTATCAAAGATAAGTTTAACAAAGCTATTATGCTTCGTAACAAAGATGATCAAATAATTAGTGATGATAGTCGAATTATTCCTTTCATCGCTCCATATCGATGATATCGAAGCTAGATCGATCTTTGATAAGCATAAATAAATACTTTCTCTGTAACAACAATGTGAACAATGTGTTGTATACGCACTGAAATTTGAACATTTCCCTTTCATTGATATTGGGGAAACAAGAAGATCTCTTCGTGAAAGGACTAATGGGCACCGCTTTGACATAAGACACAACGATGACAGCAAAGTTGCGCCGTTTCATTGTATGGAACATGGTCATCAAGAAAACAGCATATCTACTTCCATATGAGCAAAACGATGGAACTGAGCAATAAAGAAAAATGAAAGATATGAAATTTGTAAGTTAACTGATGACCGATTATCCTCATGGTCTAATTATGCAGCATGCAAGTATAGGATATCAAACGATATTTGAAAGCATTATCAACATAACAAACGACGGCCGCATCATATCTATCATAACGCATAGTTTTACCTGTAATTCGGAGTGTGATATCTGATGGTTTCCGTTTGTTATGTACATGATACACGGAATATACCAGGCAATAACCATGGATTTCTAAATGCTATGGAAATTCATGCAGAAGTCCATGGAATTATCCAAATCCATTCATTTCCATTCGAATCATTTACCGCATGAAGACGGCGTGAATATCCATCAATTCTGTTTATAGCCTACCACTACATTAATGGTGTCAAATTGTTGTTTTCTAACTTACTACTCAGATCCCAATGACTGGCATTGAAAGCAAGAAAATTTTGAATCTCGACATTCTTGAAAAATAGCATGACATATTATATTCAAGATAACAAGACTCAAGCTTGATTAAATGCATAGGGTTCAATGATCCTTCTCATTCTCATGGCATTTAAAGTTTGTCAGCTAAAAATTGTGCATTTCATGACTTCCTCTAAGAATGCGTGAACTTATAGCAGCATGAGGAATCAAACTTGGCCTTCGGGCCTGCTCAATGATTGAAGAGAATTTTGCGCCATTTAATCAATACACAAGACCGAAGTCGTGAAATCTTGCTGTTGCAGGTTATGGAGCATAACATTCCACCAAGCGGGGTATCAACATCAATGGACAGTGGCAGATTACAGCACGGCTTTTTTAAGGAATTGCTACAACATGACTGTTTAGTCAAAAAGGGCACACTTTCCAAATCCTTTATATGTATACTGTATATAATATGTTATTGCATGTAAATATGCAATTATCATAGGATTCTGCGAAACTCGGGATTTCATTTGAAATTGCGATTAGATAAAAATTCGAATCGGTTCGCGTCGACTGGCTAAAACTTATTTCAACTGCTTTCTTTTGACTTGTAGCCTCCTCCCGTTCGTTAATACCTGAAGGTGACATTGCAATTATGATTGAGATGCTGGACTCTCACTGGAAGTAGCTAAAAGCGTCGGTTGCCGAACTGCGTCATTGATATTTACTCTATTTTGCTCAGATCAGGGCTTCAGTCTCAGCCGATCCATCTGACCGTGTCTGATATGTATCTTACAGGCCATATTGGACATACTTTTCAGACTATCTTTCGTCAGGATTCATGGGCCAAGCACGTTGCTTACTAAAGTAGTGAATTATGCAACATATCCTAAAACACTAACTTTCAATATAGGTAAACAGAAGCTACCACTTGTTGGTACGACATCATAATCATAACATCAGTGTAATCTGTCACCGTTAATGCTGTGCAAGAAACGAAGCATCAATGCAAATGGAGAAAGCTGGCCATGTCATGATCCTGAAATGTGGGCGAAAAGATAGCCAATCATAGGCCTACTGAACCATTAAGAAAGCAGTCAAGATGTCATTCGAATTAGGTCGAGTTATAAAATGGAGTAGACTACAATTATCTCAGAAAAATGATTCTCATACGATGATGAAAGTCATCCCAGTAGCCATTTATAATAGAATATAATGCTTACTAATTTAAATTATTAGTTAAAGTAGTCCTAATGAGGACTGATGGCGTTCTCCAATCCGCAAGTGTACAAAGGCAATGCTACTGTAACCATCGGATTAATCAGTTCTTAAAATAACTCAATGTAGCTTTCTCGTGGCAACGAATTAAAATTGATCAGCTTTGGCCCAATATCTGGTAAAAATGGAAATCTTAAGACTTGCAACACTACTCATTCTTGCTGTTAATATACTAATACCATAGATTCCAAACACTGATGTATACACGTTCAAAACAGACGTCTAATATACTGTACCGACTACAGATGCTGATAGTGGAAATAGAATAAGACAATGGTCACCATAGGTTAAGGAAATTAAAAATGGATATTATAAAACAACAGGAAACCGATGAATAAAAATTGGAAAAGTGGAGGTAAAATATGGAAATACAACGATGCTACTACACCGATTACAAGTGAACTATATCTGACACTACACAAAGTCGATAATGGTGAGAGTGGATAAGTGGAAAGTGGATAATGGATAATGGAGGTAAACAATAGAACTACAATGACACTCTACTACACCGAAAGCAATGAAACTATACACACTATACCTAAGACAGGGCAGACATGGCGTGATCTGGCAGCGCATCAATTGCAAATTTAAAGAAAAACGACCAAGCTGCCGAAGTTACAAGTCTCTATTCGCGACGTGTCACAGGCCAGCTGCTTCGTCAGGCGACATTAATAAAAGTGATGACAGACTGGAACACATGCTCGTGACGAATACGTGGACTACAGTATGTTTTTTGATTTGAATTAGTGTGATCCCCAAATCGTTTCATTTCATTAACTGAGTACTTTTGTAGCTTTGTTCATTGCCATCTTCTGTCTTAATTCCTACGTTATTTTATTATTATTAATTATTTTTCTATATAATTTTTTTATATATTTTGACTGTGCATGATGATTTTGATGAGTATGCTTTTGATTTCTTATGTACTGATACCGAACTTTAACCTGTAGGTTTTATTCGTGTATGCACACGTTCCGCACTAGCTCTGGTGACATGAAAGACAGTGCTATTGATTACTTCTTGATGCATACATCATCGACCGATCGTTACATCCAGTGTTCCAGTCTGTCATCACTTTTATTAATGTCGCCTGACGAAGCAGCTGGCCTGTGACACGTCGCGAATAGAGACTTGTAACTTCGACTTCACATTGGCCTTGTTTACCAGAAAGGTAGTTTGATGATGGAACTAGGTTTGTAGCCTCAGACTTGTGTAAGTTCTTGGAATCTCATCTGCCACTGGACACGTGGTCTCCATCAACGTTCCTCTAAGATTTAACCTAAATCTTGAGCCCGAGAAACCATGTTTTCATGAGTTGAAAATCAGTAGGCCTATATACTCGTAGATTCCATCATTTCCGCCGTAACTTTCAGAAAGGAATAATGGAATTTTCACAACGAGTCCTCAGAATATTATGTCGTCAATTTTTCGCTACAATAATATCAGTATTCCCTTGCTTTCACCCAACGTAATTTCTATTCCTAAATAATTTATTTAGGTTGAATACGCAATCATGTACAGCAGGGCAAAACATGTCGACTTCCCAATAGTCATTCAAAGTTATACATGTACAAGTACAAAGGATTTCAGAAGATTCTGAGTCCTATAATGCATTGCTATAATGTAGAGTAATTTTTATATAAGCTTGGTCTAGCCCCGGCCTGGAAATTGAAAATCATGGAAGCTCGGGTTCACATCACTGCTTAAGTTGGAAGGTTTTGAGGAATAATTTTAACACAGAACACTAAAAAGTAAAATGACTTATCATGAATCTTAGAACTACAGGAATTGAATACAAATGCAATGAAGAAATTAGCATAATTACTTAAAATTGAATAATGCTCCAACTTGCTTGAAAGGATCGTTGTTATCAATAGTTGTAGGAGGAGTCGAATAATATAGAATGAAAGTGAAAGCAAAGCACAAATTATGTGGACCGAGTCGTACGCACGATGGTAGCGACGAGGATGAAATGAATGAGGCGATCGAGTTGAGATTTGCATTCGGTCATGACTAAGAGACCTTTTAGCTCTGGTCACAATAATCCAGATCATATTGCGAGTCAAAAGTCCTACTTTACCTGTCAAAATTACCCTCAAAATTGTCTTGACAGAAAGTTGTGAAACACATGCTTATATAACTGATTGAATTCCTGAAACTTGCAGACCTGACATGTTTCAACAATCAATGATGAAAGCCATCTCAACATGTTAATAACTAGAAATATTTAGGTCACTCCTCTGCAGTTCTTGGCAAATATATCCCGCTGAGCGCAACAAATGTTGTCTGCTAACCAGTAATACATTTTAGTTGTGTGATTACTCAATTAAGAATGCGTAATGTGCTGCCCACTGCTCAGAGGAGGCGCGCGCTGTATATGGCATTTCATAAATCTCCAAAACCTAAAAAGGCACTACAGCAGCCGTCTCTTCCGGTTCTTTATCTGAACCATTGATAAAACGAGCATTAAATGTATTGAATTTGCAATACAATCGCACCTGACAAAGGGCAAAACAAATAATCTCAACATGATTGAATGACGCTGACAACATGACATAAAGTCCTGTTGCCACTATGCAAAAAAGGCCTGGATATGAGCTCAAAGGCCTGTTATGGGCTCAATTAAGATGGAATTCGTCGAGGGACCCTATTACGAGTATAAGAAACAAACAAGCCTCCTATCCAAGCTTCTATTTTCTATTTTCTTACATGAAGTAATTCTTTTATGTGCTTACAGCGTTACACACTAACAGACCTTTTCCGTTGAACCTGAGCTCTTCAAACTTTGCACATGTGATATTTAGTCATCTAGGAATTCATAAAATTTTCCGTGTTATATTTTTTCATAACGCATAGTTTAGTGCAGATATCTCTGGTCTTCCAATGATCTCAGTGTATTATATGAAAAAAATCACACGGAAATTTTCATGAATTCCCAGATGACTAAATATCACATATAATGCACATAGTATTTCTTCCATCAACTAATTTATTTAAATTGAATACATAACAAAAATAATGCCATCGTTCAAAACACGCTCTAAAAAGTATGACCAAAAGTAACAAGTGAAAGTCAAAAAATTCAAAAAAGTCTCCTCTTGCCTCGGCGTTGACCACCATGGCACATAGTTTGAAGAGCTGGGGTTCAACGGAAGAAATCTATTGCTATAAACACATAAAAGAATTGCTTCAACATTTTGCGAAATGGAAGTTTGGATTAGCGGATTGTTTGTTTCTTATATATGAAAAGGCCTATCGACGAATTCCATCTTAATTTAGCGCATACTGTAATCTGCCACTGTCCATGGTGCTGATGCCCTGTGCGGAATTTGCTTGTAGTATGTAATGCTCCATAACCAGCAACAGCAATATTTCACGATTTACTGTCTTGTGTATTGATTAAATGGTGCAGAATTCTCTCAATCAATTGAGCAGTCTCGAAGGCCATGTTTGATTCTTGATGCTGTTATAAATTGACTCATTCTTCTTCAGAGAGGAAGTCATAAAATGCACAATCTTGAATGATAATATGTCATGCTATTTTTCAAGAATGTCGAGATTCAAAATTTTTTTACTTTCAATGCCCGTCATTGGGATCTGAGTAGTAAGTTAGAAAACAACAATTTGACACCATTAATGTAGTGGTAGGCTATAAACAGAATTGATGGATATTCACGCCGTCTTCATGCGGCAAATAACTCGAATGGAAATGAATGAATTTGGATATTTCCATGGACTTCCGCATGGATTTCCATAGCTTTAAGAAATCAATGGCTATTGTCTGATATATTCCGTGTATTATGTACATAACAAACGGAAACCATCAGATGTCACACTCCAAATTATAGGTAAAACTATGCGTTATTACAAAGATATCTTATTTCTGACCAGAAGCTTCCTATTTCTATGACTCATATACTATCTAGTTGAGACTCTATGATATTCCATATCATGATATCTTTTCATGCCTCTGCTCATAACAACTCGCAGAATTTAAATTTCGCGCAAATTTGTATGGTATGTCCTTCTATTCCTGATAGACGTTAAGACCGGTTGAGCGACTCTTATCCGAAAATCATTGAACTGTTAGATGCGCGAAAATTATTATAGATTGCGCAAATTCGGTCGCTAGTCTTTCCTTCTGTGATGTAATGGAAAACTGTGCGTTGATACTAGCTAATGCATCATTGCCTCTAAATTCATAACTATTTATTTCACTCATCGCTGTACCTTATCTACTTTTCCTGGAAACATTCTAATTACCTAAAGAACTGACGATTTCTATGAAAATCTATATTTCTATAGCACTGATTTAATGTGTTCAGTACATTAAACGTTTAATGTACTGTACACATTATTGTTCTTGAAATAAATTATGATAAACCACATATATTTTACTTTGCACATAGAAAGTCCTCGTCCCCTACAGGGACTCGTATATTAGATCTATGACTCGGACTTTCTGAATGAGTAAAGCAAAATATCAGTGCTTTATTATGCACTTAAGATATCTCCAATAGGGTCCTACGCTGTTTATATCTATCTAATGGATGTAATTATAGATATAGACCAATTAACAATATAACTTATAACTTAATTATAACTTAATTGTTCATGGCACAAAAATTATGGCAACAATTGAAGTTGACGTATTTTCATACAGCTCCACTCTTGCTTGCTGTTAATTGTATCTTTTGGATCTAATCTTCCTCTGCACCAACTCTGATAGTTGTCTCGCCATAGCATTTTGCCATCTTGCCGTCACACTCATTCTAAAGCAGGTTTCTGTTCCTTAAGACTTCATTTCACAATGCCTTCACAATGTACATGTAAACTGTTCTGTCTTTTCCATTCTTGTAGATCTTCTTTGTCTTTAACCTAATTGATGTCAAATACGACAAATACAATCAGATGTGGATGCACTTCTTGCTGTTTCTCCCAATCACACTCTTCGCAATCGATATTGAATGTTAGTCCTTGATCTTTGCAAACTCCTTGTCCTCCTGTGTTGTACACACCAAAAATTCTTCTTTCAGTGGAATAGAATTTGAAGTTGCAGCAGTAAACATAACAGAGTCAATATCATCGATATTGTGCAACTCTGTCTTCTTTCTTTCATCTTCAGTGTTCTCTTTCTTCCATTCTCTGTTTGATAATGATGATAATGAGTTTATTTCATTGAATGAAAATCTTCCATTACAACATGCATTTCATATGAAGGACCATAATAAGCTACAAAGAAGGAATTATAAATCAACATTTCAAGGTAACCGTTTCAAGCTGTCATTGTAAAAGTTGCTATACAGCGGAAAAAAGAGGTGGACCTTCTTTCCATTTTCATCAACGGTAGTGCTATGTGAGACGTACAAACGAGTCTAGGAGGAACCATATCGTGCAGCGGGTGGCAAGGAGTTAATGATTCTGAGAACATTTTTGAAAAACAATATTTTCCGCACTATTATTCCGCAATATTATTCTGTGTCACCGTTATTGCAGTTTCTCAAGTATTTGTGTATACTTCGCTTTCATGCCAGTCATAAGTGGGCTGTTATGCTCTATAATGCTCAAGATGAGTTGCTGATGAATTAGCATCAGGTCATGCTTTCAAAGAAATTTTTCATTTTACAAATGCACATCTGCAACTGCAAATTCTATTCTACTTAAAGAAGTGGAGAATGTCACTGATAGATGCGGTATTGTCGTGACTGAGGAAGGGTGGATCACCCGAAAGCTTACCAATAAAGAAATTTCGAAGAGAACTATACCACTGAAGAATTTTTTACTTTATGTTAACTTCGTTCTCGAGAAGAAGGAACAATGTATGAAAAGATTAAAGTTGTTGAAGGACGTGAGCATCATTGTAAAGAAGATTACAGAGATCGGATCCGCCCAAGAAAAATGATTGTCAAGACCTTGAATGTGTGATGTGTACAACAGGAGGAAAAGCAGCTTCAGCAACGTCAGAATTGAATGCAAAGAGAATATAAAAGTGTATAGCAAGAGAAGCAGCAAGAAGTGCATCCATAGCAGGAAAAGTGCATATTCGAAAATTGGAAGTAAGACAGAAGGTTCTATAAGCATATTGTGGAGACAGTGTGCAAAGAAGCACATAGGAATAGAGGCCTGCTTTGGAATGAGTGTACTTACTTACTTTACTTTACTTTCTCCTTTTAACGTCTGCTTTTCCTCCTTGGTGAGGGTTGGACGTGATGAGACTCCTCCAACGGGCGCGGTCCTGTGTGTCTTCCACTGTCAGCCTCAGTTCCTTCATGTCTTCCTGGATGGTCTGCAGCCATTTTTTCTTTCCATTTGCGCCATGCGGACGCAATTCTCGCTCGCACCGCTCGCTCTGATCCTCCTTTTCAGCTCCACACATCCGCGAGATAACAAAACACTTTCACTACTTCAATCTCCACACCGTCTATCACACATCTTTCATCTTCGTCGGTACTTCTTGCGTTGTTTACACACATCGAACACTGGAAGTTTGTGACGCCTGTGAGAGAATTCAGTCCACTGCAGCGTTTGTGACACCACTTATCACAGCTTTGGCAGAGAATGGAGTTGGCACCTACGCCGCGACCGCATACACCACAAGGAAACCTTCTTGATTGAAGAGGAGAAGATTCTTCGCTGCCACTGATCAACATCTTCGTCTTTTGGATATTCACTTTCAAACCTTTGCTTTCCATGTCCTCCTTCCATTTCTTGAACATTTCTTCCACTTCTTCCTTGCTCCCGCCTGTAAGGACCAGGTCATCTGCGTACAACATCTCAATCAATCCTTCCTTTCTGCGATCTTTCGTAGCTTCTTCCATTACGAGAATGAAGAGAAGGGGGCTGAAGGCAGATCCCTGATGAACACCAACACCTATGCCGAAATCTTCTGACATTCCTCCTGCAACACACACTTTCGATGTTGTGTCTACGTACAAGGACATAATGAGGTTTATCAGGTGTTCTGGCACTTTCTGTCGTCGGAGTGCCCATCTGATGACATCTCGTGGGACGCGATCAAAAGCTTTTTGGAGGTCGACGAAGATATGAAACAATTTCTTTTTCTTTTCCATGTATCTCTCCTGAAGTCTTCTGATGATGAAGATTGCGTCCGTACACGATTTTCCTCGGCTGTATGCAAACTGCTGTTCTCCAATGCTGACCAAACTTCTCAATCTCTTTTCTAGGACTTTCTTAAAGATCTTCATTCCATGCTCCAGTAGTGGCAGTCCCCGATACGAGTGACAGCTCAGAGGATCACCTTTCCCTTTAAACAGTGCGACCGTCAAGCTGTTACTCCACTTCTTCGGACATTCTCCGGTGAGCGCAATGCGCTGGAAAATGGCATGCAATGCCTTAACTGCAGGTTCACCAGCCAACTTAAGCATCTCGGTGTTTACGTTGGAAGGGCCCGGTGCTTTGCCATTCTTCATACTGATCACTGCTTCCTTCACCTCCTCCAGCGTGAAGTCAGCGATTGGGCCTTCAGCTGGGGATGTCATGCAGAGTGATGTCATTGCCTTCGTTCGATATGCCATCAAAGTACCTTCTCCATGTCTCTCTAACCTCCGTCTCTTTCACCTTTATGGCACCACTTTCGTCCTTGACATACCGTGTTCCTTGTATGTCTGCACGATCTTTCTTCATCTGTGCCGCAACTCAGAACATCCTATTACGCCCTTCTCTTGTTGTTAATCCTTCACTCCACCTGAGCCATGCGTTCTTCTTCGAAATTGCGACACACACAGTGTAGCCAGACGAAACCAAAAGTCTATAACAAGACTAGGACATATCCACAAATTTCAGCATTTGAAGCACAAAAACTCCTTGGCAGACGCTGCGGTTCTCACTACAATGGCCGTCAGCGAAGTAAAGAAGCTTAAAATGACTATTCTGTGATTGTTAGATGCTGTAAAGCATAAAATATATGCGCTCATAACATGAATGAGAATAAAAGAAGGTAAAATGTAGCAAAGTGTAGGCACATCGGTGTTTAAGTTCATTTTTAAATTTTCCGAGGTTTAATGGTTGTTGTTAATTCGTGTTAATAGCGTGTTTGTTTGTAGATCAAGTTCATTCATACATGTTTCACATTTAATTAACAACATGACATGAAAGTGGGGCAATCGAATCAATCGAACATTTCACCAGCCGCATTGAAGCATGAATGGTGATCGGATTCTCTAAGCAACAGACACATTGAGATATAACTCAGTGACAGCATTTAGAGCTGTTGAACAACCTCGTAAGCTCATCCAAACATTTGCGTGTAAGATAGTCGAAATAATACTTGTCTGGTGCGTGTAGAAGACGAAATTCTAGCTCTGTGCTAGTACCAATGACCTTTCATGCAGGAACATAGAAGTCTGTCATGTCGCAAAGTTCCCTCCGACAGGTCGACAAGTCCAGTCCTGTGTGCGGCGTTGATGATTTACAAACATGAATGCATGCACTTACTGCCTTACTAAACACTTGCATTTACTTGGTGGTTACATGAGCTGACGAGTGCTCCAATGCTATAATTCTGAACCGAGAAACACCTTGAGTGAATCTTGAAATATGATTACTCAAGCATGATTTACAACTATATTTAAATGGTCACCTACTTATAACAAAACGAGCCGCGGGCTGTTCCAAGGCTTTAAAATTGAAAATCACGGCTGGATCCGACCCGGAAGTTCGAAATATGCGCGGGGACCAAATAAAGCACGTGAGGGGCCAGTACTGAAAATCTGGTCCAGTTCCTACTCTGGATGGCGTCGACTAGGGGGACGCTGCCATCCCCAGATGCGGCAAATTACAATGCATTCATAATTAATAACTTTAGTTAGAATTTTACAACTTACCAAGTCTTGGTGATACAGAGGAGTACAATATTTCTCGATGGAATTTAGAAATTTTACATTTTCTTGGGCCTCATTGAAAGCTTCTGTCACTTTTTTGTCTAAGTCAATCCATGGCTGAAAAGCATGGAATTCAAATTTGATTAGTCACGCATTTGAAAGTAAAATTTCAGGCAATTAGGGAAAGTTTCAAACACACAGTCCGACAATCTCTCGTCTCGAAAATCTTCACTGTTGTAATGCAAATGTTTTACCTGAAGTGTGGTAGATCCTGCCAGTTTGAGAATTACTTGCACAGTCTGGACATCTTGAACCTTCAATTGATCCAACAACGAATTGAAGCGCGTCATTCGTCTTTTCCAATATCGAATCTCTGTATGAGGGCCATCGTTTTCTTTCTCAACACGCACCAATTCAATTTCATTAATTTCCTGCAAGATAAAATTAACTATAGAAAATTAAGATAGCATAGGTAACCTGAGTGACGCATGCAGGAGGGAAGATTTAGAACGACTCCCACCCCCTTTGCTCAAGTAGTAAAAATAAGATTGTAAGAAATACGTACACTGTACTGTACAAAACATGCACATTACTGAAATTGATAAGGATTGAATTGCAAAGTGATTTGTTGAAGGCACCCACTCCATGTGTCTATTGCATCTACTTTGAAGGTTCTCCAATCCGCTGCATCCCACGGTTGGAGTCTCTCCCGCTCCATTTGTCTAAAGAATCTCATCTGGGGCGACCGCACAGAAACACTGTTAAGCTAAGATTCACCCACCATTGAAATTACCTTTTCACTGACAACACACTATCTAATACTGCTTTGGTGCGGTCGCCCCTGGTGGCCCTGGTCGCTTCCGCTCCATTTGTATAAAGGATCTCCTCTTCTTCCAATTTGCTCCATTCGCCGGTTGGAGTCGCATCGCTCTATTTCTCTAGTGGAGTGATTCTGATAGCTGCCTCAAAGACATCAAAGAAATGCATGTTGATCTACATGCTGTCAGAAACTGATTATTTGGTGCCAAAGACAACCAATGTGTGATACATTCACCACATTTGATTTTGACATGTAAAAGCTTTCAAGAATTTTAGTTACCGCATTCTCTCGGACATAACCCTCGGGTTATATGATTTTGTAGCAGTTCAAGGGCGGGCTCTATTCAGAGGCGGGTTGCATAAATGAAAGGTCGAGTTTCTGATTGAGCTCCATGTTTTTAAGTGACAAAATATTGGACATTGTATTCCACATTGATGATGAGCATGCTCCATGATAATCAGGTGGCAAACGAAAGGGAAAAATTTATGTGAAAAACAATTACGACAATGACGAAGAACGTGGGACGTAAGATTTACAAGACATAGAACCAGGAACTTATGTTGAGTGACGACACATTGACCAAGTTTCTTTTGTCAATCATTTTATATCGATTTCCATAAGTACTAGTTGACCGATTATCGAATCTTTCATTTTGATTAGAAGTGCAACCCACGCGAAAGATAGCAATTACGGTAATATAGATTACTTGAACTGTTGTAGTCAATGATTCCTGAAAGAAGCATTGGGGGCAATTGAATAATAATGATCTATGTTATGTTGATTACTTAGAAATCAATGTCTGATAGCTAGGCCAACTGTTGGACAATAATCATTATTGACAAGCACTGTCAGGCAATATATAGACGTCTATATGCAGTCACACTCCAATGAAGGTGATTTTGCAATAAAAACTTGAAACCTCTTGACATTGATGCCATGTCGCAATCATCCCCTAAGTTTAAGCCCAACTGCTAAAAGAAATATCTGCAAATTGATGCTATATTGCAAATTTTCACAGTTTTAAGACATCCTTTTCAAGCAAATACAGTGACAAAAAGGAAGACATCAAATTTCAAAAATTAATGAAATATTCTGTGTATTCAACTTTACAAATGATGTTACGAAAGCACTAGAAAGATAAGCAATGCACTTACATCCATCGCAGAAATCGTAATAAGAATATATGCTTCACTGAATTAGTGATCATTAACGAAATTTATTGTAAAAGATGCATAATTTTTTCACAGGAAGCACCGTCAGATTTCTGCATATGCGAATTAAGCATCTTCCTAAATTTCATTCCTCTGTGTATAGACATCCGCTATTGTGTAAATCTGATATTGATGTAACAAAGATGATGCTGATTGAGAAAGATATTAATTAATTCCATAATTCAAATGCTTAAAATCATGCTTAAATTCCATAATTTCAAAGATGGTGCCTTCTCTTCTACCGTCCGGTTGATTTTTGGTGTCATATTTCAGAACCACATTACGTCGAAAATTTTTCCTACCACGTGTACATGTATGTATAATGCAGTCTCATGCATTTTGTGATTAAGATCGCTATGATGAACTTCAACGTTACTTTATAATTTACTTAATCTTCATGATCTTCCTTGATTTTCAGATAGTTTGGAATTCTGATTCATATTTATGGTTTGAATAAAACGTATATTTCTCTCTCTCATAAATTTACGCCTACGAGAATCTATGCTAATCAATAGACTATGTCCAATAGTTAATAACACGGAGGAATGCACAGAAAATCAAACACTGATTTTTGAGCTTCTTTTTCTTACCTTTTATAGCTTCGTTTTTGCTTGATAAGGCCGTCACAATGGTAAAAATTTGCAACTATTTATATTAGCAGTTTGACTTTTATACCTTTTAGTTGCCTTTTATCATATACTAGATGCTACTCTGCTTAAAATAGACTGCAATATCCTGCCACCCCTTATTGCATACACCACTTATTCTGTAATCGAAGCAGCTTCACGTCTGAAATCCTTCAACCTTGAAAATATGATCATGAAATCATTGTATAATAAGGATCCATAATGATAGCGCAGTAGGTCGGCATGAGGAAATTAGCCTTTTATCAGGTCGCATTTCCTTCAAAACATCCTACAATCCGCGCAACTAACATGATTAAATGTTGAATATCAAATCATTTATTGAAGGTGATAAATTTACTACATCTTGGCGGTTCTAAATTGTGCCAGACGTTGGTAGTTCGAGAGTGAAACACTCTAGATTGGCGAGTCATCGTTCTACATCGACCTATAATCAGAGGTGGTCGATTTAATAAGAACTCACTATACTCAATATCTGTAAGGACATTGGGCACCGCCCACTCTCTGAAATCGAACTTTAGCGCCTAACTTTCTTAATTTTAAATTATATTAATTGAAAATTTTTGAACGTCCACCTCATATTACTCTTTACATTGCGATAGTTCAAATGTGAAGAGGCGCTCATGTCCAACGATTTTTATCTGATGTCAATTCTGATGAGAAGAGGTTGCTATGATATCTTCCACTGTCAGTTCTGAAGTGAGCGGGGCATCTCTTCATCCGCTAGCTTAGAAGTGCCGCCAGCTTCGTCAAGCCATCAAAGCTTGGGCAGAGACGACTGCCACTTTCTCCACTGAGATGCATCGGAGGCTTTTCAGGATGATCCTAATTTTCGAGGAATGGCTGGACACAAATCATAGCGACAGAGCCTTCATTATAAATGTGCAAAGATTGAATGGATATTATTCTAGGGGGAGGAGACAACCCTGCCGCCTGTCATCGGCGCCTGAGCCTATACTCTGTAAGTCCACCGCTCCCCCCTTTGAAAATCCTGCCAACGTCCCTGTGTAATTATCTCAAATTTGCGAGGACTGTGGCTAATCATCGTAAAATAATGTTCTTCTCTGCTTCCTTTGTTTTCACAAAATACAACATCCTTCAATCATTAATGAAATGTGCTAACTCTGTTGAACATCCTATAATCCTATAATCATACGATAAAAGGGTAGAAGTAGTCAGTCGGAGGTCGAGATCAAGCAACCATAGGCTTTTACGTGCATTGACTTAACACAGAAAAGACAGTGTCAATGACACTTCATGTATTGCAGAGCTTTCGGCAATCCAGTAAAACAACAGCAATCTAAAAATACCACTAAGGAGAAGTTTTTCCTTTTTTGATATAATTGCGCCAATAACATGAAAGATGATTCCTTTTTATGCTCTGTCAGATAGTTGTTATTTGATTGGATTGAGAAAGATGTAGTAGAAAGCTCTTCAATACAAAATTTAGTTGCCAGCGTCTTTATGTTGTTGAGTTGAGGTCAATCGAGGACAATAGTGAATTGAAATTATCTTAAGTATCTATATCTATAGATGCCTATCTGTAAACAGCAATGTATTTAAGAATTATTTTTCTAGAATGTTTGAATTTCCTGTCAATATGGGCAGGTAAGAAATAAAGGATTTTTTCACTTTTCTTCTACAGCATCTTTGCTTCCTACATCAAAAAGGAAGTTGTCCTTGTCGAGTGCTGTAAGACTGTAGATGAGCCGTCTACTTTTCATTTACTAAAATATACCACTTAGAAAATTACTAAAATAAAGAAACTGAATTAGGTGACTCGGCCAAAATCGTCAAGAAGAAAGCGGCACCCAGTATCTAATGAGAGACCATCATAATGGAGCGAAGTAAAAAATTAGTGTTTGGCTAGGTGACCTTTCTTCCGCAATAAAATAAATTCAAACGCAAATAACTCTTCCTTCGATTAATGAAATAGAATTCGCTTATACTCAAATGATTTACACGTACATGTATGCCAAAATATAAGAGTTCTATGCAGATATACTAATCAATTAACTTAGGTCTAACTGAGTCACTTTGACTGTTCAGAGATGGTGAACGGAGCTAAATGAGCAACATTTCATGAATTAAAAGATCGTATCTACTTGAACACTTATATACTGTACTTTGCCTCGCACAAGTCACACTGAAATTGCAAGACCACATCGGGACTATTTACTGGAGGGGGTTTGGAACTGAAGATGTTATTTGCGATTTTATATTTTGACTCTTGAATATTGTTGCAATGCTAGTGCCAGTTTGTGTGTTCAACGAATTCAACTTTTTTCGTACAAAAAGGCAACACACAACAGCAGCACGTTGACAAAACATCCGACTAGCAAATTTCTGAGTTTTGAAAAAGTGTCCAAGCAGTTATGATCATTTAATTTATGAAATGTTGCTCAATTAGCTCCGTTCACCGTCTCTGAACAGTCAAAGTGACTCAGTTAGACCTAAATTACTTGATTAGTATGTGTAGATATCTCTTATATTTTGGCATACATGTGAGTTTTTTGAGTATAAGTGATTTCGATTTCATTCCGCAAGACTTTGAGAAATAGGTTATTAGGTACTATAGTCAATTGTCTTAGATCAAAGCGGAACCGAGTCCAGGTCTGGGTCAACGATTGGAACGTAATGAAACCCAAATACTGCTGAAACTTTGCGTGGGATTACCGTTGAATTGCGATGCTGCCTGCACTTTGTGTCCCGGCAAAGTTGTGGATGATTTTGGGGTACATGGTACAATTTGTAAGCGAGGACCCGACGTAAGTCAGACGACATAACACCATTCGCAATGCCATTCACCGTTTCTGCCAACAGGGAAGAATGAATCCGAGATTGGAACAAGGCTTCAGTGACGATCTGGACAGGACAGCGGACATTCTCATCCCAGACTGGTCACTAGGGAAGGCAGCTGCTGTTGGTATCACTGTTGCACATCCGCTAACTTCTGATTTTATTCATGGAGCGAGTGCAGCATCGGATATGTGTCTGACAGCAGAAGAGAAACGCAAACATCAAGCAAACGACGGAAAGTGCGCCAGGATGGGATGGATTTGCGTACCTATGGCGGTCACCACTCATAGTGTTTAGGGCCCGGAAGCAATGGAAACATTTAATCGGACTTCCAAATCGCTGTCAATGTGTAGAAACGAACGGTATTCATTGATTCGTAATGACATATTTGACTTCCTGGGCCTGACGCTGTCAAGATCAGTTGACAGAGCTCTTCTGGCGCGCATGACTCTTTGAAGTGTCTTCTTTCATTCTTTTTGTCAAGTTTTGTCTCTTGAGTTGAACAGTGATTCTTAGACTTTGTACATTTATGCAAGAACTATGTTTATATTTGTTGCAACGAGCTCAAGTCATGTAGGCCTATGTAATAAAAATATACATTATATCAAGTATCTATGTATTTTGAATTTTGTATAGTTGAGTAAATGCCTATCATTTAGTACAATGCTGATGATGGCCACTTCACATGGTCGAAGTATTAATTTGGTAGTTTCATTTCTATCTAAGATTTCAATCGCAAAACATTTATTCAATATTCAGTCGTCATGTAATGAATATGCAATCCGCATGTGCACAAATAGTTCATGATAATAATAATAGTAATCGTAGCTTTATTCGAACTTCAACAGTAGATTCGGAAGTTACGTCACAAAATCACATGTTCATCATAAAGAAAAAAGTAAATGAAGGGTCATGCATACTCAATAAAAGAATTCATATAGCGGATAGTTTTTGCTTTCACACGTCGATGCGACTTTTGTAGTCTTGCACTATGTTTCACAGCCGTCTTGTCAAATATGAAATTAAGGGGATGGTCACTTTCTCTGGCTTTTAAAGCCAGTGTGGTGACGGAGTTGTCACAGAAGGTGTTTATGTCAGTAGAACATTCAAAATTGAATATCTTGCTCAATCTCTTTTCCAGTTTAACGAGTTGGTAGAAACGTTAATCGGTAATGTTACACCAAGCAGGGTATGCATATGTCAATACCGAGCAAATTAAAGCACAGTATATCATGCACATAACTTGGGGACTAGCTGCAGCATCTTTCACGGAGTAAAGACAGTAAATCCTTTTTCTGGCCTTGGCAAAAATTCATTTCTCCATCATCCGAAATTCATAGGCCTATTTCAGCAATGGGAGCACTCTTATCTTCTTAAGACCGCCTCTATGTAGTGCGCTCTCTCTCACCGTCCCTCATACAAGGTGAAGGTAAAAGAAAGAAGAATAATGGAAGGAGAATTTGCAAGATCACTGCAGTTATCCGCCCGAATGCTCCAATGCGTATTCCGCAATTACTTCAAAGTCTGACAACTTTGGCCACCAAGTTCTTGAAAAGTTGAACTTGTCAGAATGTCCTTTGCACATTCTTCTATTTTCTGAAATTTCAGGTTGGCCAGCCAGGCCCTCCGAGTCCCTGGGGGAAAACTGTCCCTGCTTATGAGAGCTGAGAATGACTACTTTAATGAATTAGTCAAATAGCGATGAATTTTATTCTATCATAAATTAATACTGTGATAACTTTCCTCATCGTATATGAAAAATGTAGGATTGAATATTTCCTCTAAGTATTCCTATATGTATTTCCTACATGTATATGCAGCTGTTCAAAATATCGTCAAGAATCTCAAGAATCTATTATAACACAAAATTATAAAATATATCAATTGAATTAAAAAGAATGAACATTTGCAAAAATTGAATGATGACAAAATATTAAAATTATCATTTAGCAGCATTATTACTAAAATGAGTATCGAAATAATTAATTAAAAAGCCAGAAGCCGCAATTTTTTGTTATTTACTTCACAGCCTGCGTCAGGGATACAAAAGGGAGAGTCAATCTCCCTGTCAATCTCAAAGCACTGTCAATCTCCCTTTTGTATCCCTGACGCAGGCTGTGAAGCCGAAATATCGGAAACTAAATAACAAAAAATTGCAGCTTCTGCCTTTTTAATTGATTAGTTCGATAATCATTGAATAATGACACTGCATCTGATTGCTATCGATACAGATATGTTAGGCAGATTGCGTACTTTGAGTGAAATGATTAAATGCAAATGTCAGTGGTGGGTCTTGACCTCACCTCCCTGAAGATGTCCTATAGGATCAAAATGCTTCATCTCAGCTTCCTATCAAATATATTTTGATCATGCACAACCAGACTTGACGTGATAGGGGTCAAGGGTCTATTCACAACGAATTTGGGCACGCCTACACACACATTCTATCATCCCCGAGATACTCACCGTCATCATCTGCTTCATCCACATGGATGCAATTTCTTCAACAGCAGCTAACACATCCAGTTTCTTAGTCACCTCTCGGCACTTCTCGATGTCTTTGAATTTCGTCAAATCAATCTCTTGGCATGTCTGCAACTCCACCTTCTCATTCATGCATGCTTGAGCACCTTTTGAAGAAAATGAAAAGTAATCAGTGGGGAGTGAAATTGATAGTTTGGTACTTTTATTTTCGGACGTATTTCAGAATCACTTTTATATTTTTTTGATTAAATAGCAGCATGTTAAGCGCATTTACTACTTTTTAGTGCTTTTTCCATCCATGGTGAGGTGCATGGTTTGAATGAAGTGGAAAGTCAAGATATCAGACGGCAAACATAAGTGAAAGTTTGTTGAGAATGGTAACAAGTAATACAAATTGACATAGGGATATTCATCACTCTTTGTCTACCGTGATTGGTCAAGCGTGCACAATGCAAAAAATAACTCGTTAAGGAACACTCGAACTGCAATTGCCGCATTATAGACTGAACATTTGTCAAGCGAATAGTACATTATCTTTGACTCAATTTTTCTCTGTAAAATTGTTCAAATGGAAATATCATTCATACCGTTCGACTCCTTGCGGTCTAAATTTACTGACTGTGCACGTTTTATGTGATGCCAATGTTCTTGTTTGTCAGAATTCAGATTTGAATTCGTATTGCATTCAATGGAAAACTGATCTTCCTGCGCCTCGAGACTAGTACAACTAGACAATTCAATTTATCTCTGTACACGGTGAGTCTGAACAACTTAATCATGTCCAATTATTTTGAACCTGAAAGGGAGTGGCTTGGCTAAATGGAGTGATCTGACTTTCAGAAGCAATAGTGGCATTTTAAGGTGAAATCATGCGACCATCCGGTTTAAGGTGACCATCCGGACTTTAGAGATCCCATTTACTCGGCTGTCTATTCATAGAACAGCCGACACCTGTGACTAGAACTATTCTGTTATTAATTTTGTCATTAAATTACGAAACATATAATTTCCAAGCTTGGAATCATCTAACAACATTGTCCTATTCCGTTGTTCCATGTTTCTGAAAAAAGTGTTAATTTATTTTGAAAAAAATCTAAATTCGAAATTCAAAGAAGGTATTTTAAAAAATGTGTGTTATGCATCAAAAAGCCGTCGAAAAAATATTTCCAAGATTGCTCTAATCGCTTATGGAATCGTTCAGCTACGCTTTCCTAGTGGGTTTACGAAAGGACAATTTTTTTCAGGAGAATAACAATTCAAAATTTGAATTTGACTTGTATCAAAAAGCCCTCGATAAAATATTTTCCGGTTGCTTTTAATCGATCAAAGGGACTGCTCTGTCACTTCTCCAAGTGGATTTGAAGCTGGATAATTTTCTTCCACAAAAAAGTTGTTCAGACTCACCGTGTGTGGTTGCAATACACTCTAAATTAATACCATTGATGGTTGATTTTTTCTGAAGACTTACATTGTAAAACAGGTAAAATTTATGAATTCAAGTTTGGTTTTTGTCCTAAGATAAGAGTAGCAAGTGAAATATTCTTCTTGTTGTAGACAGCCAATTTGAAGCACAGTAGAATTCAAAGTAAAATCCAGCATGACACTGAAGACGCATCCATTCAATATTAACGATGCATCTTCAAGCGAATTGTAATTGATATAAAATATCTAAGGGACGCTCAAATTCCATAGCATGCGCTGGACTGGAGGCCGGTGACTTTTGATGGTTTGACAAACGACGGTTGCGTGTATCTGGATAAAACCATGGAGAAAGTTGTAAACAATATCGCTTCATCATTGTAAAATGCAACACAACCCAACAGAATTGATTGCTACAAGTCCTAATTAATACCCTCGGCAAAGTCTGACAGAGAAATTGTCGAAAAGAATTTAGACAGTGAACACCTAGACCTATATCATCGATGTGCTGATTGCAGTGCATCCTAATATGACTCCCAATGCGAATATTTATACATGACTGCCCGGCCCAGCTTTGCAGAGAAGAATTTGTCGAAAAGAATCTGCAAGTGAGCAACTATATCAGCGAGCTTTAGCTTCAAATAAATTGCGACTTTCTACACACATCAATTTTCCCATTAACGCATCGAAGTCCTCCCCCAACAGGCCCGTATCCAGATCTAATCTACAGTGAAAAAAAGAGAAAAAGTGAAAAAAGAAAAAGAGTGAAAAAGGAGAGAAAGTTGATGTGAACATCATCAACCATTAGAAGACTACAATCTTGGATTAATGATATCTGCATTTATTTATTGTTGTTATTTAAGGTTAATTAATTATGTAATGAAAGACTCGAATGCATGATAATGCAAACTCCTGTATAGATTGTGTCAACCTTTTCTTACAATGATCAACTATCGCATATGCTTATACATGAAATTACAAGTTACATAATTATTAGAAAAAACCAGAAATTAGAAATTAACAGGGGGCCCCCATGACCCCCCGTGGCTACGGGTCTGTGATCCAATACTAGTCATTTAAACCACTGGACTTTATTTACGAATTCAAAAGCACAGAAGAGATAAAACATGGATAATTATTTCCGGCTTTGAAGTACCTATTCAACTTTCAGAGAGTTTCAGAGAGCGAAAATTGATGGCTATTTAAATCACAGAGTTGAGTGAATGTTTTCATATTCACTGAAGAAATTTCTGCGGATTTCGTGATCAGCTTTGATCTTTATCAATACTGTTGCTAAACAGGACAACATATAAGGACCGCAAAATTGTGGAAGTCATTAATCATTGTGCGATGAGCACAGATTTAGAGAGGAAACAGATGAACTATTTATGCAACTGCGTGAAGCCCGTAAACACAGGACGGGAGAGACACTGATGTGTGATAGACAGGCAAGAAACAAATCGCGATATGATTACAGCGATAACTTTTACAGGATAAACATACTTGAAAAACTATCATTGTCATGTTGTCAAATGATTTCTTTGTCAACAATGTAAGCAAACTCAATGAATTGCATCACATACTTGTCAATTAGTGAATATAGTACCCAAGATATTGAACCTCTTTTAGATTAATTCATTTATATTTAAGTTTAATTCCTATTCATAGCAGAATGATTTTTTTAAAAATGAGGATGTATCCATACTCCAAGATTAGATCAGACACTAGACCTAAAAAAATAAGAAATATAGGAATTTTTCGGAAGATATTGAAGAAATAAGATTTTTCCAGCAAATTATCTGAAAGTATAGGATTTACCTCATGCAAAGTAAGAAAATAAAATTTGTTTTATTAAAAAATTATTGATCCTTACAAATATCAACAAACGTTATTAAATTTGTTTTCCAAATGATGATAATAAAATTTATGGCTTGCTCAACTAAGTTCTTAACTGGCCGGTGCTCATTTTGAATAATCTCCAAAACATAGGAGAACTTATTGAGGTTATCTATAAATCTCGAATAAATACATGTATGAGAAAAAGAAATAAACAGGAATGGTGCAATCAATGCTAGCATCCACTTGCAATATGGAAAGCGTGCGGTTGTGTCTCGGCTGATCTCTCGTGTTGATCCGTATCATTTGGTGATTTCTCCGGTTTCTGTGCCTCGTTTTTCTCCGATTTTTCTTCGTCATATCTGTCGTTGCTTCATCTGTGCATTGGTAACTGTGTCGTGCTCCTTCAGTCGTCCCTTTTCGCTAAGATCCCATTAAAGGAATTATAGTAATATAGTAATATAGTATTATAGTATTATAGTAATATAGTAAAGGATTAAAGGAATTATAGTGCTTCCTCGTCTGACTTCGGTTCACTGGTTATTCTCTTGCTGCTGCCGGCGCTTTGTTGTCGTTGCAATAACAAGCGTGAGTATTTGGTTCACGTCCGTTTCAGCGCCATCGAAAATTGCACACAAGACTTCTGAAATACCGGAATAGGTAGATCTATCAACCGACGTTCGACTCCAGTGGTGACAGCGCAGGAGCTAGCTTTCATGCAGCGACCTGAATATCGTGTGGTCGAGTCCCGTTTGAGACTCAGCAATTTTTTTGGCGTCAATTTTTGTTTTCCTTGTGCAGGACGGATATATGGCACCACCAATGTCTACACGATCTGGCACTGTGAATGATGCTACTGTGGAAGTGATAAAGCTACTTCTCAATGAGCACGAAAATGAAATCGTTAATGCACTAAGCAAAAAAATCGACGATCTGCGGCATTCAGTTGTCGAAGCTATCCGCAGAATTGACAAGATTGAAGAGAGAATGGAAATTTTTCAGACTATTCAGACTGCCCAACAAATTGAAATATACTCCCTAAAAGAATCTCCATTACCAGCCATCCAAACTGAGGACATTCTTTTCGAGGCTAAGCAACGTCGTCTACATGAGAAAAATCTAATTATATCTGGTCTACAAGAAGACCAAGCCCTTTCAGTGGATGACAGGAAAGGAAAAGACAGACAAACTGTAAAACAGTTGGTCAAAGATATTGGAATATTTTGTGATTCGAAGGAGTTTGATGTACAGAGGCTAGGCAAACCAAAAAAGGATTACCGAAGATTGCTGAAAGTGACGTGCTCAAATGCCATAATAAAACATGAAATTCTTCGCAAAGCATCCTCCCTTCGAAATATGGATCAATATAAGAGTGTGTATATCAACAAAGACCTAACTCGTAGTCAACAAGAATTTCATCGATCCTTGAGGAAAGAGCTGGCAGAGAGGAGAGCCAATGGAGAAAACGTAACTATTTTTAGAGGCAAACTTATGAAAAAAGAAAATGTGAAAAATTTTCTCCATTGATTTTATCAAACTCCAAGACATTGCCATCAGTGTTCCTTGCCAACGCACAGTCTGTTTTACCAAAATATGATGAACTTTGCATTGTTTCCAGTGTGCTACGTCCAGATGTTATTATCATATGTGAATCCTGGCTCAGTGACAACGTTCAGGACGACCAGATCATGCTCCCTGGTTATCTGTCCCCTTTTAGATGTGATAGAATAGGTCGTAGAGGGGGTGGTGTCTGTATATTTGTGCGCAATCATCTTCATTGCAATGTCCTTAATATTGACATGAGTTGTAATTTTGTGGAATTCATATGGTTGCGTTTTCCTGTTTTGAATTTTGTACTCTTGACAATTTATGTACCACCAAGTCTTAAAGTAGATCAGTACAGGCACATTTCTGAAAAAATTTCTGCAAACTTTGAATTTATGTCAAGAAATCAATCTTGCGAAAAATTTATGTTGGCTATAGATTTAAATCAGTTTTGTACCTCTGATATTGAGCTTGATGATGGATTGAAGCAACTTGTTAATTTTCATACTCGTGGTAGCTCAATCCTAGACAAAATTCTTTTGGATACTGTAAGTGTTGAGGATTCCCAAGCCCCTGTTCCCTGCCCCTCTCTTGGCAGTTCCGATCATTTGGCTGTTTTGATGGTCCCGTGTAATCCGTCAAACAAAGTGGTGCATGTATCGAAGGTATACGCCTATCGCCATAGTCACATTTGTAATTTTGTTTTTGAGCTGTCTCAGTATCCTTGGCATCAATTTTATAGGATTGAAGATACTGTTGAAAACAAATGTGAGAAATTTTACGAAATTGTCTCTCGAGCTCACGCAGTGATCCCTTTTACTTATGTGCCAATGACCAATAAAGATAAGCCGTGGATCACACCTGTTATCAAGAGCCTAATTCATATGCGATATATGTACTTCCGAGCCGGGGATTTTGCTATGTACAATCATTATAAGAGTAAAATCAAGATTATAATAGAGAAAGCGAAAGAAGAATGGCTGAAAAACACCAGAAAATCAAAGAATGGACTATGGAAGATTGCCAACTCGTACTTCAACAAGAAGCAAAGACAGCCTCTCTCAAACATTGTCAATGCTTTCATCAGTCCCTCTGTTGCTGCAGAAGAAATAAACCAATTTTTCAGTGATCAATTCATCGAGTCACCAAATTGGTCAATTATCATGTCCTCAATACCTGACAATGACACTTATTGGAATATTGACGTGAGTCCATTCAATGTCTTCAGACACCTTTCTACACTGGATCAGTCGAAGGCTGGCGGTATTGATGACCTTACTCCGAAACTACTCTCTTCTGCTGCATCTGTTCTTTCTGAGCCAATATCTCACATCTTTTCATTATCTGTCCAAAGAGGTATCGTTCCTTCAAGATGGAAAACAGCAAATGTCCTCCCGGTGCCTAAAGACAAAAATTCGAAAATTGATCAACTGCGACCTATTTCTCTGCTACCGATATTAAGCAAGGTACTCAAACGTTGTGTTCTCGACTCTGTAAAGGACAAGTTGCTCGAAATGTACGGATCGCTCCAGTTTGGGTTTCGACCATGCTCCGGAACTATCCATGCTCACCTTATCGTGCAAGAGTTCGTGACAACCTTTATGGACTACAGCGAATGTCAAGGCGTGATGCTAATATCATTTGACATCCAAAAGGCGTTCGATTCTGTACGACATGAATGCATCATGAAATCGTTAGTTGAGGCCGATTTCCCTACTCCATTTTTGAAATGGATTGGCAGTTACTTCCAAAATAGACTCCAGAGAACTTATTTGAATTCTGAAGTAATGAGCAGCTTCTCTCATGCCTCTTCAGGTGTGCCGCAAGGTTCGGTGATTTCACCATATATATTTGCAGCCCACATGGGAAGTCTATCCCAGAAGAACAGAGGAAATCTGTTGGTCAAATTTGCCGACGACATCGCTCTCCTTATCCCCATTTTGAAAAACAGTGACTACAATAGCATGGTGAGGAATATCTCAATGTGCAGATTTGGTGCGACCGCAACGGTTTGAAACTGAATGACTTAAAAACAAAATCTATATTTTTTAAAAAAGTCAGGTGTTGAAGTTGTGATTCCTGATGAATGGAATATGAAACCTGAAATCAAACTGCTTGGTGCTGTGTATGATGAAGCAATGAAATGGAGTAGTTATGTTGACATCATCACTAAGAAGGTTGCTCAAAGACTTTTTATTTTACGGAATTTGCGATCTCATTTATCAAAGGATCATTTATTAGCTTTGTATTCTTCTTTTATTCTTGGAATTTTAGAGTATTGCGGACCTCTTTTTGTTGGTTTGAATTGTAAATTGACGAAGCAGATTGAAAGAGTGAACAAGAAAGCTCATTTTATAATATGCGGTAGCAATTGTGATTGTAATAAATTTACTTCTCTGTTGATTCGTCGACGAAAAAGTGCCTTACGTATTTTTGATCGCATGTCTTCTCCACAACACATTTTGCATGATATGCTTCCTCAAAAACTGAAACATACTGGACATTATTCTGTCTCACTACAGTTGTCATCCCGTCGTTCTCGTGCTTTCTTACCTGTTTGTACCTACCTCCATAATTCCATCAAATCTGGTCTGTGTATAGAGGAGATAATGTAGCTTATATAATTGTAAATACGTGTATAACTGTGATTGCTTTTCTGCTAAATTGTATCATTTTTACACAATTATGCATCTTGACTTACTTCTGCATGTTTGCTGAAATGTAAGATTTTCATTCTTATCGAATAAAACACTTATCATCATATAAAAATAATTCTCGAATGTTAACAAATTATCCATAGAAAATAAACTCGATGTAAAAATCATAGTGGAAACATGCATCTTCTGTCTGTATAATAGCAACTCTCTTCCGTCTGAGTTAGTAATAAGTTGGTTTCATAATATGAACTACAATCGATTTGGTAACAAAAATTTATAAGCAATCAACAATAAATACAAAATGTTGGTAACAGATAAACTACAGGAATAGAAATTATCTACAGAATAATTATTGGTAAAAGCAGTTGATCAAATATTAGAATATATTATGGAAAGCCAGGAAAGGAAATCGTCTATGGATACAACTTGGTGGGAACATAAATTACGTTTAGGCTATTGTTTCAATTTAATCCCTAGATTTCCCGTGTATGTAGGCAGATAGATATCATAGGTATAATATATAAACTGATAAATGATCATGATTTTAGTAAATTTCTAAAATGCTGTATGAACAGACAGACAAATTATGAAAAGCGATAGGTTGAATCAACAAAGCTAAGAAGTTTTTTCGATATCTAGAAGTATCATTCATGATGGCCAACGTTTAGGTTTCATTGATGTCAACGTTTATGTACTTAATCATTCAAATTCATTTATACACACTAAGCTTTCAGTTTTTATTCATTTAACTTAGAAAAATTCGGTATTGAGATGTATACAATCAGGAAAGTTCAAATCATGAACCTCCTCTAAGAGAAGGTAGATTTTAAGATAAGTTGAACTTTAAAAACGTATAGAGTTTCTTTCTTTTTGTCCAACTTTCTCTGTTTAATCTGGTTTTTTCAATTTTGGATTGAACGACCGCTGACTTTTCGTGAGCCGTTTCCAGCATTGATTGGGCCACGCTCACTTCCAAAAACTCTATCATTGAATGTTTTCTTCAATTTTTCGCTGTCGATTAGAAGTAAAACGCTGGCAGTTCGATACTCTGTTCGTACACTGAGGAACACAACATGAATTGTCATCATTGGTTTGGAATTATCATGAAAAAGTAACAGTTAGTCAGATTTAGCGCAGCCCACTTATTGCGATATCTTAAGTAAACATCTGTAACGACTAACGACTTATCATTTCATTAAATCTAAATTCCCTCTAAGCAGCCCTACAGAATTGCTGTAGATTGATGCATGTCGACATTAATTTATCTCAAAATAGACTTAGCATGTATGTCACATACATGAGCATAATCATCAAATTGTCAAAAATGTGAGATATTATCGCCTCAACGCGATTAGCATCCGTTCTGACCAACACATTTCTTGCCTGTCTATCGCAAATTGTCATCAAAGTAAACACCGATCGGCGGGCTTCAACGCCGTCAGCGTGAATTGCGGAAAGTAGTTCATCTGTTCCTCTCTAAATCTGTGGCGATGAGGCACACAATGTGTATAGACAAATGTGGTTGCGCTTTTCCACCAAAATCCTAATAAAAGATCTACAGAAGGAATGAATCTTCAAACGGTTCTTGCGTAACTTTCAGCGTTTTCACTTATTATACTTTCAATTATTGATGTTTTAGCATTTCATCTTTTGTTCGTTTCTGAAAACACTTTCTATGGATTTTTCTTTAGATTTTGATCATGGCTTTTACTGACATGATAATAAATTAGCTAATCTGATTATTTGAAAAATGAGTTGAAATATTATTAGATGCCGCTGATCTCCGATCTTTCCTTCAAATATAAATAGGTCTTGAAAACTGAAATCGGAATATTCTTGCGTGCAAGCTACTGCTGCGTTGGTTTGACAAGTGCCTGGATGGTATTTTGAACAGCCATGCTCTTTTTTGACTTTTTATTGAAGAATTTTGCATTGCTTCTCATTAAAAACAGGCTTGATGTTATAAGTAAGTCTCAGGTTTACAGATGCTACATACTTATGTTTCTTAACAGCTACTCAATTAAAATAACTTCAAACCTTCGGACTGACCTCCCTAGCAAGATATGGATGGTCAGTAGAATTGTTGTCTCACTTTTGTCTTAATCTACTTTCGTTGCTCAACGTAATAGCAACAAGTCTGCGCGTTAGATCATTAAGTCCTATTCAAGTATGAATCTGAGTACTAAACGAAAGAGTACTGAAATTGCCGAACTTAAATAGAAGCACTAAAATTCACGCTAAATGCTACTATGATGAAATATCCATATTAATAAAGAACACAACACGAGGCCACATTCAATAAGTCAGTTTGCAGCAGGTAGTTGACGGCGTGCTCTTCGATTTGGATAATAGACCTTTTGTCTGGTCTTCCCAGCTTAGAAACGAGTGTGCACTGTTGACGAAAAGCGGTTGTGGGAAGAAGTGACGCCTATCAACAAAAGGCAACACAGTTGTTCATAGTTCTTGCAGTAACATTATTACTGGGGTCCCTAATGTCTCAGGTAGCGAGTGCTCACAACTGGTAGTGACGGCTTGGTGTATTCCTGCAGTGAATTGAGTACAGTGAAACAAGAAGCGATCCTGCAAATCGACCAGTGACATTTCATCGATTCCTAAATGAACCGATAACATCAATTTGGATCAAACATTTATCGGAATAACTTTATTCAGGCCTCATATACAAGCGTTGTGTTCATTTCATTTCAAAGATGATGATCAGAAAACCAAATCGACCGATTTTCGCATTCTCCGCGTGGCATGCTATGACTACCTTTGGCATGAGAATTGTCATTTTATAATCGTGAACGGTAAAGTGCAAATTTGCAAAATAATTTCAACGACATATTGCACGTGAATTCTAAGTTAAATGTTTTAATTTGACTATTTATGCTATTAACACTTGCTAACTGAATCTTACTATGTTTATTGACTTATATGTAGTAGAAAGACCCTTGTCGATATATTTCCTCTTTCTAATTGTTAGATCATAACAATCAATGCATCAATGCATCATAACAATCAGTGCAATCAATGTTTGATCAATGCATTCTGTATTTAATCATCATCTGCAAGATGAACATAATTTAATTGATCCAAATGCATCTGTGTTTAATTGCCACCACAGTTCCTAAATGAATGTGCATATGGGATGCAGAGGGTCAGATCTGCCGTATGACATTTATTGACAGGTGGAGGTGGTAGTCCTATGAAACTGACTCAATGAGTACTACAATGAGTACGAATTAAGCACTGTGCATTCGAACCAAAGGGGTTCTAAAATGAGTACTAATATCTTCAAACTCAAAGGGTACTAGATTTTGGAACGCTTTTCTTAGTCGCAGTTAGTACCCAGGTTGAGTACATGTTCAGTAGTCATTTGGGACTTTATGAATAACGGTATATTCCACTAACCAGTTAATCGGATCTAAAAAAGAGGTTTGAAATCAATGTTTATTTTAATAAATTCAATTGTATAAAAACCAAGCTCTAAAGGCAGTTCTAAAACTGTTTTTGCATTCATTTTCTCTTTTAGGTATTCACGTTTCACACTGTTGTGGTCGACTTCTCCCACATGTGATACATTTGAAATTATGAATTTATTTATTGAATATTTCCTATTAATGTGCTATCCACCAACCGGGAGGAGAGGAAATTTGGACATATCGGACAGGAAATGAAGCAGAAATACTGGAATCATGGCATTTGCCAGATTTCTCCATTATAATAAAGGAGATGTATGTTTGTAGAATTGTATCCGAATATAGGTATATCTGCAATTAATTGCTTTCCATGTTTGGCATCATTATTTTCTGATGCTTGCAACATTTACATGTACATCCATACAACTCTGAACCAGAGGAAAAGGAGAGATTCAGACAAATTCAGTCATTCCCTATTCAGAAGTCATTGTTCTACTAATTAACGGTACAGGGAATGTGTCAGAAAAGCTTTAGACACACCGCGGTACATGCGATAGGACCTCCTCTGTCGTTGTTCTCTTAAAACTAAATCTGACCGACGCCTTTTGTTATATTTCCTTATAGCGAACATTTCCCCCCAAACCGCTATTGAATTTGATTAGCAGGATTGCGAAAATTATAACGCACTTTGAAAAGCTCATTTTTCGAAAATCTGACTTCTGCTACATCTAGCAAGTAATTTTATGTAACTTTCAAGAAAACTTTCAATCTTTGATTTTCAATATGAGTAAAGTATTTTATGATCACAAAGACCGGTTCATACATGTGCACGAAGCGCATTCACTGGTGACCAGGTTCCAAAGAAGAGTGAAATCCGCTGTAAAACTTTGCGAGAAGGGAAATGACTACATTGGAAAGCATCTCCTTCACGATGCTGCTTTTCTTGCATACAGGAAATAAAATGTCAGGGCGGAAGATTTTGGAAGTTGACTCTGCGTTGCGCGTGGCTTCACTGTAATAAATAACTTATCTAATCGTCGGAAATGTCAAGGGCGGTGTGCCTCCAATTTTTTGTCGTGACACATGTCATGTTGCCCTGGAAATGTGTCATGCTGCTTTACTTCGTGAGGAATGTTGAGGAATAGCATCATGATGAATTTAGTACAAATTTCACAAAACTGTGTGGGATTCGCTGTGTGGGATATTGACTAAGCTTCCGAGCAACGCATTGTAAATTGTAGCTTCTTAGCTGATTACAAGAAATTAAGGCTAAGGTTTCTCGAGTTTCATGGATACGACCCCGGATAAAAGTGAGAAGAAACAGTCATCATTTGTAGTGTGATATGTCAATGAATCTGGATTTGTAACTGAATCACTTTCTTTTTTTTTGACTATCTTTTGCGAATATACGCGGACAGGGAAACGATGGCTGCTCGAATATGCGCGGACAACACAGCCGGTTAAAATCGCGTGTCCTTCAGCCTACTAGATTGTTTCATACAAAATGGATCACCCTTAAACATCGCCTTAACTTCAACGTTGTCTAACTCCGCCAAACTTGAACGAATTTCTCTGAAATTTGGAAGATATGTCATTTGTGCTTACTAATATCATTGTTGGAAATTTCAAGCATGAATATTGAGTTGTTTTCCTGTTATAGATGAAAAAGTAGTAAATAATTTGATCTTCATTTAGCAATGTTACACAAAATCATACCTCACTCTTATAAAATTACTTTTGTTTCCTTTGTTATGTAATATGTTGTTCTACAAGCCAAAAGCTATCAAGCAAAACAAAAATAAAGAAAATCGGTCAATCAGAGCCAGTATAGCACCATTATTCATCAACAATAATGTAACTGCTACATGTGATTAACTGGACTTCATGTTCCATAGCTTCCTGACTTCGTTGCGGTGGTGTTGGCAGCACTCCTGATTGCTTCCAGCTAGAAATCTATCTCTTTCCGGTTGAAAACAATACAAAGCACAACTGAACAATAACGAGATCGCATTCACAAAAGGCAAAGTGTCAGCCTTGCTAGAACTAGGGTTTCCAAATACGCAAAATATCCAAACGTAGAGACCGCCTAATTTTGAGATTTGTTAAAGTTGATCCAAGTCTCTCGTTAACTGAGATGGCTGCACTAGTATCGTCTATTTCTAAGTCCACTATTCGTAGAAGACTTATTGAGTCGAATTTCAAGAGCTGTAAGAGGCCCTCTCAGATCGAATTATCAGATCAGCATACAAAAAGACGTCTCAGATAGGCAATGAGTCATTGTCACTGGCGAAATCAATAGGATTGGGTTGTCTGGTCTGATGAGGCATCAGTCCGTCTGAAGGATAGTGATGGTCGATTGAGATTATGGATAAAATCTGATCAGGAAATTCCGAGACATTTACATCGTCCCCGGGTACAAGGTGGTGCGACTCTACTGATTTGGGCTGGCATTTGGACCAATGGCCGCTCTGAACTTCACATACAGCAAGGAACCATGAATTCTGAACGCTATGTGAATGTTTTACGAATGAACATTGGCCAAATGACAAATCAAGTTGGTGATCCATCGACTTGGTTATTTATGGATAATAATGCTACGTGTCACAGGAGTAGTAGAGTAGTCAACTTATGCAAGTCTCAATTAGGGCTTAGGACATTATCTTGGCCAGCTCGTTCTCCTGATCTGAATCCCATAGAAAATGTATGGAGTATTCTAAAACGTAACGTTCGTCGTTCACTGCTACCTACAGATGGCGTATCACAACTTACGTCACTGTTAAAAAGAGAGTGGAGAAAGTTAGATCAGTCAAAAATCAACGATATCATCGAATCAATGCCTAGACGAATTGGTAATGTCATTGACAATAAGGGTAGGGCCACAAAATATTAGCTTCTTAAGAACCGTTACTGTATCATAGCTTATCAGATTATATAGGGACATTTAAATATATTAGGGACATGAAATAACATGAAAAATGCTTTCTGTATCATACTTATGTTATATTTAGTCAAATTTTAGGATGATCCACTTTTTATGAAACGGACTGTACGTGCATTGCTTTGCACATAGACTGAATCTCGTCGTCGTAGATACATGCTGTCAGAATGTTGTGACCAGGAATTTCTTAGCAGTGGTACAAGGATGTATTGCTTCATAGAGGGATCAACAAAAAGACACGAAATTTTTCAAGAATTTGGAAGCCCAGGATGCCATATATTAACGGCTCTGAGCAATACACGATGGAGCAGTCGAGCAGATAACTGTAGCGTTATTTTGAATTCACTTCCTACGATGACACGCACTTTGTCGTCAGTATCGGCAGATGCAAGATTTGATTGCGAGACAGCAGAAGACGCTACAACACTGATCAAGTAGATTGATTTTGAATTTAGTCTGTGCATGGTAGTCATGTCCAACCTCCTTCTAAAATATCTGCAAAAATTCCTGGTCACAAATTAATGCTCTTCTCGATGAAGTCAAAAGAAAATATCAACAGAAGAATACGATAGAATGTGGAATAGGGCAAAGGACGTTGCAGAAGACATTAATGTACATTATCACGAGCTCAGACAAAGGAAAGTTTCACGGCTTATAGATAACCACGCAAAAACCTAAAGAAAGGAAAAGTACCTTGTCGAATTCTGCTACCAAACTATCGACCGAATCATAGTAGCGACAGAAAGTCCTTCAATGAGGAGGTGCTACCTCTTTTGCGCTTCGTGGAGTGTCTTCGGAAATCCGAGCTATCAAATATCTATGAACTGGAAATTCTAGCGTCATATTATCCATTCGATGTCAGTTTCCGAATTGAGTTGCGTGTACATGTTGTTTTGTCACAAGCAGGAGAGTGGAAGCTTCTCGATATCTACCTCGATCTGATTTCCAATGGTCTATCAGACTTTTATCCAAATCTCTGTAGACTCCATTAGCTCATTTTGACATCGCCTGTAGCATCTGTAGCTTGTGAAAGATCGTTTTCGGCAATCAAAGTGACGACCTGTGTACCACAATTGGTCAAGATAAATAGTCTGATGATTATCGGATCAACTGATTCAAAGCGTGCGTCTGACATCGATTTAGATGATGCTACTGGACATATGTGTATGTCGAAACAATTTACTGAAAGACGTTTGTTTGTTTAGAAAAAATATCCTCTTTACATACATTTTTTCAAAATTAGAATATATGAACGGCGGAAATCATTTTTATTTCCAGCAGGTTTTTATTTTCTGGTTTATATGCACGAGGAGATCTTTTGTTTTTTCTACTTTTCTGATATTTAAGTGTAACGGCATGTAATTACTACTAAGTGTAACTACTGTAATTGTCATGTAGCTGTAGTCCTTCATTATATATATAGGCCTATGGACCTTAGTATGTATACTGTGACACGTTTCACCCATGATAAAATAAATCACAAACTGTTGCTAGCATTAAAGACCAATATTCATAAATATTAATATTTGCATGAACATTCGGCGACTTTTTTGCAATATGTCGACATGTCAAAAACAAGGTCAAACAAGCTGCCCCCCCCCAAATTTGAAGTGCACACCGCCATTTGGGAATAGCTTAAGTTTATCTCACTTCATTGCATCCAAGTTAAACGGAAAAAGAATAACCTCAGCTGATACTGATTCTGTATTGAGCGCGACGTTTCACCTATTCAGACTTATGCATTTGTTGTTGATAAATGCAACGAAAGTTACACAGCATGAAATTCAAATATCATACAAATGATTCCTGACTTAAATTACACCCTAGGAGCCGCACGTGAACACGTGAGATCTGCTAGATATCTTCCCTAGATCCCCCTGTGTACACAAGCTTGGGATCAGATGTGAGTAACTAATTGATAGGTTGAGTATCACAGATACAAACGAGACTGGAAGTTATTTACGCGTATTGAAAATATTTTCATTGAGACGCTTTCATTATAATGTGATCCTTTATGGAGGATTTCTCACATGATGTTATTCAATACTATTAAGGTCTCCGCTAGTGGAGAAAAGCCTTTGTAAAAACCAGCCCTTTCGTTCGAAGAATGGATAAAAGACGTAAAACGAAAATGCTAAAGGATGAAGTGGCTCGTCTATGTTTTTCTTCACAGCAGGTTCATCATCATTTTCACTATGTTCCACGCATGTTCTTCTGCTCATATCCTCCGCATGTATCATTTCATATCCTTGACACGTTCTCCTGCAAACTATTCTCATTCACTTTCTCATTCAGTCATACTGTCTAACTTTCCTTGCATTGATCATTTGCATATGAAATGGCGTTTGCATAGAGCTGAATCCGCAGCAGAAGATCTTTATTTTTTCATGATATATATGTACATAAATCCGGGTGCGTTTTTGCAGTAATCATCTAATTGAATCTGAAATGTGCTTCTATACATCATTTTTCATTTTTTGAATTTATAAAGGTTAAATTAAGATTCCAAAATTTAACTTTGCATCATGTATAACACTCATCAAGGCTATGTTGGGTCCACTGTTCGAAGGAATTTTAAAAATCTGGACAATACAAGAATATCTCAGCTCAACAATCAAGTGTTCGAAAACCTCCATGTGCGCGTTGAGAAGGCGACAATGTATTAACGCTAAGAAATGTGTATCCGCACAGCATAATCCCGATTTCTAGGAGGGTACACGGAGATGCGGAAAGTTCATCCGTTGGAAAAACTCACATGCTGGGAAACTTATTCGAGGAAAACTGAAACACGGCATCGTATGTCTGATGAGTTGACGTGAGTGTTCGCTGGACGCGACGAGCACCTGGATGCGGACGAGTATGAACCAGTCTTGAGTCTCTAAATTATGTTCATGTTGCATATCCAATATTTTAGTAAAAATTTAAATATGGACAGTCTATATGGTAAAGGCAATGCACTATATAACGATAAATAACGCTGAAAAATGGTGATATACAAACACAAACAATGACTAACATTCCTCGATTCTGTCTCTAGCTGCAACGTGTAGGGAAAATTCTGCATTAATTCCGTCAAATTCGTCAGCGATGTTTCGATTATTTTTACCCTATAGATGGTCCGTTTTACAATAGAGTCTTGGCTTGCTCATTTAATCATCTATCGGGCAGGAATATTAGAGGCATAGCTTATGAGTTCCGTATGATTCACAGTTGCAATATCATTACGGTCCTTTTCAACGAATTTCCACAGCGGTAATGGTTCATCGATGCGCGCTTCAGCGTTATTATTTTGGCTTTCATTAACTGACTGTAGCCACATTCATTGTAGACTTGCCAAGTTAGTGAATAATTCTTGATTGTACTTACTTTCCATTTGATGAAAGAAGTCATGCAAGTACATGATATATTTGTTCAGTTCCTCCTCCGGTACTGCACTGGTTCCTGTCTTGTTAGCCTTAATCATTGGCAGATATGTCTCTGATATGACATCCAACAAAGCTTTCAGATAATGCTTCGAAGGATCAAGTTTGCAACTGGTCAACTCCTGAAATTCAAAACAGTTTTTTATCATTTTTCCATCATCATCAAACACAACGGATTAATGGCATATGTGATGGCCGCAATGGGTCCCTTTTCATTTGCGCAGTATTCTATTGCAGAGGAAACCTGCCATGAATGCTCCTGAAGTAATGACTACTCCGAAGTGCACAGCGTAATTATCCCCATCAAGCCATCATAACAATAGAATATTTATGACAAGCTGGCAACCGATTGCCATTTGATGTCTATTTCGCATACATATTTCAAATTCACAAATCATATCAATTCTATCAGAAGCCTTTTGAGATTTATTCAATCTATAATGGGAACCTCAATGTTCAAAATGTTGGAATTGATAGGCAATTGAATTTTAACAGAAATTATGAATCCAAAACAGAAGTTCTCGGGGGTTTTTGTTTCCTGTACCAATAACAACAATTGTAATTGCATAATACTCTACATCGCATAGTCTACGTTGTGAACGAGTGTAGACTATAATACAGCATAATATTCAAAATAGAAAACCACAATGTTTTGAAAAGAAAAAGTTTGTCCCGAGCTTTCACTTGTCATTCATCGAGCATAATCATTCAGGTTTCAAAGCATTGCGGTTTTTACTTTGAATTGTCTGCATGTGTTATTAGCTCTGAAACAATCAAGCAGCAAGATATACATCATGAGGCACATAGTTTATCATGATATATCGCTTATTGTCTTACAGATAATTTGAGAATGCTTGCTGTGCCCCTGCTTGAGTATATTAATTGGTATTATAATTGTGAGAAGAAAAGTAATAGCAAAATTCTGATTGTAACCACACAAGTGCGTCTAATGTTTCATTGGCCGATGAAATAAATGCATCAAAGAACACATATATGCATGAACAGTGCAATGAAATTCGCAAGTTGCAGAAATGAATCCATCGACTGAAATGATCGACGCATCAATTGAATAATTGCACCCAAAAACTGACACATCAGCTAAATTACAGTCCGTTTCATAAAAAGTGGATCATCCTAAAATTTGACTAAATAAAACATAAGTATGATACAGAAAGCATTTTTCATGTTATTTCATGTCCCTAATATATTTAAATGTCCCTATATAATCTGATAAGCTATGATACAATAACGGTTCTTAAGAAGCTAATATTTTGTGGCCCTACCCTTATTGTCAATGACATTACCAATTCGTCTAGGCATTGATTCGATGATATCGTTGATTTTTGACTGATCTAACTGTCTCCACTCTCTTTTTAACAGTGACGTAAGTTGTGATACGCCATCTGTAGGTAGCAGTGAACGCCGAACGTTACGTTTTAGAATACTCCATACATTTTCCATGGGATTCAGATCAGGAGAACGAGCTGGCCAAGATAATGTCCTAGGCCCTAATTGAGACTTGCATAAGTTGACTATACTACTCCTGTGACACGTAGCATTATCATCCATAAATAACCAAGTCGATGGATCACCAAGTTGATCTGTCATTTGGCCAATGTTCATTCGTAAAACATTCACATAGCGTTCAGAATTCATGGTTCCTTGCTGTATGTGAAGTCTTCTACGAATAGTGGACTTAGAAATAGACGAGTATAGTGCAGCCATCTCAGTTAACGAGAGACTTGGATCAACTTTAACAAATCTCAAAATTAGGCGGTCTCTACGTTTGGATGTTTTGCATGGACGGCCAGAGCCCTCTTTACCACAGAGTCGAAAATCATCATTATGCCATCGATGCACATTTGTGTAAGGGACATTTAGTCGCTTGCTTGTAGCTCGCAAAGAAAACCCTGACACTTTGCCTTTTGTGAATGCGATCTCGTTATTGTTCAGTTGTGCTTTGTATTGTTTTCAACCGGAAAGAGATAGATTTCTAGCTGGAAGCAATCAGGAGTGCTGCCAACACCACCGCAACGAAGTCAGGCAGCTATGGAACATGAAGTCCAGTTAATCACATGTAGCAGTTACATTATTGTTGATGAATAATGGTGCTATACTGGCTCTGATTGACCGATTTTCTTTATTTTTGTTTTGCTTGATAGCTTTTGGCTTGTAGAACAACATATTACATAACAAAGGAAACAAATGTAATTTTATAAGAGTGAGGTATGATTTTGTGTAACATTGCTAAATGAAGATCAAATTATTTACTACTTTTTCATCTATAACAGGACAACAACTCAATATTCATGCTTGAAATTTCCAACAATGATATTAGTAAGCACAACTGACATATCTTCCAAATTTCAGAGAAATTCGTTCAAGTTTGGCGGAGTTAGACAAAGTTGAAGTTAAGGCGATGTTTAAGGGTGATCCATTTTGTATGAAACAATCTGTATAAGCGTCGACGATACAAATCAATTGATGAACTTTGCCAGTCGACACCATCAACATATCGATGAACTAAACGTGTTACTGAGATTGCCCTGGCTTTAATAAATCTCTAAGCTTCAAGCCTCGGTCGGAATCTCGCTTGCGTATTTATCTCTTGCGTTAGGCAAATGAAACATTCATGTTACAAATGCGGAACACTAATCATCTTGCCAATGGGAACACTGAGAGTTAAAATGACAATAGAATTAAATGAGATAAACGATAGATCAAGTTGCCACGCAAAATATGTGCGATTGGCAATGCGAGAATCTACTACCCCAGGTTAATTAGACCTACCAACTGAGTCTCGAACCTTACCTCTACTTGTCATTTCTGTTCAATACGCGACTGAAAAGGTGCGCACTGCGACTGTTGTCGAAATGAACATGATTAACTCGAATTAAACGTACCATGCGAATGTTCTTCTCCGTAATAGCCACAGTGGGATTCCATCGCATAAAAAACATTGCTTCTCCAGTAAGCTCGAGGGTTTTGCCATCAGTGATTCTCACAAATTTGTTTCCTGTTTTTCTGCCAATTCGAATTAAATCCTTCCCTAAAATTGTTGAATTGAAAAATGAGAATCAATGAAGAAATCATCAAGTTTATGTCATAGCATCATAGAAATTGATAACAATAAAGCCTGCAGAATGGACGTAAAGCTTCATGCAATACACAGTAGTGACACGAAAGTCGCACGCATTTTCTCTTCGATACACTTGTCAACGGCAAATCCATTGGGTTAGAAACAGTCACATGACGTGAAATTCCAAGCTTCTCATTGGTGGTTGATGCCCAGAACTTAGCTCCCCGGATTTGCCGCGACCTTGAGTCAGCATAATTCATGTTGCATCCTCCTTATGCTCGATGTTGCTATATTTAGAATTTGCTGATCTGACTGCATTACATTGATGGCATTCTACACTTCTAACAGGCAAATTATTCATCTATGGCGATAGTTATTTCTCATTTTTCCGTTAGCTGCTTGTTATACCAGTTTCAGTTATTACTCATGATTACACGATTACCAACATTTTGATGATCAACCTGTCAACGCTGAAGATGTACAGAAATCTATACAGTTGAGGTAGCCAACACTACAATGACAAAGACGAGAAATTAATTGTATGATGCATGTGTTAATTGCAAAACAATTCTTCATGCAGAACTGCAGAAATACTTCATTACCAAGACTAATATCCTGTTTACTTATGCTTTCAAGTAAGGGTACTTCTGGACAATCCCCTATATGGTAGAAGGGTATGTAGTAAAGGGCTTGCAACGTCATGTCCTTGTGGCTTCAGGCTACAGTACCATCCTGTCGAGAAACGACAACGGAAAATTCTTAAATACACCTCATTGCATCATCTCAGACAACGTTTTGCTGAATAGGTATAATTTCAACACTGCAGTTCATGAAAAGGCAATTCATAAAGAGTTGAGTTATGTATTGTTAGGATTGGTGGACATTTCATCTTGTGCCCAGAGTGATGACTCGTTCAAAAAAGCATCAACTTCCAATGCGGCTTCAGTCTCAAGTAACTATGAGAACTAATGTTGAAGTCCGTTAATTTCGCTAGAGTTTTTCAGATTTTTGTCTTGTAATGAAGTGTTTTAAATTGACCTGTTGCATGTTCCGCACGTTTTTTGTTATTAAGGAAATTTGACTAAATAAGCGTTATTCTATTTCATTTTGATTAACATCCCAGTAAAAAAATAAACAAGGTGGTTGCAAATAAGTATACAGATATGTGAGTGTTCATAATTCGGCTACTTTCTGTAAGCTTTGTATTTCTTTTCTCCTTGAAGAGATGACCTGTCTCATTTTATCGGTTGACATGTCGGACAACCTTGCGGCAATTTCATCTAGCATTATTTTTGTTATCCGGCGCAGGCATGAATTCAGATTAAGCTGAGCCCAAACATGATGGAGTTGTACAATTTGATTATTGCTTCGATGGTTTTTTGAAACAGACTATGCGGTCTATCTCAAAAGTGAATAATATCTCGACAAATAAAAGTTTTATTATCTACAGCTCATTGCACTGTGGCACGTAATAAAGATATCTTTCTGTTTCAAGATTCAATCGTAAATCAATGATCTTTGAATCCATTTATGTTGCCAATATTTCAGAGTTATATCTCCATGTCCAGGTTATATATTAACCGTTCTTTTGTAGTCTAGACATTGATTGCCATGGCCTCCCTAAATCAATCGGTCGATTACTTACACTGATAGTTCATTTGATGGGGGTTTGCAGAAGTTAAGATGTTTTTGGACCAAAAGCTACTTGCGTTTCGATGTTCCGTTATCCACGTATGTAATTACAGTTGTAGACGATATCATAAACAGAATGATTAAATATTGAGCTGCATCCTCTGTTGAAAATTGAATCAGACCTGAATAGCTGCCATTTCATCCAATATCAGGAATCAGGAATCATCAGCAGCCTAGTTCACATCTCTCAGCATCAACACAACTCCCTATTTCAAGTTGCAGCTATGCCCGTGTAAATTTCAGATTTGTCATTAGCAAATTTCGACAGGCATTCATTAAAGACCGCCTAAGTTAGTGCGCTTGCAATAATTAATAAATGCTGCTTTTTTCAAATACTTATGTAAATAGAATGACATTGTTCACTATATCCTTTAATGCATTTTCTCTATATTAGGATATCATTTCCAGATGCATGTAAAAATCTGCGATTCTCTATTGAAAGCAGATCTTAAAGTACATGACATGCATGATGCAAACTGGAAGACTCGGGTTGAAAAAAATTGAAAATTTTCACCGTTAAAATTGTCGGAGAACGCATATACACTGTAAATCGCTCAATACCAATCACATACGAAGGGTGCATACCAAAATATTTTTTGTATATTTCTGTATTCTCTTGGTATATAGTTGTATTCTTTTCGTATGTTATTTCAAATGTGGTATGCTTTACATACTAAAGCCATACCAGCACAATGTTAAAAGAAAACGTAAATCATGTCCAAAGTATGTTGATTTAAGGCCTTTTGTCAATAAAGATCACACTAATGTTACTTCTGCAAGTAGTGAGATAATGACATTCAAGAGTCATACTTTCAATACTGAATTCGATTTTAATACACGTAAGTCTAAGACATTCATGAATAATCAATAAGTATTCAACCATCTACAATTATGCATTATGTAATTTTGAAATTAAGCATGTTATCAATCCGAAATAAAAACACATTCTAATTCATGAAAGGAAAAATAGTTTTGTTTGAGATATATAAGTCAACATGATTTCAAGAAAGATATCGTTTGAATGAATTGATGTTAATCAACTTGGTTCATAAAGTATAGCTAAACAAACGTCCTATTAATGTTGCTAGATAAGTAGCAACGACGTCAATCTCGTGGAGCGTAAAATTCACAATAAATCTAATCTAGCTAAATATCGCTCTATCAAACAAAAAATATTCACGACTGGTATTACTGAAAAAAGTTATTTGACAGTAGTATGTAATAAATATATTTTTTGCTATGTGACTTAAAGCTGCTCATACGAAACACATACCAGAGGCAAAGATAATAATAAACATACGAGAATCTCGTATCAGATGTTAGTTTCAAATTGTATGCAATTTTGGTATCCAGCGATTTACAGTGATACACGTATATATAGGAAGACAATTCAATCGATGAACTTTTTCTGGTGACTTATTATCAGATTGTGTTGGTATTGTTAATATTGGCAAGTAAAGCTAATATATGATATGATTAGCAGAAGGCTTCTTTATTTGTATTACATTTTGAATCAAATTCCCGACTACTAAGCTTTCGTCATTGTAAAAGCCTGACGTGCATTTGAATAATCTCGCCAACAAAACGGAGTTTTACGATTTTCCTTGTATAGATGACACTCATTTCAATTTGATCTGTTGTGAAATCGCTATGTTTACGTAGAGAAATATCATTCAATGACAGTTAATCTTGCGGCTGAGTTTAATTCATTTAGTGACACTTCCATTGTCACACAGAATTCAAGGTGATCATCAAACAACAGCAACACACGAGGCATCAACTCCACCGTTGTATGAGGAGGCTGATGAAATTCTGACGAAAACCTTCAATGTCGGCTATTTGTCCTCTATCTTATCTATTCCCCAGTTTTTTATATGTGAAAAGAAGTCAATTAACGATACCAGAAATCAATGACTCAGAAGGAATTCAAACTCGTGTTTAATAGCGTGATAAAAACATTTTCTACCGATCATTCAAGCGAAAACAAATAACAACATAGGATGTAACAAATACGTATTCACCTCCTGAAAATTGATACACAACACAAAACGCGAATCAAGTAGTAAGAGTGCATATAACTGCAAACATTCAGATTCGATGATGAAAAACATGCCTACCCTCATTCACAAAAGGGCATAATCCTTAACAATTTGGCTAATTAATTGAAGCATTCCAGATGGTGACTGATGATGTGCCGCAATTCGCAGGTACACAATTGAGAAGCTGCTATGCTCATTGGATTAATCCGTGCTTAAATGAGCTTAATGTAGCTTTCTCGTGCATGGCAACGAATTAAAATTGATCAATTTTGTTCCATAGGCTGTAAAAATGGAAATCTTGAGGCTACTGTTACAACACTAACACTTATTCATACAGTTACTACACAACCTAGCACTGATTCCCTACCATACTGAATCGACGTTCAATGATAGAATTATGCACCTTGCTCGGCAGTCGTCGTTAACTAGAAAGGATGAGTTGCATATCGCATACTATTGGAAATGGAACACATGACAAAAAACTCATCACACATCACTGTTTAGCTTGCATTCAGTGAGGAATGCTGAGAAGACGGTGGTGGAATCATCAGGTGAACCAATTTTCGTATCTTTTTTAATAATGATCGGAAGGACCAACATTGTGAAGAAAACTTGTGCACAATGATCTGAATTCTTCGAATCTGAAGGAATTGTGGCAATCAGAGTACTTTGATGGAATTAACAAACAATCCGCAAGCGACGCACGATTTTTTCATGTCTCTGTAAAGTATTATGAATTCCATTTTGTCCACTTAGTAAGTTCCAGAATGTGCCATCGTTTTAAATTATTCTTTACTTCTAGGAGGCTGAAAGAGTTGAGCAATCTGATTCTGTGCGTTCAAAACAAGCGCCTTATACACTGCTCGCACTAGTAGTAGAGGGATGGAAGGCAGCAATGCTCACCACGTTAAGGAAATTTTTGCATGTAACTTAGGATGTAGACGAAGGCACAAGGTGCATCAATCAATAACTAATTGCAAGTAGCATCACAAGCAAGTAACTCCAGAAATGAAGAATTATTCAAATGCTTTCATGGTCGTTGACAATCATTAGAGGGATGTATCCATACCTTTCATAAATATCGTGAACTTGTCATTATACTTGATCTTGCATCTCAATTGGCTTGCTTATGGTACAACTTTCATTTAATTATTGAACAGTTAAGGATATTGAAAGAAAACTAATATCATCAACAGATAAACCTATGGATAAAATTGAAAACTGAATACAATGGAAGCAAAGACAGATCTAAAATGACACTACTACTGAGAGGGAACATTGTTAGGGAACATGCTATAGAGATCACTTCTGCCTTCATTCGCAATCCTTTTTGGATTTCTTTCGCATTGTCCTAGTAGAGAAGGTGAGAGCTCGTCTCCAAGGTACGACCTCGGCCCGATTCAACCGAGAATCAAAGATGTTGGGGGCGCTAATTGACTTCAGTCAAGAGTTCAAAATAACAAATTCTGATTGCGCTAAAAGCAGATTTGCGTGATAACAGGTATAGCAACAAGCAACAAACATACAAGGCCAAATTTCATAACCTTCATTTCTAATGAAAGGGTCATCTCATGTTATTCATCAAACCCATAAACATCGTCGCAAGAAAATCGGCTGCAAAGTTTTGTCTCCTGCCAATTTTTGTTGCAGACTTGATAATTTTCAATTTAATGTTAACCCTCGGAGATAATAGGCATCTGACATCAGGATGGATGTTTTTCGACCGACATTGTGTTAACTTCTTGTTCATAGCAATCGAGCATGTTGATTCCATGTGGTGTCCAAGACATCGACCCTTCTTCATATCGCGCGCAATCGGCGAGAATAGAAGGCGAAGAGCTTTAACAATGTCTAGAAGTAGCCATATGATATGAAACAAGAGTTGAGATTTTAGCAAAATATGGATGCGTTGGATGTGCTTTATGAAAATTTACAAGAAAATGTCGAATGAAGCAGTGGGTCTTATAGAAGTTCTTTGATTCCACCGGGAACAGGTTGCGTGACCTTGTCGGCGTGCTGAGGAAGAGCGAGTCAGAGATAATAAAAGAGCAGATAATTATGATGATTGTAGTGAAGAGGCCCTGAAAACATGTAATTTTGCTTATAGAAGCTGATGATGGAAAGAATCAGAAATACTTTGGTGCAGGGATGCGGAGTCCTTTCACTCCGACCCCGTCTCCGGGGGTTGATAGGACTCCGACTGCGACTCCGAGTGGCAATTATCTGAACCCTAGTTTTTTCAAAAAAACTGGTAACCTACATCATAGATCATTATAGGCTTACCTGAACCCATCTTTAGTGATCATTGCTGAATCAATTATCAATCATTTCCGATAAAAGTTTATCAAATGTAGCTTTAAGTTCGATGCATGCGACTCGGCTCCTCCCATCTTGTTAATCTGTGCTTCGCACAGTTTTTCTCCAGTCTCTACCAGGCAGGAAAATCCCCCACCCTTCTCCAAAAAAATGAGCACACTTTCGATTTTAATATGCGCTTTAGAGCAGCCATCACCCACGATTAACGTGAGGGTTAGAGGTAATGTTCTCAAACAAACTAATATTTCATTTTTGTCTCTGATGTGACCTTTGGTGCGTAGGTGTGATCGAGGCTAGGAAGGCTTGTCTTCTCTACTGAATCACCGAGTGAAAAGACAATCCTTTTTTCACTATCACGGTTCATTCCTTCAACTATTATAAGCTTTACATGCACTGCTGTCTCTGTACTTTTGTTTGACGGAGAAAGTTGACATCAAGACAGTGACAGCTATGCACGAGGAAAAATAATTTGTTTGTATTATATTTCGGGTATAGTTATAGGCCGGAGTCCGAGTCATTTGATAGGACTCTGACTCCAACAAAAATGATAGGACTCCGTGACTCCGATTCCACATCCCTGATTTGGTGTTCACATGAATTATAATTAATTTGTGACACTTTCCTCGTTCGGTTTGCACAGACTATCTCAGGTCAAAAATCACCTGCAGATGGTTTGTGTATCAAATCATTAAATCCATTATAATTCTGGTGAACACTAAAACATACCTGACCTTTCCATCATCAAATGCTTACGATTGTTTCTTGTGACCGAGCACCTTGCGATACATTCAAATAAAACTGAGCTTTTTGCAAGAGAATTTTCCGGATATACAATCTATCGACATTCAATTTTCTAGTTTCTAAGAATTTTGTATCGATTGAATTGTCAGACACTCTTGGTCAACGGCTGAAAGAGTAAAATATTTTACAATCGAATGCGATGTACATATTACTCCTTCATATTTGAAAATAAATTGAGACTATTTCTCTGTTAATGATGAAGTTACCTTCTGATTTGCTATCTGAACGGATACATTGACTAAAGTAGACAATAAGCGCCCGACTTCCGTCCTTTTTGAAGAGATCATCGATCAAACCAATCTGCAAAAGCATTGAAAATGAAACAATACTGGAAAGACCTGACTTTGATTTTGTAAACAATTTTGTTCGATAAGTGAGCCTACGAACAACATCATCTCATTTGCTCTAAATTATTCATTCTTCACGATGCGAGTCAAGATTTCGTTGTATCTATGAGGTACATCATTCTAGAGCTTGCATTCTCAGCTGCCAAATGAGCTATGATCTGCTTGTATCCGCTGTTATATTTGCTAAGCACTGCTACCTTTAAAGGTGCTACGATCTGTGATGTCGAACATGGAAATGATTAACTGACGACGATTTTATAAAGCCAAAAACACTAAATGCAGTAATACGGAAATTATGCTGCACGCCTTCCATGTATCATCACATTGCAAGCACGTTATACCGATCAAATCTCAGGGCGACAACGTTGATTGGTAAAATGCAGCACTATGTGTAAGATTCAAGGCCTGTAACCCATTGGTTTTCATTATCTGTCAAGAAGTTTCTTTTATGCTTGAGGATATTAGACCTACAAAAGAGCCTGGATGCATAACAGCACAAAAAAGCATTAAAGACGTTTGAATATGTGCATTCTCAACGAAAAAATAAACAATGACAATGTGGCAAACACATAGTAAACTTAAATCCAACAATTCATTTAAAATCTTGAACAGAATCCAGGAGAAGTATCTATAGTTTATGCAGGACATGACCTTGGAAAAGGATAAAACTCCATTTCTGGTAGGAAAGACAAATGGTATGACAGAAGCCATAGCTTTGAGAGTTATAAGTGAAGAGTTACAGAAATGTCAAAAACAACATATTCATAGCAATCATATTGAGAAATCATTTTCCAATTATTTTCATGCTGTCGAATATCACAATTTCTTTCATTCAGACTTAAAGTTGAAGTATTACATGTAATATTCCTTACAAAAGCCAGTACATGAGAATATACGGTAATGAGCTTGAAATCCAGCAACCTATTAATGACGAGCGTATTATTTTTAGGGTTTTGTAAAAAGATATTGTTCAAATGCAATCTGCGGTCGTCCTAGACATCTTAAGTCGTCGAGAGTGACACCACTAGAACCGCAATGATCTCTTGAATAATTTGGTAACTTATTTGGGATTCAGGGGATAACCGTTGTCTCAAAAGATGCGAGTCGAAATGGTAGAAAAAGTCGTCATTCGTCATTAATGGGTTCAGACGATGACAAGGATCAATAAAAGAAATATTATTTGGCTTCACCTGATTGATGTCTTTACAAATACTGCAGGTATTGATGACATTATCCTCAACATTTTCCATTTAAGTTTGTAAACTGTGTCGCCTGTTGATGTTCTTCCTAAATTATATGGAAAAATACTCTCTGGCTTGAAACGCATTTAAAAAACTTGATATTTAGATGAATACAATTTCTGTGAGCTTTTTATTTTCTTTGTGAAAATGAATAAAGAGATTAAGTATTCGTACTCACTTGAGTTGAGTCCAATACAGAATCTTCTACTTCTGTGGGTTCAATATGGAAACTTTTCCCTATCATTTCAAATAGATAGTGATGCCTTTCATCGAGTTCACTTCGTTGAACAGATCTTTCTTCTTTCAACTTCGCCTAAAAGTTAATATTTCAACTTGAATGACTTCTTTTATCACAACACAATATGCATCAATATGATCAATATGATTTAGAAAGTTCAAGGTTTGTGAGACAGCGAGCCCAGTGACAACATTTTAAAATAAAAACGACAAGTATTGGTCGATCGATTTCATGTCCGTTTTCATGACATATCGTCAGGACAAACAGATAAATCTAGATACAACAGGATGAGAACTTGTCAAGCTAAAAGAACAATTCGCAATTGCGTCTAACTCCTCGAAAATTGAATACAAGCTAAAAACAATACAATAAGAGCTGATTTACATTTACAATTATGTCTAAAACTGTCAAGGTCACAGTGCTAAAACAATAAAATTGGGACTGAAGATTCGTGTTCGTTCATCAAGGTTGAACTATTGATTTCTTTCATGACCAGACTTTCAGGAGTGTACTTTGTGCGAAAAACTATTGGGAAATTGTCATAGCTATTTCTATGAACGTGTTTGGTAATTTCAGAATCTTTAGGTCTACCTTCCAAGTGTTCACGAATTCTGGTTATAAAGTGCCTACGAGTCCCACCAAAATAGCAATTGTCACATTGCCAACATTTCAATTTGTATACAAGATTAGATGAAAGTCTGGTCATGAAAGAAATCAATGGTTCAACCTTGATGAACGAACACGAATCTTCAGTCCCAATTTTATTGTTTTAGCACTGTGACCTTGACAGCTTTAGACGTAATTGTAAATGTAAATCAGCTCTTATTGTATTGTTTTTAGCTTGTATTCAATTTTCGAGGAGTTAGACGCAATTGCCAATTGTTCTTTTAGCTTGACAAGTTCTCATCCTGTTGTATTTAAAGGTTTTATCTTAAAGATTTATTTTAAAGATTTATCTGTTTGTCCTGAAGATATGTCATGAAAACGGACATGAAATCGATCGACCAAGTCGTTTTTATTTTAAAAAGTTCAAGGTGTTGGAGGGAGAATCTTCCACATCTACATATTGTTTCATGAAGAATTGAAATGGGCAAACGTATATTACGTGTAGAAAGTCGTTTCCAAATTCAACAAACTTTTTATGTTTAGAAAGCTCATGTTCTGAAATTGCTCCTGTGAAAATTCCATGACTCCAGATATAGCAGTCAGTAGACAAAGTAATGTTCAATCTTTTGCAATTTGTTTGGAATTCAATTTTCATTTTCACCGCTAACCAGAAAGCGTGACTCATCGCTCTCATGCATGGATAGATGACATGTCACATATTTTCTCACACAGATGGATTTCTTTACTATGCGGCTGCTGATAGGTGTGTGTGTGTGCATTGTCTAGAATGCTTGTTTAGGCAGACGAGAACAATGCTGTGTAAACGAAAGACATCGAATTCATTCATTTCATTTGTTTTGTGTCTCTCAATAACATGCGAACTGCTGTACTGAAAGCTTGCCTGAAAGACTATCTTACGGGTCAAGCTGAGACTTTGATCCGAAGAGGCCAACCAGTTGCCAATGTGTCGCAACAATTAAAGGTCCCCAAAAGTATTGTTTACTTTTGGTTGCAAAGAAGCTGTCAGCGGCCAGATGGAAGGTGTTCTGGCTGACCAAGGCTGACTTCTCGCAGGTCAAATCGCCAAATCACCAGTGTGGTCGATAGTAATCCCTCTACCTCTTTATCTGAGCGTCCAGCTGGTTCAAATCTTTCCATGACAGCTGCTTGGAAACGACTCATGAAGGAGTTGAACTACTCCAGTCGTAAGAGACTATAGAAGCTGAATCTGTCCCAGCGACACAAGAAACTGAGAACAGTGGTCAATGTAACGTTGCCACTGATGGAATCAGTGATCAGGTGTTGTTTGGTCGGATGAGGCAGTTGTCCGATTAAAATTCAAAGATGGACGTCTACGTCTTCGGCTGAAGTCTGGGCAAGACATTCCTGATCGCATTTTACATCGAGGAGTCAGGACGATTGCAGGAAACGATCATCTGGTGAGCCATTTGGAGTGATGGTCGCAGTTCAGTGCATGTTATGAGGGAAAACAGGAACTCCAAACGTTCGAGTGCACGAAGAAGATGTTTATCCGTTAGCATTCAGTTAAGGTAATCCATCATCTGATTGGATTCTCATGGATGACAATGCTACATGCCATCGTGCCACAGCAACTCAATTGTATAAAAGTACGTAATAATACTTACTGTACATGTATTTCGTTAGCTGTTTCGCTTAATAAATTACCTACGAATTTAATTGATTAACAGGTGCAATGTGGCTTCAATATAATGCAAAGTCTCCATTCTTGATCAAACCTCAATATCACAAAACGAGAATGAGATAATTGAACCTCGGACATGTCTATCTCTCTCTGTAAAGAAATCTGAAGTGAAAGTTTTCAATAAGTTAGACTTTTAATTATTAGAAGTGAAGTTATTAAGTAATAAACGCAAATTCCACCGGCTGTCCTCCAGAACATACAGTAAGATTTAATCTGAACATGCTGAGACCCGAAAGGATAAAATTCAAGAGATGAGAAAAGGATCTGACTTAAATCATTACCGGAACTACAAACGCTTCTGGCTTGCAGTAAGAAATTAGACATTCCACAAATGTCACGTATTCATTGATGCAAATCACAAGACAAGATTGATGTACACATTCCTGTTTGTCAAAGTATCCATCGTTATTGTAATAGAAAGAGAACAACATCTTGTAATAACAATCAAGCTAAAGAAGAAAAGTCATAAGACATAAAAGTTCTAAAAGTTGCTGCAACAGAAGTTTAAAAAGCGCATGAAAATTCCCCTTGTGATGCTCGACTCAATACAGATGTTATTTATGTCAAGGTCCCGTAATTGTTCTGTTGCGACGGAAGATCGGACCACGCGCACACAGAAGACAAGATCTTATACGCGTAAAATTGGGCATTGCATTCATTCAGGCAGCTATTTCTGATTTCCCTTCTTATATTGGTGAGTTGTTCCGCCACATGGAGAAAATCTTCGACATTCCGGGCTCATTCCTCCCAGAGAAAGAGGGGCGCGAAGCAGCCGAGTTCTACTTGCAGGCAGTGGCGTAGCAAAGGGGGACAAGAGGGACATGTCCCCTCCGAAATGAGATCTGAGCGGGGGAGATTCTTTGTGCTTTATACGGGTGTATATTAACATCATTCTGTGTCGAATTATTAATTTATTAATGTGAGAATCTGAAATCCTACAATAGCGCGCTTGGCTCATTTTCGCGTGTCCCCTGTTGCGCAACGACCGCGAGAGATGTTCATTTCTGTGAGTCAGATAGTCGGTCAGTCGCCGATACTAGTTGTACTGTCACGGATGTCTCGATATGGCTTGTAGCCATGACACGACACGATTTTGAGACACCCACAAGTAGAGGCCATTCATGACTCGGTATATAAACGTCTGTTCTATTTCGCATTTGCTTTCGTTCTAATCTATTAACAAAATTTCATTGACAATCAAAAAGTGTGATTCCTCTATTTTTCCAAACTTATTTCGTTTGTTCAAGATTTTCATGACCATGCCTGTAACTACTGCAACAGCAAAGCGATCATTCAGTTAACTGAAACTCTTTAAGACTCATTTGCGTTCTGTGATGTTGTCTGATCGACTGAATGGACTGACTCTCATGGCCATTCGTAAAGATTGTACACTCAATTATGATGACATCATTCAACGCTATGCAGTGCATCATGACACTCGCTTGCGGCTCAAACAAAGAAAGACTTTGCAACAAATAAGTCTCTTTTCCGATATCATATCATGTACATTTTATTTAATTTTTCAATTTTGTAACTTTTTACCAAGATATGCAAAATACGTATTGTAGTTGCACATGAACATACTTGAAGGCATAATGTCTACAAAATGATCTAAAAGCTACATCTGAAGATTTTATAAATAGACTTGCATGTACTGTATGATTTTATGTTAATCGTATATCATGAATGATCAATAAAGGACAAAATCAGATCCTAGTCAAATCAGATATGAATGAATATTAGGGCTTCTTCTGATTTACGAAATTATTAAGTATAGGTTTGTATTAATTAAGCCACAGTCATTTTCCCCCTCGGAAATGATATCCTGGCTACGCGACTGCTTGCACGATTGTTTGGTTGCTTATTCTTAAACTTTCTCAGCTCTATTATTATTCTAGATTTATAGTATCACACGTGGTAGCCGGAACATTACATTCAAGAAAATCAAGTCAGGAAAAGCCAAGATAGTCAAAATCTAAAAGATATCAGTACATGCTGAAGTTACCCTTAATATATTGTAGCTGAAGATACCGCAACTATTATTATCTATAGCTGAAATATATTGAAAGAAGCGTCTGTGCTTCGCAAATATTTGGTTTTTCTTAAATCATAGTTTATTTAATCCAATGTATAATCTGCCAACGCATATCTGCTTATTGAAATACTTGGCAGAGTTGAATGATTATTCGAGCTAAATACTATATTTCGAATTACAGTGCAATGTTCCCAATTTTCCGTTCTTGCCGAATGATCACTTTACAGGTAGAGCTATCAAATGAAAGTCAGAATGTTCTATTGGTCTACTTCATGATGATTGCATTTTTTGCAATTAATTGGTTTGCATTTTTTTCATTTGATATCGCTTCGATCGGCAACAAGAATAAAAACTATTATGCTCCATCAGTTATGGTCCAGCAATTTTAACGTTCATGTTGCTCCCTGATATTTCACATCAAATCAGGAAATTACGAGTTTCATGCATGCTGGTCAGTATTGTAATAGAGTATTGTAATGCAAACCATAAATAGGCAATGTACAATGAAAATTATTCATTTACCGTAGTTTCCTTGATTTCTTCATCTGTTATAAAAGTAGATTTTCTTGCACCTCGATTGAGAGAGCGCTGCTGCTCCACATTGCACACATTGGCTCCTAATGTCGATGACGAAGATATTCGAACGTCCGATCCTCGCTGAGACATTCTGCATCCCAATCCAAGACGGGAATTCGTTTTATAATGTCAATAAAAGTGAATAACTGTAAGAACGATAACTTTTTTTAATGAAGTGAATAAAAGTGAATCATGAACGTCCAAAGTTGCGGATATTTCTATTCAAAACAGACCATTGATCATTCAATTCAAATACTTATTAGTATTGCGTCATAGCGGTAACATTGTTAATATTGCAATTCTAGCTATCCATGGTCAATCTTAGATTGCAGCCTCCATGCATGGAAATCTGCTATGTTATAGAAGTCCATGATAGAGATCTTCAATAAGATTTCTGATCACGCCGCATTGCATGGATTACTCCATAGAAATAAAAAAGCCATAGATACAGTCAGCTGGTGCCATCACGCACCGCTTTCTGCATAGAGTGCATGACTCAGGAGGATGAAAATAGAGCTTCACAGGGCGTTGGCATCATGAGACCAAGCTGCGAATCTGCGTGTCTGTCAGGCTTGAAGCTGACAGCCTGGATCACGGCCTGAATCAAAGAAATCAAATGCATTGACATCGTGTGCCTTTACTTCATTATGTTGACAGCAAAGGTCTGTCGTAGTCTATTGAATATCCAAAGAGGATAATAGCTATTAAGTCGGTTTTTTAATTTTAACCAACTGCACATCCCCTAAGAAAATCACTGTCTTTAGTCTTTCGATTCACCATGACCATAAACTCTTACTATCATTTGATAAATGAACAAGCAATAATTAGCGATAACTATGGTACTTGAAGCTGGGACATTCCCATAACGACGTCTACATGTTTCATAATTTTAATAAACTTATAGTTAATAAGACTTAAGGTTTGTCCTTAAGAGGACAGGTGGTGCGTTCCCACCGGCAGACATTAAACGTTCAAGGCGCGTCAAACTTTTGACTATCCTAGGACTACATTTTAGAGCCAAACTTGACGAGATCGGTGTGGAGGACCTTCCCACTAGTCCATTTTTCACTCAGCGCTTCTAAAGCGGGGCTGGACCTTACCCCTAATGGTCCTCTGACTTGTGATCCTCGACAAATGCATGAATGCATGAAGGTCTTTAAGCACAAAGACTTGACGGATCTGATTACGTGCCGGGCGGACCTACCCGGGGGTCCATAACATAGCGCTATACGGGCTGGACTTCACCCTTAAGTGTACGAGATCGTACAAGGCCGCTTAACAAGTGATCTCCTTGGTCAAAGTTTCAGGCTCGATTGATTAGGAACTTATATATAAATAGACACTTAGTAATCACCATGTCAACCCCATGGAGACCAGTAACCGACACAGTCCATTCATCACACTAGGGTAGTTAGCGATAAAAAAAAACAAAAACGAAAACAAAAAAAACGTTAAAACAAATAAAACAATAGCCAGTCGTCAGCAGGTACCCGCCTGGTTGCGTTTCGGCCCCTCTACCTGAACGCTCAAGCCCAGGCGGGCGGGGCCCCGCATAAACTTATATGCAGCTGGCATTCTAAAATCAATACAGTAATGATATGTGTAATAATAAGTAATACTGATAGTAATAGTAAAAACAAAAACAAAACAACCGCAAAAGACGGATACATCCAAAACAAACTAAAATATATGTGTGAAATACTGAAATGGTATAACCAATAAAAAAAATGTTAAGAAAACAGTGTTAATTATATTGTTTAAAATGCGCACTGTGATGTCAGCTGCCTGGCTGAGAAATATCCAAACTTGGCTAGAAAATTGTTATGACCGGTTAGGATTTTCTCAGTACATGCCTTCATTTTAGACTTACAATATCCTCTGCTGCTCATCACAAAAAGTGTCATATTAATTCGTTTAATTAGATCTTCAAGATGTGAACAGATGCGACAATAACGTAAAACCTGGCCGGCAAATACATTAATTCCCATGTTATAAGGTATTGCACTGTCTGGAAATGTCAACAGAACAACAGGGAAATCAAAATCTTCCACTTTATGATATATTGAGGTTCGAAGACCGTCACTACTAGATTGGAGTCTCACATCGAGGTAAACAACGGCTTTGTCATTGACTCCGTTTCTATCTGCAAGAAGCTCCATTGGGTAAATTTTCGGAATTAAGGTATTGAAATGCTTGTAATTTATTACGCATATATCGTCTATATATCTCGAAGTGTTTGACAATAATTTAGCTAGTCCAAACTTTTTATTTTTAACCAATTGTTTCATAAAAGCAAATTCGCAATTTAACAGAAACAAGTCGGCAAGTAAAGGACTGCAATTCCCTCCCATTGGTACTCCTCGAATTTGTCTGAACACGTAACCGGAAAAAGAAATGTAGACTTCAGACACTATAAAATCAATAGCCTTCTTAAAAGAGTCCACGTCATAACAAGAATACCCCTTATATTTGATTTTGGAGAAAAACGACTTCTCATATCCTACACACAAGTATCTACGATTAGTGGAATTGAATGTGAGATCAAGGATGGAAAAAATATTATTCTTGATAGCACCTTGATCTAAGTTTGTATAAAGAGTAGAGAAGTCAAAAACTTGCATAGAGTGGACGTTCACGTTAGAAATATTCCTCAAAAAATCTTGAGTCGAGGCTACACTCCAAAAATAAGAATAACCAGTATTACTCCTGATTGACTCACAGTATCTATGGAAATTTTCTCTTATCACTTTCAGACCTTTGTTGATATTCACCGATAACTTTTTAGTTGTACAATTTCTGGCTCCGGCAATGAATCTAAACTTATAAGGATTTTTATGCAATTTTGGAATCCAGAAAAGTTTTGGTAGTTTAAGGTCCTTGTCACTAACATTAATATTAAAGTTTGATTTCATATCTTTAACGTGTTTAGTAAGGATTTCCTTATCAGAAATAAGCTCAGGTTTATAAGTTGCATTGCCTACTGCAGTGGAAGAATCTATGTCAAAACCAAGCTCGTCCATCAGGATTTTGAGATAGAACTTTTTACATATGAAACTAAAGTTGTTGGATGCTTTATCGACAGGAACGACTATCAAGTTTTTATGGAGATCTTGCAACTCCTTATCAACACAAACGCTGCTGCCATTATCTTTCCCACCCAACTTCTTACAACGAAAGATGCGGTGCTTTACTAACATCATGACCCTGTTTTTCCAAATAGAGAAGTCATCAACTTTTAAGTGAAGGCGACTGGACACACGAGATATATGATTATCTATGGAATCGCTGATCTCTTTTTGAATGGATTTCCATGATATTGACCTAGACAATCTGTGTTTAGTGCCATACGCGAATATAGCTCTGAGACCTGGATCATTTATTATATCTAAATTACCGGTAAAAACATGCCCATAAGGCTCATAAACAAAACTGGTCATCGAGTCACAGCTGCAATCGCTCTGTAAAATGCCAACAACTTCCTGAATTGTCAGGCTATTAAGAAACTTATTATAATTGAAGAATTTCAAACAAATAGGGTTATTAAGCTTATGGTACACTTTGGGAGGATATAGATGTTTCGCTTTTTCTGGAACTAAAGCACAGACACTTTTATCATTAAATACAGAAGGTAAATGAAGTTTGTCAACTAAATGAGACTTGAAAGGAATCACTATATGCGTTTTGTCTTCGGTAAAGCTATCCCTCTTGTTTCTATATAATTTACTATGAACATATGTTGTCAAAACGAAAGATAGGTCATTCGACTGATCAAGAAGCCTAGAATACATAATTTTAAGCATGCTATCACTAATCGATTTCAAGCAATTATAGAAATGTCTTATTTTGTTGCTCTTCATCAACTCTTGAAGCTCCTTGAGAATATCCTCACAACTATTAGATGGAGGATATTTCTTTCTACCCGACTTCCTAAGGCCATGGCTTCTCTTACGTCTGCTAATAGGAGAACTAAAGAATGGAAATGAATTTGCAGTGTTCTGAGAGGCGCAACCTCCGCCTAACACTCTGTCATTCAAACCTAAAGGATGCAAGGTGTTCAGCGTTCTTATATGAAAATCTTCCTTACTGTTAAGCTCGAAGGCAATTTCTGTATCAGATTTATTACGAACATCGACAAAGTCAATAATTTGTATACTTACATCATCCCAACTGTGATTAGAACTATTAAAATGATTACTTAAATACGTATTGAGATGATTCTTTTGAACAGACTGCCGATGCCCATTAAGTCTACAATGTAATGGCTGTTTTGTCTGTCCAACATACTGGACCCCACATGATTGACATGTGATCAAATATATTACATGCCTACTCTTACACGAGAAACTACTAGGATAATTTAAAATGAACCGTCTGCCGGTACTAAAACTCTTAAAAGTAGTATTAGTGTCAAGAGATTTACAACATAGGCATCTTTTGCTGCCACAGACATCAACACTACTGACGCATGTGGAGGGCGCTATCCACTCCTTCGCATTAACGTCATACACTTTAGCTTGCATTATATCCATATTTCAAATGCCAGGACCCCATACTAAGCAAGGAATCCTTTCAGAGGTTGGACTTTAGATCCTTGCTATCTAATTGGTACTTAGACCTAACACAACTACCGATGTCATTAATAAACCGCTATAAGAATGTGAGGCTTTCGCCTGCCAGCAGAGGTCCAGTAGCGGGGTCATAAACCACCAGCATCTGCAGACTTACTGTGTTAGCAATTGAAGCTGGGACATTCCCATAACGACGTCTACATGTTTCATAATTTTAATAAACTTATAGTTAATAAGACTTAAGGTTTGTCCTTAAGAGGACAGGTGGTGCGTTCCCACCGGCAGACATTAAACGTTCAAGGCGCGTCAAACTTTTGACTATCCTAGGACTACATTTTAGAGCCAAACTTGACGAGATCGGTGTGGAGGACCTTCCCACTAGTCCATTTTTCACTCAGCGCTTCTAAAGCGGGGCTGGACCTTACCCCTAATGGTCCTCTGACTTGTGATCCTCGACAAATGCATGAATGCATGAAGGTCTTTAATCACAAAGACTTGACGGATCTGATTACGTGCCGGGCGGACCTACCCGGGGGTCCATAACATAGCGCTATACGGGCTGGACTTCACCCTTAAGTGTACGAGATCGTACAAGGCCGCTTAACAAGTGATCTCCTTGGTCAAAGTTTCAGGCTCGATTGATTAGGAACTTATATATAAATAGACACTTAGTAATCACCATGTCAACCCCATGGAGACCAGTAACCGACACAGTCCATTCATCACACTAGGGTAGTTAGCGATAAAAAAAAAAAAAAAAAAAACGAAAACAAAAAAAACGTTAAAACAAATAAAACAATAGCCAGTCGTCAGCAGGTACCCGCCTGGTTGCGTTTCGGCCCCTCTACCTGAACGCTCAAGCCCAGGCGGGCGGGGCCCCGCATAAACTTATATGCGGCTGGCATTCTAAAATCAATACAGTAATGATATGTGTAATAATAAGTAATACTGATAGTAATAGTAAAAACAAAAACAAAACAACCGCAAAAGACGGATACATCCAAAACAAACTAAAATATATGTGTGAAATACTGAAATGGTATAACCAATAAAAAAAAATGTTAAGAAAACAGTGTTAATTATATTGTTTAAAATGCGCACTGCGATGTCAGCTGCCTGGCTGAGAAATATCCAAACTTGGCTAGAAAATTGTTATGACCGGTTAGGATTTTCTCAGTACATGCCTTCATTTTAGACTTACAATATCCTCTGCTGCTCATCACAAAAAGTGTCATATTAATTCGTTTAATTAGATCTTCAAGATGTGAACAGATGCGACAATAACGTAAAACCTGGCCGGCAAATACATTAATTCCCATGTTATAAGGTATTGCACTGTCTGGAAATGTCAACAGAACAACAGGGAAATCAAAATCTTCCACTTTATGATATATTGAGGTTCGAAGACCGTCACTACTAGATTGGAGTCTCACATCGAGGTAAACAACGGCTTTGTCATTGACTCCGTTTCTATCTGCAAGAAGCTCCATTGGGTAAATTTTCGGAATTAAGGTATTGAAATGCTTGTAATTTATTACGCATATATCGTCTATATATCTCGAAGTGTTTGACAATAATTTAGCTAGTCCAAACTTTTTATTTTTAACCAATTGTTTCATAAAAGCAAATTCGCAATTTAACAGAAACAAGTCGGCAAGTAAAGGACTGCAATTCCCTCCCATTGGTACTCCTCGAATTTGTCTGAACACGTAACCGGAAAAAGAAATGTAGACTTCAGACACTATAAAATCAATAGCCTTCTTAAAAGAGTCCACGTCATAACAAGAATACCCCTTATATTTGATTTTGGAGAAAAACGACTTCTCATATCCTACACACAAGTATCTACGATTAGTGGAATTGAATGTGAGATCAAGGATGGAAAAAATATTATTCTTGATAGCACCTTGATCTAAGTTTGTATAAAGAGTAGAGAAGTCAAAAACTTGCATAGAGTGGACGTTCACGTTAGAAATATTCCTCAAAAAATCTTGAGTCGAGGCTACACTCCAAAAATAAGAATAACCAGTATTACTCCTGATTGACTCACAGTATCTATGGAAATTTTCTCTTATCACTTTCAGACCTTTGTTGATATTCACCGATAACTTTTTAGTTGTACAATTTCTGGCTCCGGCAATGAATCTAAACTTATAAGGATTTTTATGCAATTTTGGAATCCAGAAAAGTTTTGGTAGTTTAAGGTCCTTGTCACTAACATTAATATTAAAGTTTGATTTCATATCTTTAACGTGTTTAGTAAGGATTTCCTTATCAGAAATAAGCTCAGGTTTATAAGTTGCATTGCCTACTGCAGTGGAAGAATCTATGTCAAAACCAAGCTCGTCCATCAGGATTTTGAGATAGAACTTTTTACATATGAAACTAAAGTTGTTGGATGCTTTATCGACAGGAACGACTATCAAGTTTTTATGGAGATCTTGCAACTCCTTATCAACACAAACGCTGCTGCCATTATCTTTCCCACCCAACTTCTTACAACGAAAGATGCGGTGCTTTACTAACATCATGACCCTGTTTTTCCAAATAGAGAAGTCATCAACTTTTAAGTGAAGGCGACTGGACACACGAGATATATGATTATCTATGGAATCGCTGATCTCTTTTTGAATGGATTTCCATGATATTGACCTAGACAATCTGTGTTTAGTGCCATACGCGAATATAGCTCTGAGACCTGGATCATTTATTATATCTAAATTACCGGTAAAAACATGCCCATAAGGCTCATAAACAAAACTGGTCATCGAGTCACAGCTGCAATCGCTCTGTAAAATGCCAACAACTTCCTGAATTGTCAGGCTATTAAGAAACTTATTATAATTGAAGAATTTCAAACAAATAGGGTTATTAAGCTTATGGTACACTTTGGGAGGATATAGATGTTTCGCTTTTTCTGGAACTAAAGCACAGACACTTTTATCATTAAATACAGAAGGTAAATGAAGTTTGTCAACTAAATGAGACTTGAAAGGAATCACTATATGCGTTTTGTCTTCGGTAAAGCTATCCCTCTTGTTTCTATATAATTTACTATGAACATATGTTGTCAAAACGAAAGATAGGTCATTCGACTGATCAAGAAGCCTAGAATACATAATTTTAAGCATGCTATCACTAATCGATTTCAAGCAATTATAGAAATGTCTTATTTTGTTGCTCTTCATCAACTCTTGAAGCTCCTTGAGAATATCCTCACAACTATTAGATGGAGGATATTTCTTTCTACCCGACTTCCTAAGGCCATGGCTTCTCTTACGTCTGCTAATAGGAGAACTAAAGAATGGAAATGAATTTGCAGTGTTCTGAGAGGCGCAACCTCCGCCTAACACTCTGTCATTCAAACCCAAAGGATGCAAGGTGTTCAGCGTTCTTATATGAAAATCTTCCTTACTGTTAAGCTCGAAGGCAATTTCTGTATCAGATTTATTACGAACATCGACAAAGTCAATAATTTGTATACTTACATCAGTAATGGACAAAAGACCGTTCCAGGACACCATAAAATCAGAAAAAATAGTATCTTTAAAAACGACATAAATTTATGAATTTAGTCCCTTTTTCAGGTTTTTAAGACCTAAATTCATGAATTTAGTCCATTCAAAAAGTACCATTTTTTCAAAAAATGGTATTTTTAAAAACAACATAAATTCATGAATTTGAACCCTTTTTCAGGTTATGAAGACCTAAATTCATAAATCGGCTAAAGCCAGAGGAGCTTCGCTCCGATTTGGGTGTTTTTAAAAATACCCAATTTTTCAAATTTTTCAAAATCTCAAATTTGAGAATTACAATCGGGCGAAGCCCTAGAACCTTCGGTTCGATTTTCACCCCCAAAATCATGACCGTTCCAGGACACCGAAAATCATAAAAGTTAAGAATCTCAAATTTGAGAATAACAATCGGGCGAAGCCCTAGAACCTTCGGTTCGATTTTCATTGCTTAAATCATGACCGTTCTAGGACACCGAAAATCATAAAAGTTGAGAATTTCAAATTCATGAATTTTATCCATCTTTCAGGTTTTTAAAATATATCATGTGACTAGCGAACCGAAGGTTCAGGGCTTCGCCGTTAAAAATATTTCTTTAAAAATGGATGAAACAAAAGTGGAAGGAACTTCAGAAATGGAAGGAACAAAAGTGGAAGGAACTTCAGAAATGGATGAAACAAAAGTGGAAGGAGCTTCAGAAATGGAAGGAACCTCAAGAATATATCCTTCGTTATCTCAATTAAAAACAGGTGAAATGGTTTTCAATTATTATTAAGATTAGAGCACTATGATAAATTAAGAAGACGCAATTATTACTTAGTCATTCTTCGTTATTGTATGCTCAACATTATTTAAAGTACTAATTGTGTGAAGTAGAAGATCATTGTAACTCATAAACTCAAAATTATTCAATGAACCCGTACACTGCCTGATAATTGAAGAGAGAGACAGAGATTGAAGAGAGAGAAGCGTCTAGCAGCTTTCCCCTAAAATTATCATGCTATATCTTGTCATTTCAATTTACCCATCGGTAAACTTTTGACATTTCAACTTACGCGTGCGTAAAGTTTTGACATTTCAATTTACCCCTACGTAAATTATTTTCAGAATCTGTTTTCAAAATCTATTTTCAAAATCCATTTGCAAAGTCTATTTTCAAATTCAGTTTTAGAAATCGATTTGCAAAATTCATTTAGCGTTTGCCAAACACATACGGGTAGTAAAGTACTTCCCATTGTGAAGACATGAATAGATTAAGCACATAAGAGTGCATTGACAATAAAAGCAAATGACAATAAAATTCTTCTTCTAAATTTAGAACGCATAGACGGCGACATGCGGGATAGTTGTTATGACAATTTTAAACAATCATTTTAACGATGAAACATATTTTACAAATGAAGTTCATGAAGAAAATTGAAATATATAAAACAATATAGATTAGAATCGGCTAAAGCCAGAGGAGCTTCGCTCCGATAATTATAGTATAATCATTTCAAAATCGAATAAGTAGTAAGGAAAGACATCATTAGAGAACAGTTTTAAATCAATACCCCCTCCCTTCTGACTTCTAGGGGTCCCTTAAGAAATTTTTTTATTATAAAATGAGCAACATAAATGAGTTTTTGAAATTATATGGAACACAAACGACAACGAATTTCGACCTAAAGAAAATCGCTAATCGATTAGGAATAAAGAATTTTCATGTTCTAATGAGAAACGAATTACAATTTCTAAAAAATAGGCCAACAGGAACCTTCAGTTCCCGGAACAAAGTTCCATCAATAATTGTAAATTTCATAACGAATCTTCACACTTCAGACCAAAACGGCGTACATTGGTCAGCAGGTATCTTTAGTAAAAACGGAGATAATTATTATTTTGACTCATACGGGCTTCCACCTACAAATGAAGTAAAAGAATTACTTGGAACGGGAACATACAATACGTTTCAAATTCAAACACCAGGCACTACTTATTGTGGACAATTATGTCTTTATGTTTTATTTAAATTACAGGAAGGAGTACCATTTCTAGATATTATGTTAGAGTTAAACAATCTATAACTCAAGCGAAGCTAGCTAAAGCGCCACCTAGAGGTTAAAGCTCTGTTTTCTGTAATTCATTTTGATAAAAACGGCCTCTGATATCCTCATTATCTAAATCTTTAATTTCATAAGTAATCGGATAACTTTGATTTATTTTGCAAACTTCAAATATTTCTTTAGTCCAATAGCCAACAAAGCCTTTTTCAAATTTGTTCTTATATTTAAATATTCTAACTCTATCTCCAATTTTAAATTTCGGCTTAAGTTTCTGCAAATTCGGATTACTCTCATTCGAATAATTATTCTCGAATATTTTCTTTCGTATTAAATCAGGGTCGTCAGAAGCATTCTTTGGGGTTTCTTCAATACCTGAATGAACTTTATTATTGTACTGTTCTACAATTCCTGGTAATATTTTTAACCATTTCTGATTTCCTTGCTGAGTAAATTTCTTGAAAATTTTATTTTTTAACGTCCGATTGAATCTTTCTATCACTATAGCTTTTCCTGCGTTTTCAGTTGAATAAACAATTTCAAATAGTGGCTGAACGTTTCGGTTATAAAATTCCGACCCTTTATCAACAAACAATTTCCTTGGCTTTCTATTACTTTCTTTAAAGATTTCTTCAAACGCATATTTAACTGATAGACCACTTTTATTTTTTAAAGGTTTTACCCAAGCGTATCGTGTATATAAATCTATAACTGTCAATGCGTATTTGTAGTCCCTTTCATTCGGCATATGAATAAGATCAGCACTCCAAATATCATCTTTATTAAATACTTTTACTTTTAATAAATATTTAGGCTTTCTATATTCTTTATGAATTTCAGATGCATAAACGTCTGAATTATGATTTTCATTTAAACCCTGACCGAATAATATTTTAGCTTGTAAAGCTTTCTTAACAAACATTCTTTCAATTTTTTCTCTAAATGTAGGATTCTGAATACTATCTAATTCTTGAATCATCTTCTTATCAGCTGCATGACGAGAACTTAGATCATGATTTCGATAAGCTAAATCATGCCTGTAAGCGGCGGCATCTACTCTATTTATTGGTTCTTCACCTGGCTTCGGATTATTATTCTCATCTAGTCTTATATCTAATCGAGTTCCTGGACCAGTATATGAATGACCAGGAAGATGTTTTTCTTTCGAATATTTACTCCAAATAAATCCAGGAAAGTTTTCTAATGTTTTTTGTATGTCGCCACCGTAGGTAGTAGCCAAACTTTGTTTGTCGTCGTTACCTTCATAAATTTTACAGTTTGAGTTTTTATTTTTGTTTAATAGATAATTTAATAAATCTAAATTAGCAATTTTTAATTTAATTAAATTTTCTGAATTTGTGGAATTTGCGGTATCCATTTTTAAAGATAAAAAACTTTTAAAAGATAAAATAAAAGTTTTACCGAATCGGAGCGAAGCTCCTCAGGTTATTATCTTATCATACTAGGATTTAGATATATTCCAGAACCATCTTTAGTTTCTTTAATTTCAATTAAATCATCAACATTGTGGAGAATATTTTTAAGAACTCGTTTTCCTTCATCAACTAATTTTAATTTACTAATAAAATTATCTACTACTCCTTTTCCTTCGGGCGAAGCCCTGGAAGACATCTCCGTTGACCCATGAACCGATGCCCCTTCTCCTCTAGCAACTTTCTCTAACTCTCTATTATGACGTTTTTGTTCTTCTAATGCTGCCTTCTCTGATTTATTTTTATTTACTGCTTGGACAATACCAGCTGTCCCACCTGCAACACTTCCTGCTGCAGCTATGCCTCCTATTATTAGTGGAATTAATGGAAGAATCCCACCATTCTTTTCTTCTTGTAATTGAATATTCTCTATCATTGGTTTACTTATGTAATACTTTTTTTTGTTAATCGTAATAGTTTTAGGGGTATTTTTGTCAACAATATTACGTAATTTTAATTCAACAGTTTTATTATTAATATTACTTTTCGCTTGCGACATTTTTAATAAAAAATTTTAAGTTAAGAATTTAAAGTTATAAAAAAATTTAAATCTATTCTAGTTATGAAAAATTTTTAGTTAAGAATTTTTAAGTTAACAAAAATTTTAATCTATTCTAGTTATGAAAAAAATTTTAATTAACCTATCGGAGCAAAGCTCCTCTGGCTTTAGCCGATCCTAACCATCTTTCCATTAAGAATTTCAATAGAATATTTTGCATCTTCTAGCAATAAACCATAAGCCATCAATGAAGTTGTGGAATCTTTCTTTTCAATATTAATTGTTACATCACAACCATTTTTAATAATATCTTCTGATTGTGCACTTAAATCGAAGCAGAAAATTGGATATAAATGTCTCCAATCTCCAGGAGTTAATTGTGGTTCAACTCCAAATTCTATACAAAGATTTCTATAAGCATCATATCCTTCCATAAATTGATTATTGGTATCATCGAATCTTAATGGATCAATTGGATATCGAGTTTGATTTAATGAAACTTGTAAACTTCGAATTGTATTAATATGGAAGATATTATTGTTCTTATCAAAACTTGGAGAATTATTTCTTTGAAATGTTAGTAACAAATATCTTGGAGTATTCGCAGTTCTAGTAAAATGCCAGTTAAATCTTTGTTCGGAAAAAGTTACTGAACTAGCAGTTCTCTTTAGAAAATTAACTGGAATTGGTTTGTTAGTATTTAATCTTTTTGCAATAGCTGTTTCGACCTCTAAACTAGGAGTAATATGCTTAATCCACCATTCAAGTCTATCAATTTTTAAATATGCTTTTTTTCCAGTTTTACCAAAAAAGATTAATTCATTATTTGCTGTACGATGAATTATTAATTTAAATTTTAATTGATATGATATTTTATCATAATCTAAATATCCGAATAATGGAGACAATGACCAATTTACTGTCTGTTTACTTTTTTTGTTAAATTCACTTCTTTCTTTATATGCTTCATTATTTGTTTTATTTAAATGTTTTGCAATATTTTCTACATCTTTCGCAATTCCTGCGGCATCTGTTCCAGCGTGAGTTAAATCATCAATAATTATACCATCATTAGTATCAGGAAACCAACCTTCGATTTCATGCTTTTTATTATTTTCACCAATTGTTATAAATCTAAGCATTGTATCAATTACACCTGGGGAATCACTTATTGTTTCTATATTTTGAGTTGAAACATCTAAACGCATTTGTGTAAATAAACTTGGGAAAAAATAATTCTCTAGTGTAATATTATCGGTATCTGGTAATGGTGTTGTAAAATTAGCATCACTATATAAAGAATATTCGCAGTGTAAAAATGAATCAGGTAAATATAAATAACTCTGCTGATTATCAACTTCAAAGATTAAATCTCCTCCAGTGTTTACTCTACTGGAAGATCCGGGATTCATAGCAATTCTTATATAGTCATTCT
>CAJQUW010010181.1:0-20681 GCA_907163375.1 Prostheceraeus crozeri
GGAGCTGTTATTAATTAATGCTAATTAACCATTTTGGGTGGTTCGCAGAACCTGCAACTAGTCCGAAATATAGTAGTAATATTGCCAACATCAATTTTCTGGAAATATATAAAATTGAATGTTCATAAATATTTCCATTACTCTCTTAATTTTGGTAAATATTTTTATAGTATTCAGATAGAGTACGCTTTGCAACTAATTTATGTGATTAGTTCTAAGTTTTAGGCCTGGTTTTGTAAATCTATGACTGGTTTGAGTTTTGGTTAGTTCTCATTCAGTAGTTTACCATCTAGAATGGTGCCTGCAAACAGATTATCAGTACATGATCAATGGGAATTAGAAAATAGTCGATTGAAGCAGTATTGACAACAATCATCAAATATGTAACTTAGACAGGCTCAATGTACAGTTATGCGAAACAACAATTGCTGCACCCAAGAAGGACATGAGTCATCACCTGAGCACCATCCGTCATCGATATTTCGACCCATTAAGCTCAGTATCTCTCAGGATGATGGGTCCGCAACAGCTCGTTGAGCCCAAGGTCATTAACACAATGCAGTTACCTTCTTCCGCCTTTGCACCCAACTTATTGATGGTGATCTTTACGCCTTTAACACTGACTTTAGCAAGAAATTTCCTCACCGATGGAGCAACGAAATCGCGTCATCACACTTCAAAGGGCATGAGCTCACAAATCCACCCTTGTTTCCGAATCCTTTCGGCAAGTTCTTTGTTTTTGGCAGCTTTCTTGTTATGGGCATCCTCAACGTTCTCTTCCCTGGAAACGGTTACTTCGCCCATAAATCATCTTCCCTACCGTGTCGATCAACACTGGATCAGGCCATTGGTCAGATAGGGACAATTCGTCCGGCAGCTGTCTATCCACTCGAACTTCCCACTTCCACGGAACAGATTGAGACACACGAGGAGAATTTCGTCTCTTTGTTTGACCACTCGGCACAAAGTCAATTCCCGTTACATACCTGGACGGTACCACTGTATCCGAAACTGCTTCCACAATCTCTTGCAAGACCAAACCGTCCCGCTGCGCTCTGCGCTCTGCTTGAAGCAGCATTGACAACAATAATCAAATACGTAACTTAGACAGGCTCAATACACACTGTAAAAAGCAATTCAAAATAGTGGAATATTCTGTTTGAAACATCTACGTCCATTTGACAATTTATAGATAAATGAAAGCGCGCATCTAACCGAATTCATAGTTTTTATTGTTCTGGAGGCCTTTCGCCGGTCTTCTCAACAGAACATACACGGTAGAAAGAATACAAATGAGAGATGAGAAATGAGAAGTACAACTACATGCTAGAAAGGGGCTTCATCATGGTTTCACCACGGTAGATGAATGCCAATTAGCAGCTCACGTTGCTTGCACAAATTTGGCTTGAAGTACCGAATATGCAAAGCTTCAGAAATGCGTAGTAACCTGTCATTTCTAGCATGAAAGACAATTGAAAACTTGTCACGAAGATATCTACGATCGCAATTACAATCAATGACATGAGAAGCTATGGCAGAGGAACAGCGGCGACTGTCACCTTTGATGAGCCAATTAGGAATGTGTTCTTTAGATCGAACGGCGAGACCTCTGCTCGTCCTAACGTAATAGACTGACCCGCAGTCGCATAGAAATCGGTATACGACGGAAGACGAGCAGGAATCAGGCAACTGATCTTTAGGAGAGCGCACTGGAATGCGTCTGGTTTGGTAGAGAAAAGTGACACTGGCAGTAGGGTAATTAAGACCAACCAAACGCCGGACACTCCGTGAAGAGAAGAGGCTTGACAGTCACCATAGAATGGTAGCTTGATATAAACCTTCTTCTTCTCAGCGCTCTGAGCGGTCTAATTGGCTCATCAAAGGTGACAGTCGTCGCAGTTCCTCTGCCATAGCTTCTCATGTCATTGACTGTAATTGCGATCGTAGATATCTTCGTGACAAGTTTTCAATTGTCTTTCATGCTAGAATGACAGGTTATTGCACATTTCTGAAGCTTTGCATATTCGGTACTTCAAGCCAAATTTGTGCAAGCAACGTGAGCTGCTAATTGGCATTCATCTACCGTGGTGAAACCATGATGAAGCCCCTTTCTAGCATGTAGTTGTACTTCTCATTTCTCCCTCTCTCATTTGTATTCTTTCTACCGTGTACGTTCTGTTGAGAAGACCGGCGAAAGGCCTCCAGAACAATAAAAACTATGAATTCGGCTAGATGCATGCTTTCATTTATCTATAAATATTCTGTTTGTTGAGTTTTCGTAAATAAAAATTGAAAATCGTTAAATTGAAGGAGGAGAATAATATCGCTGAATTCAAAGTCTGCTGAATAATAGACAGCATAATATCAGCACGGTGCGAATCATGGTGTCTCTTAACCGCCTTACTCAAGGAGCTGAGATTACTATATCCCCTCTCTGTCCAGACCACATTTTCTCGAGAAAAAAGGAGGCAAGGTCAACAGTTTCTTGTGTCTATCGCGGCCGGTCAGCCGCTCACATGTTTGAAAATTTTGATGCATTGAAATGTCTTGCGTATTTCTTATTTCTTTCTCTGTGAGTACTTTCAATTTTTTATCAGGTGTTGGCCTACCTTGCTTGATGACTGTCATCTTTTCAGTATATTCTCTTCGGACGAAAGGCGTGGTTATGATCTCATCTGCAGTACCAAACATAGCGTCACATCAATCACGTGTAAACAAATCATGGAATTCTGCGGAATGTGGGTGTTCGAGTCAGATGCATTACTCTGCACTCATTGGCGAGTCTTTTGCTTTTCTGAACGTCAGTCAGCTGCTATTGTTGACGTAGTGGCCTCTCCGACGAGAAACGAAGGACAGAAACAATTGGGTTGCGCTTCCTTTTCGTATAATTAGGTACCGAGCCTCGATCAAGAATCGCGTAGAATTTCATTGCAAAAAATAGTGAGAAGGGCAAAGCATGATGTCTATCGGGAAAAGCCAATATTGGTTGCGGGCAGCCGTGCGCTTACTGCCTCACACGCACACAAACTCCTCTTTCGCTCTGTCTGGAACATCAATGCTCCGTCTGAACACACGACCAGCTTGTGTTTTGTGTCTACTTGTTCGAAGAAAACAGCTGTGATTCAAGCACGTGCTGCAAAACTGTTCAATGAGGTTAAGCGTCTGACTTTGAGACGGAAAGCTGTGCACAGCTGTTACGAGAAGCTATCGAATTTAAATGAATGATAACACTTTCACTTTTATAATTGTTGGAAAATTATTTTTTGAGGATGGAAGGAGGGTTAGATGACTTCATTTACGGAACTACATCTTATCATCAATCCTGCATTGAACAGTGAGGAAAGGGCACAAGTGTCCTCTTGAACTTTGAAATGTTCTCTACTGTCTATTTTTAATCTTGCATTATTTGAACAATCTGTATTCCACCGAAAACTCATGAATACCGAATTGTTACATCTACCATCATAATATTCACTGTATGATTTGGATTACCACTCCATGTGAGACGATAATATCAAATCAATCCGCTGTTTGACGCGAAATGTATGATCATGTGATCACATTCAAAGCTCTTGATTACTGGTCGACCAGCAGGGCGAACTGCGTGCATGCTATTTGATACTTTAATTAAAGACTATCCTTTAATCAAATTAGAATTTAATTAATCAAATATTAATTAAAGACTTCTTATGTCAAGTGCACCATTCCGCTGATACGTTTTGCTTTACATCGAAGGCAGAAATGAATTGCACTGTCAATGGAAATGTTGTTTTGATTTATGCAAAGCATTATTTGAATTTCCGAGTTTAAATCATTGTTCGCAACATAATCAAATTTGGATGCTGTCTCAACATTACTTTCAAACTGCATGATTAGTAGAATGATTTGTTAGTACAATCCAAATAGTAAATAGAAATACAAAATTTCTTGCATCAACAGTCAACACGCTCTGCAGTAGGAGCACCTGGGGTGTAAAATCAAAATCCTTGACCCCACTAGAAAGTGCATTAACTCCCTTTTAATCAACGAAAATTATCTCGTCCTTACGTGCACCAGTGTGAAATAGTGGGGCATCTTCTTCCTGCAAACAATTTGATGTTCCAATTGTAGACCAAATATTCCTTCTTTATATAGATATTTCCAGAATATTTCTTCGAAGGGCCTCAAATTTACCCAACAAAAGCAGAAAACCCTAGTTTTGAGGTAACTAAATGCCACCAGTTGGTTAACAACGTTATTTCTGTTATTATCGCAACACATTCTGAAAATGAAAAAATCACGACATTTTCTATCTATACTACTTTCAAAATATTGCCTATAAACTTCGAGAAAAGACTGTCAAACTATATATTTTCTGAAAGCCTATTTTGTGACGGTTTTGAATATCACAAGGAGAATGTTTCAAATTGATTTATGCGCTTGTCAAAACAAGTCAAAGAAAATTTGGGGCTTTCGGGTTTATGGGCCTCTAGGAACCACCAATCTCAAAAACAATTAATTCAACAACATTCAAATGATTGATCCGAAAATTCTCTTTCAGATGATTATAAATTTGTCGATATTTCCTTATAGCAAAAAAATTTAGAAGGTGTTGGAAAAAATACGTGTCCGTAGATTTATGCCAAGTTTCCAACTTGCTGTCGCGCACTGTATATTGCGGTATCAATCCTTGATGAAATAAGTTGAGATCACAGAAAGAATTCTTCCCATTAATAGAGATATTCACAAACACAAAATCTTTGGATTTGAAATTATTTGCTTATTGTGTATGCACGTTTGAGTTTGAAATTCAAATTATAAATATGATTTTTTATCATTTTGCTTTTTTAGTTCTGCATCTGATCAGCAATTAGTGAAATTTTTCAGAATCATATTGCTTTTTGCCTCACTGTCTCGATAAATGTCAGCGAATTAGGTTGTTTCTTCACCTGCAAAAACTAAATATCAAAATGTGCGATTTTAATGATGTTTGAGCTGAACTAAAAGTTTGAATTATTTGACCTCATCTAATACATCGTTTTATTAACCACCTTGACCATATCTTTCTATCAGTGTATGGTTTATTAGTTTTTGTTGTCATTTTCCATTTCAAATCGCCCAAGTTCGGGCAAACCGTCGCACAGGTAAATTACCTGTCTGACAAACCGACGTAAAGATTAAATTAGTTGTCTGACAAACCGTCATAAAGGGTAAATTACCTGTCTGACAAACCGACGTAAAGATTAAATTACCTGTCTGACAAACCGACGTAAAGATTAAATTAGTTGTCTGACAAACCGTCATAAAGGGTAAATTACCTGTATGACAAACTCGTAAGTCAAATTTGACATTTATCAGGAGGATACTTTTAAGATTTTTTGATGTTTATTTTTTGAATAATCTGTTCAACTATTGTGACTGAGTACATGTGGAACCATAAGATTATGATATCTGATATTCATTGTGAATATTTTTCAATGTACAGGGTGGAGCACGTAAACCGCCGGATTTTAAACTTTTATTACTCCTAAAATATTCATCCGATCGTCATGAAATTTCGACTCATACTAGTTTGGAGTATATGATTTATGATGATTATACCTGTTGTACTGAGAATTGTCAGAAAATTCTGATTCTATTGACCGAATGACATGTACTAATTTTGTTGACATCGAAAATCTAGATCAAGTTAATTAACTTAATATGAATCGTATTCTGCACAGTCTTGAAGTGAATATTGTTCAGTTACTTCCTTGTCATATAAAATACCATTCGATGAGTAAATCACTATCTGAAAAGAATCGAACATAGAAGAATGGACGATTAATGCGCGGCTTGATACGAATGGCTCAAGAGTCCAGTGGAGGTACAAAGGCTTTATCATTCAGAGTATGGCAAGAACGCAAGAGCACCGAATGCCCGTACCATAAAGCGGTGGCACACAAACCTGTTGACCAGTGGTAGTGTGGTGACTGTCAAGCGGGACCGGTCATCTTCTGAACGAACGGAGCAGAATGTGGAACGAGTTGTGCAGCACTTCGAGGAGGACCCAAACACATCTACCCGTCGTGCATCTAATGCACTTTCAAGTGAGTCGCCGCACTATCCAGCGCATCCTCCATGGCTATGGATGGATCGTACAAGGTCCAGGTGGTGCAGCGATTACACGAAGAAGATCTGGAGAACCGAATGGAGTTCGCAGAACAGGAGCTACAGCGCATCCAAGCCAACCCGAGCCATTTAGTGGAACTAACCTAGTCCGATGAAGCTCACTTCCATTTGGATGGTGGTGTGAATCGCCACAATTGTCGTTATTGGGCCAACCAGAACCCTCACTGGATCAAGCAGGAGTCTATGCACTCCCCACGTACCACCGTCTAGACGGCAATCAGCCAATCAGGTATGTATGGACCGTTCTTCTTCGACACCTCCGTCAACAAGGATCGGTATCTCAAGATGCTACAGGAGGAATTTTGGCCAGCGGTGAAGTCGGACAGAAGAGGCAGAAGCATCATATTCATGCAGGATGGTGCACCTCCACACTGGGGGCTTCCTGTGCGTGAGTGGTTGAACAAGAAGATGCCTAACAGATGGATGAGACGTGGATCTCCTAACATGCCCTGGCCATCGCGTTCACCTGACCGACCTGACGAATTGCGATTTCTTCTTGTGGGGTTTTGTCAAGTCCAAGGTTTACCATACACAGCCAACATCCATGCAAGACCTGAAGGACCGCATCATACAAGCATTTCAAGAAGTGACAACTGAGATGTGTCGAGAAACTGCTCTGGCCTACCAAAAGCGACTCGAATCCGTCCTCGAGAATGGAGGAGGACAAGTTGAAGTTCGATAGACTACTAACACTTTTTTCTTATGTTTTTCATTTAATAAATGTTTTCTATGACATTTACCTTATTCGTTTTGGTCATTATTGATAAAGACGTGGGGGAAATAAAGGGAAAAGTTTATCATTAAATTTTACATGTTAAGATACATTGTTGGCATGTCAATTTTACTACATGTCATTCGGTCAATAGAATCAGAATTTTCTGACAATTCTCAGTACAACAGGTATAATCATCATAAATCCTATACTCCAAACTAGTATGAGTCGAAATTTCATGACGATCGGATGAATATTTGAGGAGTAATAAAAGTTTAAAATCCGGCGGTTTACGTGCTCCACCCTGTATTTTACATCATATTAGCTATAAAATTTAAAATCAAAAAAATTGACTTACGACGGTTTGCCAGACAGGCGATTTAACCCTCACGACGGTTTGCAAGAACTGTGATTTACTCTTTACGACGGTTTGTCAAACAGCTAATTTGACCTTTACGACGGTTCGTCAGACAGGTAATTTACTCTTTACGACGGTTTGTCAAACAGCTTATTTGACCTTTACGACGGTTTGTCAAACAGCTAATTTGACCTTTACGACGGTTTGTCAAACAGCTAATTTGACCTTTACGACGGTTCGTCAGACAGGTAATTTACTCTTTACGACGGTTTGTCAAACAGCTAATTTGACTCTTTACGACGGTTTGTCAAACAGCTAATTTGACCTTTACGACGGTTCGTCAGACAGGTAATTTACTCTTTACGACGGTTTGTCAAACAGCTAATTTGACCTTTACGACGGTTCGTCAGACAGGTAATTTACTCTCTGCGACGGTTTGCCAGAACTTGGGCGAAATAGTGATCTAATGGAAATTTGTCAAAATTTGTCGGTTTTTGACCTTCACCTCATCCCAAGGATGACCTTTTGAAACAAACTGATGCTGTTTTTCTGAATCCCCATTCAATGACGATTCGATTGATGTGTGGTTTGGCAAAATTGGCGCAATAGTTTGGGAGATCAGGAGGGTGGGGGGGGGGGGTTCGGAAAAACACCCCAGTGCGTCGAGGGTTAACAAAAACTTATGAATTGTCTACAGCTCAAGTAATGAAGTAGATGGACGGAAATTTTTTATATTATGTGCATTCAGAATTGTACGCAACAAGAATAATAGGCCGACTGGCTGATTGCTTTATGCGTAAGGTGCAACTCGTATCAGTAGAAGACAGCTGCGAGAAGCCTTGAATTTTGTTGTTTTCAGTATGTCTGCAGAAGTAATAGCCTATATGAGAAGGTGACAGTCACAGCGACAGATTTGTTAAATTGATTCTGACGTTGAACATATTGTTATTCCTGATGATAATGGCTTCGTAAGAAATAATGTGCGTGATATCCACAGATCACAAAGTGCGAAATAATTCTGAAAGTAGTTGTGCTCTCCAATTATTACATTTTTGTAGTGCACATTATTTTAGTCAACAAATCACTTATTCTGCTGTCTGTTCCGTGGATTGTGCCTTTGTTAAATGATTAACTTACAAGTCAAAGACGGTCAGCTTTCCATTTGAAAGATTGGAGCATACTCCTGCACCTGAAAGCCAACGTAAGGACAGAAACATTAAATGCAAAGTGTCTATTGGTCAAGTCGACAAATTGAGTTGTCGACTGATTAAGTAAGAAATAAATTGCAGTAACTTTGATTCAATTAATTATTCGGAAGTTTTAGAATTTCAAGCATTGATTTCTTCATCATAGGAAGAACAGATTTGAGATGTAGCTATAATGACAATGGTCCGCCCGAATTTTCCGTTCAAGATGCTGAATTAATTTATCATTCGTTATATGATACTTTCTGATCCTCCATAATAACGAGGAATTTTACAAAGGGATAGAAGGTTTCATTATACAGTACATTGCCCCTATTCCGAAAGAGAGAGATCCTTCAATAAATGATTTTTGTCCTGTCTCTCCTCTGCCAACACCTATGTAAACATTTTGGAACGCATGAGGCGAAAATTGGCCAAAAGTCAATATATATGTTCTTTGCTTCATAGACAAAGGAACATGGACACCTGAGTTCGTGACTTGAAGGCATTCTAAGCCAAAAATTGTCGACTTTGTTGATTTAGCACTTTCACTTAATCGGACATAAACATAGAAAATCTCAATTTTATCGAAATGTTCAATCTGCTTCCCATTCGATTTGCATTTTTTATTCTTTGATTGACAGGATGAGGAACCAGGCAGAGCTCAGCAAGCGTGCAGATTCGTAGTAGGCATAGGGTCGTGCTCCGTGTACACATTATGCATCATTCTGTGAAGAACATCGCATCTTCAGCCTACGATCCCTGCAGAAACTCGTGCTGGGGATCTCGCTAATGCCAATGTGCACTTTAACGAATAAATTTCCCACAATTCAGGAGATAAATCTCTATGTCCATGAACTACACTTGAATGTGCAGGGAGTAAATGACTATTGCAATAATTCTCTCCATTATATAGATCAATTAAAAGCAGCTCATTAGATGGATATGAAATCACCAAAATTGATTTCGGATTTTCGTGTGAAGTGTTTGTGTATCACACTCTAAATTTCATTCAATAAAAGGTTGTGAAATGTTCAATCTAAGGTAAAACCGAATCATAAACAATCTCATCTACTATTACAATCTTCTCCACTTCGGCCATCGTTTTGCAGTGATAGAATTAATAGGTACAGTCGATATAATCTGACTGACAGCCAAATCCATATTCTCATTTCAGCGCTTGATTTGTTTTAAACTCCATTTGTGGTACAAGTCTTCGTCCTCCTGGTGGTCAAATAACTGATTTGGGTAGATTCACCGTCTTGTAATTGTTCTCATGCTCTCAGTGGTGTTATGCAGATAAATGCACACTTGTAAATTTGCAATTGTTGTCGTAAGCTGCGTTTATATTCTCTGACGTCTTTACCGATCATTAACCTCGTGAGGTATTGTTCTAAGCTTTACAACCACGCAGGTCAAACTGTTCGCTGATCAAACAATCGATGCAGAACAAATCACACCAAATTCAAAAGCTATTGAACTAACAGCAATCACAGATTAAGGATTAGCGGTAAAACTCTCTTATCTCTCATCTTCTGCTGCCAATTGTCGCTGTGTCTTGCATGTTATATACTGTGATACAACTCAATACTAATAGTACATACGAACCTGCATATGAATTTCAAATGAGAGAGAAACTGCTGGTCCCACTGGATGGTTCGGTGCTTTACTGATATGACTGTTTTAAAGAGAGGACTGAATACCACCATTGACCGTAATCACATTAATTAACACATAGAAAGGCATCTCCTGAATTAAGAATTTATATAAGATAATGTGATCAATAACCACAGATAGCGTGAAATTGAATTCTATTGTTGGTTAGAGATGTGACTTCTTTTAACTAACTTGCGACTTTTACTAGTAGGTGATAGTCGCATTAAAACATAGTTTTCACCCACTACATGCTGAGAAATCCTGTGCAGAATAGTTAAAATCATTTGTTTCTCATGTTTATATTACAAAACCATCACTTCGCGATATCAGTGAGTCCACGAATGTTCAAGTGCTTGGCGCACATCCGGGCCACGTGTAAGGTACAGGAACTGAAATACACTACTATTTAAGGTGTCTGAAGCAACACACAGTTTTAGGGGCACTAAAAGGGACTGAAATCCACTCTTATTTAAATGGTGAACCAGAAGGTTGGCTTTAAAGGAACATCAAAAGTACAGTATAAAATTCGTTTTTTCTATAATAAACATGGAAACATTCATCAAATTCAGTCGGTTTTTGATGAGTCTGTATAACATCAAAATTGCTACAAGTCACTGGGAACTGTAAATTCTAGAAAGCATTGTATAACTAAGTTTATAAAATCTGCGGAAGAGCTAGTTTGCCAAAATACCTTTCAGCTCAAGTGCTCATGGCGCTCAAGTGCCCTCTTCGAAACTGTGTCATTCTGAGCCAGATGGAGCATTGCGCCCATAAAGTGTTAGTGATACTAGTCTTGAAGTCCTAAATTCATTTTGCATAAATTTCTATTAAGGCCAATTCTCTATTTTTCAATTTCTAGAGATTGAGGTTCAAATATGAGAACTCATTTACATCTTATGTGATTTTTTGTTCACAGAAGGTGCGACTGATCCTGATCTGATAAATCGAAGTGACAAAATCATTGTTAATAACGATTTCGAAGTAACTGTTAAAGCCACAGTGGCGTCTTCTCCGTACCTGCGAGGACACTTTGGCGCCACTCCTAAAAGTAATAATTTACCAGCATTTATAAAAATGAAAAGTGTCATCAGTTCATATCATTTCATGTTAAATTCGATAGCTTCTCGTGACAGCTGTCCGTCTCAAAATCAAATCGGCTCAAATCCTTTAGAGTGAACAGTTTTGCGCGTGCACTGAGAATCACAGCTGTTTTCTTCGAAAGATTAGACACACATGCTAGTCGTGTGTTCAGATGGTATGCGGACAAGAGAGTTGTGTGCGTGTGAGGCGGCAAGCGCACGCGCCCCGCACACTGTTGGCTTTCCCGCATAGACATAATTCTTTGCCTTCATCCACATTTTTGCAATGAAATTCTACGCGATTCATGATCGAGGCTCGGTACCTAATTATAGAAAAGGAAGCGCAACCCAATTGTTCCTGTCCTTCGTTTCTCGTCGGAGAGGCCAGTACGTCAACAGTAGCAGCTGACTGACGTTCAGACAAGACTGTGATCAGATGATGAGCGTTCGCCAATGAGTGCACAATAATGCAGCTGACTCGAACACCCAGATTCGGCAGAATTCCATGATTTGTTTACACGTGATTGATGTGACGCTATGCTTGGTACTGTAGATGAGCTCATAATCACGCGCCTCGTCCGAAGGGAATATACTGAAAAGATGACAGTCGTCAAGCAAGGTAGGCCAACACCTGATAAAAATTGAAAGTACTCACAGAGAAAGAAATAAGAAATACACAAGACATTTCAATGCATCAAAATTTCAAACACATGAGTGGCTGACCAGCCGTGAGAAACACAAGAAACTGTTGGCCTTGCCTCCCTTTTTCTCGAGAAAATGTGGTCTGGACAGAGAGGGGATATAGTAATCTCAGCTCTTTGAGTAAGGCGGTTAGGCCACATGAGCAATCACTTCTCATCTGTACATTTTACTTGACCCCTTCTTAAAAAATGTTCGGGAAATTGTTATTTAAAAATTCAACTTTTTATTGAAAAATTAATGTTGTACCATAAAAAATGGATCCTGGTTTAGAAAATGAGTATTCTCAGATGCCGAGCGAAGGCCTATTGGTCTGGGCACACGCGAGCCACTGGTTTACACAGCTGGTAGTTCATCTGTAGAAAAGTTTTGCTTTGTAGAATAAAATATCGAATTTTTATCCATTGTGATAAGGAAAATGTGAGTTTCTTGAGTGCTACAAATCATAGGCGTGCTTTGATGGAAAACTTAAAAAGAGCGAGCTTTTTAATTGAAGAATCCACTTAGGGAATACACAAAGAAAAAAAAAGAAAAAAACAACAACACAAAAAAACTCCACCACCCAGACCTACCCCCACCACCGTAAAATGAGTGGTCCACCAGCTGTAAGTTCCCCGTAGATCATCGCCCCAATTCACAAGACAATTATATCCATACAAAACCTCTTTTTGTCGGTCATTGTTAGTTCTTGTAGGATTATTGCCACTGAACACCTACAATATCTGACAAAAAGCGACAAAATGAATAGCAATGAATTATAGCTATAAATTTTTGTCAACAATAAAATGTAGGTAATTCAATTATTATTTATGTTTCAAAATAAATCATGGTTTTGTGCCACACCAATTAACTACAGCATTGCCCAAAAGTCAAGCACATCACGGTAATCGAAAAAATCAATCATTATTCAATACAATTGTTGGTTTAGCTTATTAATTTGTCATACAAGCATCTGTTTCGAATGTCCGGTGGAGAAACCTACAAAATTCGTCGGATATCGCAGGGATATTGGATGATGACAATCGTTCGACTGATTGTGTCAATAAATTTTTTTGTAGAATCAATTGTCCGATCTACGGTTTACAGTGATAACATAACTAGGCTGATGGGGGGGGGGGGGAACTAAATTTTTAACCTGTAAGACAGCTCCCAATAAGCCCTACAGACACAGTATCCACAATCTGTTGCCCCGCCCACCGCCATATTTCATTGTTTTTAGATACCCACTACCCGATACAAACCTCATAATTGAATATGATTGTGAATCATGCGGAACAGACTGTTCATTATCCTGCTAGAATTACTATCTTTAAATATGTCTTTTCCTCAAAAATGAACTTGACATGCACCAAAATCTTCACTGCGATGTGTTCATTTTTTTCCTTTTGATTGTGCGTATGTTTACTTGACCTTCAAAACAAAGCAGTTATCAACAGTAATTTCTGATGCTACCAATACGGATGAGGGTGTATTCTCAAAAGATGTCTCGTTGATGGAATTACAGGGTAAAAGGTTCCGGATGTTTTTTTATCTGACGAGCAATGTTCTTGCATGAGCTACCGTATATAGTCCCAAAGTTAATCGTCGTAATGGATATATAGACAGAGAATAAAGGATAAACGAATAAGCTAGCATAAAAAGTACGATTGCAATTCAAATAAAACCTACGAATGAACGCAGAGGAATGACATTCGTGGCAAGTTCAAAGTAATTCTATTCTACAATTAACACCTTTAGATTGGAAATTGTTGTTTTGTCCACGGTTGCTCCACAAGAAAACGGCACTCAAAAATTGCAAGTGGACCACCCTCCGCTTCCGTTTTGTAGCTACAAATTTGGATTAAAACATAAGGTAACAGGGACTATTCTTTATTTGCCATTCACAAAAATCAAGATTCTAGTGAGCCACACTAGCGCTCACAAAAAGTTCAAAAAAATAAGAAAGTCCACAAAGCAGAATTGCACTGGCGCCATTACAGATATTTTTATGAAGGAATCTCCGAAAATACGGTTTGTCATTTGGTTGGGGTGCGTGGTTCCTTCAGGGGTAAGAATAGCTCCTTTTTCGATCATTTACAAAGCGTTCCAAGAATAACAAAATAACCACGCAAGGGACGATTATCACTGGTTTACACTCTAATGTTTCTGACATAACTTTTAAAACACAGATCGATGAGCAACTTGAACAAATTCTCAATGGGATTTCATCAGAATTGTTTATGCGAACCATAGCTCCGTTTTTCTTAGCAGTAGTTGCTGAATATAAAAAGGTAAAATTAACAAGAAGATGTGTATGGGATGTGCCATAATATTAAATACTGGAACGTATAAACCTCAACATAGGCGCATTGTACAATCAAACTCATCTGCGCACAGCCAGAGTGCCTTAAAATTTTCTGATGACCGCGCGTACATATGCCGTCCTGCTTTGGTGCTCTTAGTTTTAGATACTGTAGCCTAATTCCACTTAAAGTTAGAAGTAAAAACACACTATGAACAATCTTGAGTTTATCAACCTTTGGGATAAACAAACACCATTTTGACAAGTTACAGATAAGACATAGTAACAAGCTGCTTTTTCGTAACAATATCAAGAACTTTACATTTAGAAATGTTAAGCGTGAGATGATTCGCGTTTGACCAACACAATATTTGGTAACACAATGTTAGTAATGGGCAAAAGACCGTTCGAGGACACCAAAAAATTCAAAAAAATAGTATCTTTAAAAACGACATAAATTGCATGAACCCTTTGAAACCCTGTTTTTCAGGTTTTTAAGACCGTATAAATAACATTGAACTCTTTAGGCCACGTTCATAAAAAATAAAAAAAAAAGTACCACATTTTTTTTTCAAATAAAATGGTATTATCTTCAAAAACGACATAAATTCACGAATTTGAAACCCTTTTTCAGGTTATGCAAGATCCTAAGATTCATAAAATTCTTAGGCGTTTTTAAACAATACCCAATTTTTTCAAATTTTTCAAAAAGCTCAAAATTTGAAGGGAAATTAACAATTTTTTACTCCCCATAAATCATGACCGTTACAGGACACCGCAAAAAATACTACAAAAATCTGAGCGACAATGCTCAAAATTTTGTGATTATGACATTTATCAGTGCCTTCAAATCATGACCGTTTCCAGGACACCGAAAAAATCTAAAATGTTTGAGAATTTTCAAAATATTCATGAGTTTTAGACGTTTTTCCAGGTTTTTAAAATATATCAATGGTGACATACGTAAAAATTATTTTTCCTTTAAAAGTGGAAGATACGCAAAACGAGTTGGAAGAAACCGCGGGGATGTATCCTTCAATATCAAATTATGGGAAGAGTAGTTCTACTACCACCCTCCCTTTCTAACTTCTGGGGGTCCCTTACAGAAATTTTTTTATTATAAAATGAGCAACATAAATCAGTTTTTCAAATTAATATGGAACGCAAACAACTACAAATTTTGATCTAAAGAAAATTGCAAATCAATTAGGAATAAAGAATTTTCATGTTCTAATGAGAGGCCGAATTATAATTCCTAAAAATAAGCCAACTGTAAATTTCATAACAAATCTTCACACAACAGATGAAAAAGGAGTACATTGGTCTGCCAAGTATATTTAATAAAAATCGAGATAATTACTATTTCGACCTCTTATGGACTTCCACCTACAAATGAAGTCAAAAAATTACGTGGGCAATGGAACTTATAATATTTTCAAATTACAAAACCCGGAACTACTTACTGTGGTCCATTATAAGTCTATTATGATTAATTTAAATTACAAAAAGGAGTACCATTCATGACATATTTATGTTAGCATTGAACGAACCGTAGGTTCAATGGCTACGCCTAACAAGGAATTTCATTCCCGAAACGTTTAGTTCCAAAAATAATGAATAATGATTAATTAAAAATCACTTCGTTGTAATTCATTTTGATAAAATCGGCCTCTAATATTGTCATCATACTAAATCTTTGATTACGTCCGTAAACGAAATTTTGGTTAATTTTACAAACTTCAAATAAATCCTCTTTCGTCCAGTATCACGACGAAGCCTTTTCAAATTATATTCTTATACTAAATATTCTAACTCTATCACCAATTTATAAATTTCGCTGAAGTATCTCAAATTCCGGATTACTTCACATTCGAATAATATTCCTCGAATATTTTCTTCGTATTAAAGACAGGTCGTCAGAAGCATTCTTTGGAGTTTCTCAAATAACCAGAAATGAACTTTAATTATTGTACTCTTTCTACAACTCCTGGTATAACTCAAACCAATTCTGATTTTCCTCGCTACATAAATTTTTTGAAAATGTTATTTAATATCTATTGAATCTTTCTATCACTACGGCCTCCCTCATTTTCCGAGGTTGAATAAACAGTTGCAAAATAGTGGCTGAACGTTTTCGGTTATAAAATTCCGACCCTTATCAACAAACAATTTCTTTAAGAACTCGCACGTTTTCTTCATCAACTAGAATTTAATTACTAATAAAATTATCTACTATTCGTTCACCCCTAGCAACTTCTCTAACTCTCTATTATGACGTTTTTTGTTCTTCTAATGGCAGCATTCACTGATTTAATTTTTATTACTGCTTGACAATACCAGCTGTCCCCACCTGCAACACTTCCTGACTGCTGCTATGCCTCTATATTAGTGGAATTAATGGAAATTCCACATTCTTCCTTCTTGTAATTGAAATATTTTTATCATTGTTTACTTACAATACTTTTTTTTGTTAATCGTAATAGTTTTAGGGGTATTTTGTCACAATATTACGTAATTTAATTCAACTGTTTTATTATTATTACTTTTTCGCTTGCGACATTTTTAAAAAAAAATTTTAAGTTACGGAAAAATTTTAATCTATTGTAGTTATGAAAAACTTTATTAAGTTAAAGAATTTTAATCATTCTAGTTTACGAAAAATTTTTATTACTAATACTAAAAAAAATTTAATCTAAGGATTTAAAATTAACTTATCGGAGCGGAAGCTCCTCGAGCTTCGCCGATCCTAGCCATCATTCAGTAAGAATTTCAATAGAAATATTTACATCTTTCTAGGCAATAAACCATAAGCCATCAATGAAGTTGTGGAATCTTTATGTCAATATTAATTGTTACATCACACCCAGTCTTGATAATATCTACAGAATGTGCACTTAAATCGAAACAGAAAACAGAAATAAATGTCTCCAATCTCCAGGAGTTTAAATTTGTGGTTCAACTCCAAATTCTATAGAAAGATTTTCGATAAGAATCCCATATCCTTTCCATAAATTGATTATTGGTATCATCTAATCTTAATGGAGCAATTGGATATCGGGTTTGATTTAATGAAACATGTAAACTTCGAATTGTAATATAATATGAAAAAAGATTGTTGTTCTTATCAAACTTGGAGAATTATATTCTTTGAAATGGTTCGTAATAAATTCTTTGAGTATTCGCAGTTCTAGTAAAATGCAGTAAATCTTTGTTCGGAAAAAGTTACTGACTACAGTACCTTTAAGAAAATTTACTGGAATTGGTTTGTTAGAATTTAATCATGTTGCAATATCTGTTTCAGAATCCTAAACTAGGAGTAATATGCTTAATCCACCATCAAGATCTAATCAATTTTTAAATATGACTTTTTTTTCCAGTCTTACCAAAAAATTAATTCATTATTTGCTGTACCGATGAATTATTAATTTAAATTTAATTGATATGATATTTTATCATAATCTAAATATCCCGAATAATGGAGACAAGACCAATTTACTGTCTGTTTACTTTCTTATTAAACTCACGGACTTCTTTATTTTATATGCACTATGTTTTGTTTTATTTAAATGTTTTGCAATATTTTTTACATCTTTCGCAATTCCTGCGGCGTCTGTTCCAGCGTACAGTTTTAAACAATCTATAATCATACCATCATTAATTATTCTGGAAACCATCCTTCGATTCTTCTTGTTAATTATATTTCACCAATTGTTACAAATCTAAGCATTGTATCAATTACACCTGGAGAATCAGTTATTGTTCCTAATTTGAGTTGCAAACATCTAAACGCATTTGGTGTAAAAAATCTTGGAAAAAAATTATTCTCTAGGCTATATTATCGCTTCCTGGATGTTGTTTGTAAAATTGGCATCACTATATAAAGAATATTCACAGTGTAAAAATGAATCAGTAAATATAAATAACTCTGCTGATTATCAACTTCAAAAATTCAATCACCACTCCATATTCACCTCTACTGGAAGAAACCGGATTCCATAGCAATTCTTATATAGTCATTCTTTTTTTGATTATAACTAATACCTGGTGGTTTTATCTAATTCAAAATTATTTTCGATAAAGCGAAGACATTTTTAATAAAAAAAAATTTGACTTTTTGTTTTCAACACACACAGAAAAAATTTTGCTGAAAAAATTTAACAAAAATAATTTGCAAAAAAATTTTACTAAGAAAATTTGATACTAAAATAATTTTACTAAAATAAATTTATCTAAAATATAATTTTAAGAATTTTGCTAGACCAGACTCCCTGTTAACCACCATTACCGTCTTTTTCTTCAATTGAACGATTTTATGCTACGCCTGATTTCTTCTTACTTTACTATCAACCAGCACTATGGTAGCTCCGCTCCTCAAGGTTTTCCCCCCACAGCTATGTTAGCAATTTTGTTTTTTTTGTTTCCTCTGAAAGTTTATTTTAAAAATTTGTTAGTTCTTCAGATCATTCCATAAGTTTACGAATAGCTTCTAGTTTTTTATTCGTTTTGAGACTTAAACAACATTTGAAATGCACTAGCTGTAATACCATATCAGCTGCTCCTTTTGCAGCAGATGTAATCAAATCTTCTTATTTTTAATTAAGTTAACGATACTTCCAATACCAAAAATATACAAGCTCTTCCGTGTGAACTGTTTCTCTATTATCATAATATAAACAGATCATACGTTGTTCAAGAGCAATTCTTTGATTTGAAGCAAAATGTTTAAGATTGTGTTTATAAATAAAGCATTTTTTATGGAATAAATTTTGGACCTTTGGGGGTTTAATATATATATATTATATTTACGTTTAAATTTTACGTTTATGATTGGATAGTAACCAGAGGACCTTTGGTCCGATCGCTAAAGCCTCGAGGAGCTTTGGTCCGATCACGAATTTTACGTTTGTATGGACCAACCAACTTCAGATAACTTTAATAATTGTCTGTTGCACTTTATCTATTGCGTCAAGTAGCTTGTGATGTGATATAGGCAATGCGATACGCGGTAAAGCGGTAGTACGTATAGGTATCCTCACTACAGATCATCCTGATCATCTTCAACGTCCGCTTTAAAGAGCATTTAACTTATTCTTAAGAACATCTAATTGTCTTTTAACAGAATCTAACTGTTCTTATTTTCTTTAGAGTTTTCTTGTAAATTTTTCTTAATTCATTTTTCTAAATTGATTTTAAGAGTTTTCATTTTTATCAACTTTTGATTAAGTGAGTTTACGTCATTTTTATTATTCTATCATCTGTTTCATTTGTAAGAGTAATTTAGAACTCAAATTCCATCAACACTTTTTTGAATGTAGTTTGTTAACTGCTTGTAATTTTTTGAAATACTTTCAGGTAGATATTTCATATCATCTTCTAATGTTCTTTTAACATTTTTACTGATGTTCATTTTTTAATGACTGCAGATTTTAAATTTATAGAAAGTAATAGTAAAAATTTTGATTGTTACTGAATCTTTAAAAGGTTTTGCTATATCTGCTCCCTAGCTCTCTATCCTTTTACTCCAAGTTTAATAATTTTTTGTTTAATGATTAGTCCATTAAGTAAGCAACTTTATTCATACTCATCAGTGGGAACAAAACCATCGTTTATAAATTTTTCTTTAGTCATATAGGATTGTGTCTCACATAATGTTTATTTGTTAACTCTGTATTTGGTTGTCGGAAGAATAGAAAGATCAATGGACCAGATAAAAACTTCTCCCAGTTTTCATGTAAATTTCTATTTCTATTTCTAATTCACGATTATTCGGGATATATGCACCTCCACCAACATTTGGTAACATCATTTTTAAAACAATAAAAAACTAATTTTTTTATATAATGAGAAAAAAAAATAAAATTTTTTCTAATAAAAAAAATTTTTCTAATAAAAATAAAAAATAAAATTTTTTCTAATAAAAATAAAAAAATGGAAAAAGCAAATTTAACCAAAAATTATATCGCCCCGCTCAACCTGTTCTTCTTATTCGGCGAGATCACGGGATTTGAAACTAATGTTTTGAATAATAATAATAATCCATGTATAGATGTTAATATTTTATTTCAATTACAAGCCGAAATATTTAGCAGAACAGTCTAAATGTTTACCTTCTATAGAAACAATTATTGTATATTTTCCAGGTGATCCATTTATTAAATTTATGGAGATTGTAAGTAAATATAATGATGTTGCAGCATATAAGAATAAATAAAAAAATATGGTTATAATAGGACATAATAATGGTTTACCTAATATTAAAAGCAGTTTTGCCGATAAGTAATACTGATTGGATAGAAGCTAAAATATTAAATATACAATATTAAAGAATTATTTTAAAAAATTGAAATCCCTTCTCTCAAAAGGAAAAAATAAGATTATTTGTTGATGAACAAAGCCAATATAACATTCATAACAAGAGTAAAAAACATAACGAAGAAGTTAAATGTCCAAGTTTATTATAGAACACAATTTATAAACCAAGAAACATTGGAAATGCCCCAAAGATATGATGATGATACTTATTTAGGTTATTCAAATTTAAATATTAATTTTGCTTAAAATC
>CAJQUW010010182.1:0-196926 GCA_907163375.1 Prostheceraeus crozeri
CGTGTGTGATTGGTATTGAGCGGATTGTACAGTCGTGCTGGTGATCCTGTCAACATGAGTCATCGCAAAAGATGTGTATCTCGAGAGAAAATCTATTGAAAAGTCATTGTGCATCCTGCTTCAGTTTAGTGATGCGCAAAAGTATTTTGAGTCAAATGGCATAGCTTTCCTATTGACTTTTGTATGGTTTCTATTCATTGATACCTGGTTCCGAGGAAATCGGAGTTTACAAAAAAAACTTTACATGACAAGAGATCTGCATTTGAATCCCTATAATTGACCATCAAGTATCAGTATCATTTTATAGGACATGCTCACTGGTCTATGTTTGGCCTGTGTTCAGAATAACTACATGCAAATGAGCATGTTGTATTTTGTCTCATGGTGGAATCCAGCATCTCTATTGAAAAATTGAATTCTAAATTCGTAAAAATAGCATTTTAACCATATTACTACTACTTATAGTTAATAGTTTTTGGATTGTGTATTCAAAACTTAGTTTTTGAAACAATCTGAAATAATCGTATTCATTATATTCACAGAATGCTACTCAATTCTTGCAACTGTAGGTCTAAGTGCACAAGTTCCTTAGACAATTCTCTGAGACATGGGTGTTGATTTTTTTGGAAAAATGGCTGCCATTTTGAAAATTAGGGCCATTTACAAGGAATGATGTACATTAAAAAATATTTTGTGCTTGCTTTTTTTCTCCTGGAGGATCAAATAAGTCTGAGAATTCGCTCGTTGATACATTTTTGAAATCAAAAACTTCATTTTCTGTTCACCGTGTATTAGAGATATGATGAACTTTATTCCGTGATGATATGCAAATCAAGATTTTGAAGACTTCTATCATGTACAAAGATTAGCATTCAAAATTATATATTCTGGCTTTTTTTCTAATTTCTGTTGCATGAAATATTTCAATGCTATGTGTCATTCAATTTGTTCAATTATTATTCAATGCATTATTTCAATTTGTATTCCTGTGTATATTGTTCAGCTAGTCAAGTCTTGTATTATTTTGAAAATTTTAGTCAAAAATAATTGCTCAAAAGGAATGGTTTAAAATAATCCTTGTCTGGCATTTTATCCCAAAATCATTAGCAAGGGCTTTCTGTATAATCCATAATTGACCCAAAATTTCATCAAAATACTGCTGATGAAGGAAAATAACTTTTTGCCAATTATTTTTTATGATCCGATTTGATAATTTAGAGTTTGTGATATCTCACAGTCCTCACATCCTTAATGGTGTTTAAAATTCACTGCGATTAATTATCATATAGCTCACTTTACTTGTTTGAATTCTCTTATTTGTTTTATGAAACTATAAACAGAATTCGCCTGGCATATGAGCAGTCGCTGAACCGTAGTCATCGCACTACCAGTCTGGCAGACTGCGAGGTCCGACGAATTGGCTGAAAACAGGTGGTAGCGCTGTGAAAAAAAGAGAAGAACCGTCTATTCGACCAGCAAGTGGCATCAGTCTCCTGACACTAATCAATCATCCGGTGTACACACCTCTTAATAGATGCAGAGATGAGGGCTTATCTTAGCCAGAAGACGGGTGGGTCCTACAGAGCGTCATCTCGCGCACGATTTGCAAAGAATCTACTTCATCACTCCCGGACACAGGACCCTTTGCTCAAGAAGAAGAGCGTTTCTTTGCATCAGGGATGCGGCGTCCTATCATTTCTTGATAGGACTCCTACTCCGGACTGCGGGTGTTTGATTAGCGACTCCGACTCCGGGTGGCAAGTATATAAAGCCTAGAAGTTTTTTGAAAAATTAACTGATAACCTATAATTGATCATCAATTAAGTTTACCTGAACCAATTTTTAGTGATCATTTTTGTATAAATTATCAATCATTTTTCAAATGTTCGCTTTTCTGTTACTATGCATGCGACTCGGCTGCTTCCCTTCTTGTGAGATGTGTGCTTCGGCACTGTATTTCTCCAGTCTCTACCAAGTAGGAAAATCTCCTATCATTCTTCATAAAATATATGAGTTACACTTTCGATTTTAATATTGCGCTTTATAGGAGCCATCACACACGATAATGTGGAGGGTTGAGGTTATGTTATCAAACAACAATAGTATTATATTTTTGTCTCTGATGTGACCTTTGACGCGTAGGTCGTGATCGAGGAAGGCTTGTCTTCTCTATTAAATCACCGGGGGTGAAAAGACAATTCTCTTTTTCACTTATACGGTTCATATCTCTCAACTGTTACAAGCTTTGCTTGCACTGCTGTCTCTGTACTTTTGTTTGACGGAGAAAGTTGACATTAGGACAGTGACAGCTATGCACGAGGATAAATAATTTGCTTGTATTATATTTCGGGTCAAGTAATAGGCCGGAATCCTATCATTTGATAGGACTCCGACTCCGATTCCGACTCCACATCCTTGCTTTGCATGCTGTCATTCCCACCTTTTCCATGACGTAAAGGAGTACCAGTCCTCCAGACACAAACAACGTGTACTCTTGGTTGTCGTCTCACGAAGCAGTTGGAGCTGATGCATTTTTGCATGGCGCATTGGTGTAGAGAGCCTTCTCGTAGAATTGGTTGATGCTAGCTACACTGGCATCATATAGTCCAAAATGAGTATCAGAAAGAGCACTGAACCTGAGTCCTAAGTACAGTACGACCAAGAAATGAGTCTCAGAATCTAGTACTCTTTGAGTTCGAAAGCACAACACTTGATTCGTACTCATTTTAGCACTTATTTAGTAAGTCACATAGGACTGGCACTTCCTCTAAAACGAAAAATGCTATGCGGCAGAACCAACCCGCTATATCCAATGTGCACATCCATCGAAGAACTGCTTTGGCAATTGAACACAAACATGCACTTGGAAAACAAAATATGCAGAAGAATCAAAGCGCAGTCGGTTAAATGGATAAACGTTGGCAAGACTCAAAGCACTGTCAAACGGATGGAAAAACGTTGATTGACACCGTCACTTCCCAATGTCTCTATTCATCACATAGTCGACAATGCGCTCGGAAATCGGCGTGCGCCGTCACTGCATCTCTGCATAATGACTCACGTAATTTGGCCTCGGGTAGTGTCATTTATTGATATTGATATTTCATCATGTTAGTATTTAACACGTATTTTCATACTTCTATAAATTTGAGTTTGGTAATTCTACTGCTTTTCGTAGTGACCGATATTTGTGGAAGAGTGGTTTTGAGAAGTGCTTCCACTTTATAAGTGAGCTCATGACAATGACTGGAGCTGGATACGCAATTGCGGTGGGTTGAATCCAGAGGTTGCTCACTGCTATTCCCATGAGATGCGCTGTGGCCTGGTGGTAGAGTGTTCGCTCCGCGTCAAGGAGACCTTGGTTCAAATCTTGGTCGGGTAAAAAATAGGATGTCTAAAAATAGGTGCACTCTGCATTCTTTAAAAGCACTCAGCACAAAAAGGAATGAGAATGGGATAAATAGCAACTCGGTCACATAGAAGAAAGACTCCATGCCTCATGTGCTTCCGAGTATAAATAATGTTCATCTATCTATTTATTTATTTACAGCATTCCACCGAACAAGGGAAATAATCGAACAAGTTGATTAGCTATTTGGTGATCGAATTCAAAAGTTTGCGAAGTTTGATGATTTCTAGTAGTTAGTAATAGAAAATGGCGGTCATTGTGTTTCATGGTACCATAACCATGAAATGCAGCAATGGGCTTTATTCATGTTGGGAGACGATTGGAACACCATGTCGCACTTTTTATTGTGGTCTTCTTAAAACTGAACCAACTGATCTAGCATTTGTGACATTTAGTTTCAGCATAGTTTGACTTTTGCATTTACTCGTATTGTATTTATAAACATATTATGTGACAACTTTTGAATTACGCATTACTTTTCAATATGAATGCGGTGTTGTGTTTTGCAATTTTACAATCTATTCTGACCTTCTGATGCTTGCATTGAAATTCAATGATCTATGACGTTCGTGGACATCGTCTTCATTTATTAAAGTTAATTACACTTCTTATATTTTCATTGCCGTTTACATGTGCAATTATCCATTGTCACCGCTGACCTTAGCAAAGGTCACATCTGCACCCCAGATCGCTTTTAAGTACACTGTTAACTACAAACCGTAAATATCCGCTGAAATTAACATCTAAAATTAGTTTCACGGTTTTTTACAGTCTAACCTGTAAACATCAGTAAAAGCAGGCGTTTGTTTATCTGATAGGAACGGATTTTAACTGTTGCGTCAGCCCTCATCAAGCGATGACGTCATCAATTTAACAGATATTTACGGATATTTTCTGTGGAGCTGTGATGTGAAGTTTCACAGTTATTTTAGCTGTTTCTAAAGGTATGCACTGTACCATTTACAGTGTAAGGCTCAGACTTCTATCCTGTAATGATGAAAATTTTCCGTGGAAAATTATGGAAAATATTGGAAAATTTTGAAAATTTTAATTTTTTTTGATAGGCCCTATAATTTGAGCACTTCCACTCCCGAGGCAGCTACGTACCAATAAATTGGGTCTAAAACTCTTAATTTCATCATTATTTCGATTAAAGCGATCGTATAGCAATGCGAGTTTCCTTTGCCACCAGTCCTTTGCAACATTCCTTTGCCACCAGTGGCTTGTGCCATTTTGTTAGCATTTTAAAATAACACACAGACACCGTTTGGGACAACGTGAATCTTGCCTTACAATAGGGGTATATTTTCATGCAATGTGAAAGATCTGGAGCAAAAATGATGTACTTCATTTTGGAGTTTGCTGATTAGCTTGAAAGTAAAGCTTTAAAGCAGCGTTGATCAGAGAAAGAAATTCTTCATGTGTTGATGAACAAGTGAAGTATAAGCGCACAGTCCACGCAGCATTCATGAGGGACCATCTTGGAAGACATAAAGACTGCAAACTCGTGAGATATTTGGTCACTTAAGATATCTGTGATGAGTAAAAGAATATCTATGATAGACTCTAACTTCCGGCCTATTGTCCGATATCTTCGCTGAGGATACACATCCTCCATTTCTAGTTCAGATGGTTCCAATTCGATTTCAGATCTGCCCAAATGAATTTCAGATATGATCCACATGAAACTCCAGTTGAATTTAAGATCTTTTCAAAGTTGAGCTTCTGACAGATATCTGAAATTCAGTTAGAGAAATCTGAAATCCATCTAATGTCTGAAATTCATGTGGAAAGATCTGAAATAGACACGGAAAAGGTGCAGTTGGTTCCAAAAGTTAACATGCAGGGATGATAGAGAAGTTTTCGGTCTTTGAATATTACATAGTCTTTTCAAACGACTGCAACAAGTCTCCAAAACAAAGGCAAATACGTTAATCACCAAAAAATAAATTTCAAAATTTTCCATTTGCATCACTATCCTGATGTGCGAAAAACAGAAAGTGAAAGTGCTTGCACCAACATGCCATGCATGAGCAAAAGTCACTTTTGAATACGTCATCAGGAACAAGGAAAGTTGGGTATCGTTCATTTCACCATTTGCTCCTTTTACTATGATAGGCCTATTTAGTTCCGTTAATCACGTTTCTCCGCTACCTCTTGAAAATTGCAGGGCATTTAACGGATATCCGTCACTTAATCTGCAGCTAAATTCGCCCGCGAATTTCTTATTATTTAATTCATAGATTATCACCTATGTCAATAATTTGGCAATTCTCAAGTTAAAGTTCCAGTCGTCTTGCTAATCAGAGAGCGGCGAATATAGTAAAACTGTAGCTGTTTATGGATGTATAAATGATCTCGAGCTCGGCACTATTCAAAAACGTAGTGATCTAGCATTTTCAGCATTGTCAATTTTATACAATTAGATCCACTTTCAGGCAGAAATCTATAATTGTTCATAGAAATAGCAACAAACTAAAAATGTTCTTCTATGACAAAACAAAGCAAATAATAAGAGTAATTCTCACTTGGTCCCCTGGACATCATGGACAACGAAAATGGAACAAAATGCTAGCCTTCGCACGCAAAGAACGTCGCAATAAAGTTATTGTGAGATATTGATCCTATGACTATGACTTTCGGACTCGCAATAATGGCGGATAATCACACGAGCAATCGTACGTGACTGAACAGACAAGTGTATAGAGCACAAAATTGTGGGAGAATAGCGCGGCGATCTTCCAAACGAAGTAGATCAATCGATGCAGGAAGCGATGAGGATCACAAAGATATCAAAACTGATGAATATCGATGTGTGGAACACTAATAACCAACGGTATATTCCAAGACTTCACACTGGACGAGAGCACGCAACCACGTTCGACCACGTCGAGTAGAAAATAGTAGAAATAGTTTGTTGTTATTTCCACAGTCTCCTCTCGGTGACGGATGGCGTTCAGCTGATGACGCAGGTCTTTTTGGGTGCATCAGTTGCTGTTTCACCTAACCTGCTTGGCTGATTTCCAGTGACGACTGCGAATAGGACAGTGACAGTAGGGATGTTTCTACTTTGGAGCGTGAGCTGCCCGCCCCTTTTGAAGAGAAGCAGCGACTGCATTTGATCCAGTTGCAACAAGTCTTTCTAACCGTGAAGGTATTGGCTAGGCGAGAGTGGCGTCGGTGGAAAGATTTCTGAAAACTGCTTGGTGGTTCCGCCTAATTATTCACAGAAGCTTGCAAATAACGTTTGCGTCAGATAACTTTCGACAATTATTTGTCGTTCAAGAATATCTTTTTTGGACGATCTGGTAGTGATATCTGGATACAATTTTATCGTTGGGATAATGTGAACTGCAGGTACTGTATGTTGCACATGCCCATAATTTATCATGTTCGATTGAAGCGATGACTGCACATAAGATAACATAATGTATATTTCAAAAAAATGACGTAATTGGACATGAGTAGTATTAACAATTCAAGAGATAAATGATTGATGTACACGTAGGTGCTTGATGAAAAGTAAACTAGGGACATAATTAAGGAAGATAAAGTCAGACATACATTCTGTTGTACATTGAGGCACAGTATGGTACGAAAGAAGACGACCGCCGACTTGTAACTGCTTTGGGTAGTTTGTAGATGCCTTGAATGTGGCAGTGTTGGAGGGAACAAAGAATGAAGGAGGTGATTCGGATCTCTCATTTTCAAAAAGTTGTTCATTGCTAGGTGGTCACGACGAATGCTAAGTGGAGTAAAGTCACTACATTGCAGTTTATACCACAGATAAGTCTATGAGCCCTTTTGTGAAATCGCTCCATACGTTCGTTATCTTTTTGTTATAATCCGACAAAAAGGGGACAATTGTATTCGAGTACACTTTGTATGTAGATTTTGTAAATTTGAATAATTTCTTTTTCTGGTAAAACACTGTGAAGACGATGCACCACATAAAGACCCGCTGCTAGCTTGTCTTTGCAAATTTTCGTGATGTGATTGTCCCATTTTAAAGAATTCGAAAACGTCACACCGAGGATATCCATTTCTGAACAAAATGAGTGTTATTGTCTGCAAAAATTTGAAATTTGTTCGATTTCTTTGATATGGGGCCCCATTGATTTTGGTCTCGTCGCTGTTTAGATAGACTTAGTCCATGAGCATCGCACCATCGTTTAACGTTCTCAGATTTCGCTTTCTATCATTTCTGGAATGGTAGAGATGGTTTGGTATGTTTGGAGGAGAACAACGTCATCTGCAAATTTCAGCATGCAGGTGTTTGGACATGAAGGAGCGAGTGAGCTTAAGTGAGATGCAAACAGATAATGGTGGACAAAGAAGAACCTGAGTACAACCTGAGGTTAAATCAGCCATGTCACTAAACCTACTTCTAATTGCTACTCGTTGCTTCCTTCCATTCAAAAACCCGTGCACTACTTGATGAAATCTGGTGGGAGTTCGTTGTCTTGGACAATGAAATAAGCAATGATGAGTGGCTTAAACGATCGAAGGCCTTTGTTAAGTCCAAGGCGGTAATCAACACTCCTTCGTTTTCTTACCTTGTCTAGCTTTTTGGTAACGTAGTCTTGAATTCGCATGTGTGAAAACAAAGTTGATGATTTGGGACGAAAACCATTTGTTCACATCCGTAAGCAATTCAACAGCTTGTCCTTAACAGAGTTCAGCGCAAGACGCTCGGAAATATTGATAAAAATCGGCAATCGCGAAATAGGTCTGGTATCCTTGTAGAAGGTATGAACGTTTCTTTGGGTATCGGTACTACATTTGCCAATTTCCATTGAATAGGATAATTAACCCGAAATGGCAGAGACTGCAAAGATGTGAGTTAGAGGTTCAGCAAAACGGATACGCACTCAATACGGTTCGCTTTGTTTATATTTTACTTTTAATAACTTTTAATTTTATTTTACTGAGCAAGTCAAAAGTTTTTGATGGAACATCCAGATTCAGAATTTGAATTTGAACGTAAAGTAAGGATTCAAAATTTAACCACACTGTAAATTGCTGGATGCAAAAAATACATTAAAAACATTAACCAAAATTCACATACAATTTGAAACTAACATTTGATACGAGATTCTCGTATGTTTACAGAGATTTGGTATAATTTTTTCATACGAAAGCATACTTAGTTTCATATGTGATTGGTATGTAGCGATGCGAACATTCTGTCTGTGATTGGTTGACTTTACGATAAAATACGAGTTGTTGGCATGTTTTTGGCACGATGCCCGATGTGCAAATTCATAGAATTTGTATGGGTTTCGTATACAGAGCTTTAGAGTCGCACAGCAAAAAAATCATATAGTATATGTTGTTGACATACCGCTGTTAAACAACTTTTTGAGATATATCGGTCATATAATATATATATAATATATATATATATTATATATATATATATATATATATATATATGGCTCTTTGGCTATACAAAGAGCCAAAGAACGATTAAGCATAATGATAGATAGATATACATCGAATGACATTATTATTCCTTTTGTACATACCTATAATCCCAATAATCTCAAGTCTTCAACAAAAACTATTTACCCATTAACTAATACATTAAAATCTATTAAATCTTTCGAAAATTGTAAATTTATGAACAGAATTCACTAAGAAGCCAAAATCAATAGGTATCCATTTTAAAACGAAATAAGATAAACTCAAATTGAGGGGGCGGTAACTAAATGTGATCAACCCCGCTTCGCAAATGCTGCGACAATATTACAGCAGGGAAGGAAAATTACTTTTCGAGTTGATGAATCTGACTTTCATTTTAACATAAGACACAACATGGTTGTGGGTCTTCCAATTTCTATTTATTAAATTGACTTGCCTAGGTTGCAATAAATTTTTACATAGTTCAATTCCGGTGAATACCCTTCGTCACAGAGTACTGTCCATCGGCACACATGATTCAAAAATGCTGAATACTCATTTTTACCAGCAAGGTCAACCCATATCAGAAATATTGTGCGGTAAATTTGAGTAAAAAAAATTCTCTATCATGCATTCTATAAAATGCCGATTTCTTTCTTTCTTTTTTTTTTTCAACACCACAGGCTAGAATCGTGAACACAATAGAAAACTATGTTCACGTAGAAAATACCGACCACCACTAAACGTCTTCTAAAAACTCTATGATCTTCTCTAAGCCCTACCAGGCTAATGACTGTGTCCATGTATTTTTAGTTGAAATGCATATTGTATTGTAGCTATTCAATATAGTTCATTGTAATCGCCTTGATCAAGCCACAGTCAGTGGCCAGGAAACATGTTGGCGCATGCTTCTTAATCCTGTGTTTTCATTTTAATTATTTAACTGCATTTGCTTTTGATTATCTATATTATTTTCATTGATATATAATATATATATCATATATATATATATATAATATATATATCAGCAATATATATATATATAGATATTATTCTTATGGATTAGCTGTGTGATATTTAGAATATTTGATCTTAGACTTGATTTACCGTGAAATCAAATACCGTATGCCATCGATTGATACTTGTCTAACAAACATTCGCTGGACCTCATAATTAGCTCAGTCTTCATGAACTACAGTTGATAAACATCATTTCAATAAAACGACAAACTTTTTGTTGCAAAACCTATGTTGACCTTTATATATCTCAAACATAACTATATTTTCGTTTCATGGCATTGTGATGTGTTTTATTTCGGATTGTTCGATATATTGGCTTTAAATTTTTTTTCAAAGTTACATAATGCATTAAACATTGATTGTTACACATTTATTGATTATTTATTGAAATGCTTTGGACCTTACGTGCATTAAAATTTGAATTCAGCATTGTATAGTTTGAACTTTCTAAATGTCATTTTCCTTTCCTACTTGCAAAACATTAATAAGAGCCATGCAACCTGTAAAGCGATCTTTATTGGCAAAAGGGCAAACAGACAGATGAAAATATCTAACCAAAAAAGTTATTTTGGTTTGCATCTTTCGTATGTGATTGGTAACGAGCGATTTACCAGGTGCAGATGCTGATAACAATGTATGCATGGCTTTTAGTGAACAAGCCAATCTATGACGGCTATCTGAATTTAGAAAGAGTTGCGTTTTATTATTTAGACTATATAGTATTGTCCCTGTGTGTAGTTGAAACAAAAAAAAAAACATTTGATTACTGAAAAATCAGTTACTATTTCCAGAAGGATATAAGATGCTCCGATGATGGGAACAGTGGGCATAAGGACAGCATGAAAGTTAGCATATCCCAAACCATTGACAGTTTTACTTTACGCACGAAAGAAACTGCTACTGTCTCCAAAGAATTGACCTCTCGCCAATCCTTTTCAAACTGTCGTCCTCACGTGATGGGATAGACAGAGGCCAAAGAGATAAATTGCTTTGTCTTTGTTGTTTGGTCTACAGATGGCATTTATTACAACTACTAATGGTCACGCAAGAAATATAAGGCTGAGGGCGGATAGATTCAATTTTTTCATTGAACGTAATGCAAATTTCAAGCCCGTATTCTGACGAACTAAATAATTGACACTGCATTGAACGTTCGCAACATAGAGTAAGTATATTAGGTAGACGTAGGAACTGAGAATTATTAGAGTCCCTCAATGTGTATACACTTTCGATTTCATTAAATGGATCCCTCGAAGTCTTGTAAGAAGTCTGTCAAGACAGATAACTTCAGTCGAAGGTTTTCATGAATTACACAAACACATACGTTGTGAGGAATTTCAGATGCATAACGAATGAAGGGCGGACGCATCTTTTGGAAAGAAGTCAATCCGATCTTGACCTCAGAATTTTCTTCGCAGAAGATGGCATGAGCCTCTTTGATAGTCATCACAAGATGTCTAAGTTGCTTGCGTTGACGTTTACCATCGATGACAAACATTCGACTGTCCTTCATTCCAGGAGAAACTGGAGATATCTTATCAGACAAGTAGAATTTTTCGACTGATACTCGTAAGTGCATGGGAAAGTCCCTTCTTTTCACGCCTGTTACTGTCACTGGGATCACACTGCATCGTTTTCACGCCTACTTTTGCAGCCAAGAGGTTGACTACCAGTTTCTGCTTATTTGGAGACCGAGGTAAAGCTCTCACAACCTTGCGGATACATCGTGCTCGGCTTTGTACCGACGAAAAGCTGTTTTCAAGATTATCTTTAGTTTGGAGTAAACGTCGATTTCGTTCAGTCTTTCTAAGATTCCTTTGCCTCTCTCTGTCGTAGGCTCTGACAGCATCACACCTTTTAATTCGCTGTCGATATATCTTGTGTCTTTGCTTTTCTTTTTCACGATAGATTTCGGAGGCCTTCTTACGTTCGCGATAACGCCTTTGCTTCTCCGCGGCACTTAGAGGCATATTTGAACAGAGTCAGAGACGAACTAGAAGCACGCAGTTGACAAACGAAGTAAAACTGATGTCAGTGCACGGTTTCTTATCCTATACCTATGTCGAAGTCATCGATAGTCACGTGACTACGTGAGTAATTTTCTATGGTCTACGCAAAGCTATCGTCGACTGTCAGCCTGATTCTTAGCGTGAGAATTTATCTCAAATTCTCATCTCTGTGGTAATAACATCCATGAATCTGACTGAAGATATCCAATGATATCTTACTTTCTGCTGCAATCATCAACTAAAAATGATGAATAAGAAACGGAGTGTCAAAGTAACGCTCGCGACACATTTTCAATGAAGTGTGTGAAGCAGAAGAAAAACATAATATTAGATCCAACATTACTATAGGTTTATGCTGAGTAGTCATTGATACTTGACGGTAAAATTTATCATCTATCTTGCGGAATCATTTGCCTATATAACTTAATGTGACAAATTAGTAACGCTCACGACAATTAAAAATTGCTTGATAAGACCGAATGTGTACCTAAATATAGCTACATAATATATGTATTTAACTGCATGATCGATAAGAGGGAGTATTTCAGGTTTTAGAACAGCGCAGATATCTGCACTTACAGTGATACATTGTCTTATAATTTATTATTTGGTTTTGGGTATCATTTTGAGAGAATTAAAGTTAATGGTGCATAAGGAATTTGAATCAGTCAAATTTACAATATAGAATGGCTGAAATTGATTTTTTTCTAAATTTGCATGCTTCTAGAGTCATATTTTCAGAAAATCATGTCAGTTTACTGAGATTGCAAACTTGAAAATTTATCCGTAGTGAACGTTTTCCGCGTTTTGGCCAATATACAAATTTTTGCAGTTTTGAAGAAAACACCACGGAAATGACTTATCTTGATGGCAAATGCATAAGGAATAATAGTTTGCTACAAATCCTCCGTTTCATGACGGCTTTGGAGAGGCAATGTTTGCTAAATTAGCAACTCAATAGGTTTGTCATTATTTTCATGCTCAACCTAAAGAATATTTTCTTAAGCGACACATCACAAGCAATCTGCCACTGGTAGAGCAAAATCAAAGACAATGATTTCAATTAACTGTAACAGATGTAAATGGGTCTACATCGCTATTCGGATTCAAGTGAAACATGAATTTAATGAATCATAATATTATGCCGATGAAAATTTTATTGAAAAATTGAAATTTCAGCCAAGAAAGCAGAACAAAATCTCGACTTTTTCATGAAGACTTACATTATAATTCAGTTCATGAAATTTCCTAGGTAATCATCGTAATTTCAGCTTAATTAAGATGCTTGTTAGCAAATACTAATTCCTTTTGATATCCAATTTGTGTCATAGTACTTATATAGGAGAGTCATCTCGGTAGTATATAAATTGACAAATTTTGACTTTTTTCAAAAGTGCTAAAATAATTTTTTGGATCACGGGAACGTAAAGTTCCCGAAATTCCCATTCATGAACAGTTCATAATAAATAAAATGCAGTTAATGAAATGGTTTCATGTAGGCAGTATATGAATTTGCACAATTTTAGCTTTTTAAAAACTGCTCAACCTATTTTTTTGGCCGTAGGAATGTTATCTCGCAAAAATCTGAATCTATATAAAAATTTTCACTGTATACAGATGCCCTTGTGAGTCGACACTCTACCTATTATATGCCGAGTGGTCAAAAAGTTTGTATATATCCAATGTTAAACGAAATATCTACATTTCTAACACGTAGATTCAAGTAAATGTTTGTTGGAAAATAATTTAAAATGGATATCCATGACATATGATTGAGGAAACAAAGAAAACTATGATCAATCTAATTCTAAAATTGCATTGAAAACTTTGCTTTTCGTATAATAGGCCACGTGAGATAATGATTGTTAAATGTTATTTTAAGATACTGAGTTCTCACAAACATAATTCATCCTTGGATCTCCTATTTAATAACATAAAACTAAAACAAATAATATTATGATATTCACAACATTTATTTCATGACAGACTACAAATTCAGTTGAAGAAGTTAAAAGTCAAAATAAGATTTCATTGCCTCAAGTGCTCAAAATTCTTTCCACGAGCTTCGGCACATTGCTCACATCTTTCCAAAACAGTGTGGCAAATTGTGCGACATACATGTAAGTCTTTATCTCCGTCAATGTCTGAGAACGCCTGGATTACGTAGGCTCTCAACTGAGGTACAGAGGTTGGTCGCTGGCCATAAACTAAGTTCTTCACAATTCCCCAAACACTGAAGTTCATTGGGGTGAGGTCAGGGGAACGAGTAGGCCATTCTATGGGACCTGATCGACCGATCCACTTCATCGGGAAGACTTCATTAAGATAGCCTCTCACCGCAGCGGAATAGTGTGCGGGAGCGCCATCCTGCTAGAAAAACAACTGGTGAGAATCGTCTCCTTCCCGTAAAGTGGGTACATTGACACTTCGTAGTTTTTCCAAGTACGGTTCACCAGTTACAGAGTTCTCGAAAAACACAGGTCCAATTATTCTTGCAGAGGAAATACCAGCCCAAACTGTTAGGCCTGGTTGGTTCCACTGCTTTGTGCCAGTGAAGTGTGGGTTCTCTGAAGACCAATAAACACGGTTATGTCTGTTCAGTTGCCCACTCAGTTTGAATTGAGATTCATCTAACCAGATAATTCTGTTCAAAATATGAGGATTATCATTGGCCTCACTGATGAAAATCTCAGCAAAATGAAGACGGCGATCGTAGTCATCTTCCCGAAGTTCGTGAATAAGACGGGGAATGTAGGGGTTATTGTCTAGTTCTTTTAAAATTTTTTCATTCTTTTAAATCAGTGATCCTCGTGACAACCCTAGCTCCAGACTACCACGTCTAGTGGACTTCTTTGGACTGATTTCGTAAGCCTGAGTAACCAAAAACCTGTTGTTTATTGTGGTTGCTGAGACTGGTCTTCCCGATCTTCGTGCGTCTTGAACTGAGTCTGTTTCTACAAACGTATCTCGAATTCTGTATAATTATGGTAACACTAGTTGGAGGTGGTGTTGGAAAGGTCTTCTTCCATTCTTCGATCACTTTACGTGCGCTGTCATGTTTACAATAATTGGTCAAAATAAATTTTCTTTCGTCAGATGACAGCTTCCAAAAAGATTGATCTGATTTTGGTCATACACCGAATGATAAGCTTAGATACATGTATATCTTTGGATAAAATCAATGATTCTTAACTTTGACACCTAATCATAAGTGTCTGACTGAGCATAGATAGTCCATGTAATGTCAGATGACTCAACTAGGTATCTAACTGTTCTGGTTGACACGGATCATATTAGAAATGTAGATATTTCGTTTAACATTAGGTACAGTATATACAAACTTTTTGACCACTTTGTACTTACTCTATGGTTCACAGTCAATAAATTTAGATCGGGAGGAGTCGAACGATGTGAATAATTATTTCATTTGACGAATTTATCACTTAGACACATTGAGTCAAAGATAGGTGCGTTCACATGCCAGATGTTCAGTCTTCGATGTCGCAACGCTAGCTCGTGTGTTCCCTAAAACAACTTTTCTAACACAGTGTACGCAAGCCAAAGGGACACACCTCTCTTCACATCTCTCTACCTTAGCACACAATGGCTGAGATAAAATCGCGACACCTCTAGAGTAACAGCGAAAGAAGAATCCATGTCTGTGACAGAGGCATTCAAGGGAGATTGAGACTATGCTTACAGCGCGCCAACGCCCGTTCTTTGCTTCTGCATATTGAGCCAATGTATGTGACCAAAATCTTTGTGATTCTGGACTCGCATCTTAATTTCCTTCCGTTTGCTTCATTGAATTTGTCTTCTATTGTTTCTTTCAGAATATTAAGGTACTTTCGTAAATAAGTCATGGTCGACCAGGCAACCTTCAACAGTGCAGTGGAACGTTGCGACGCATCAACCAGACATATCCTGACCTTGACATGCAACAAAGTACATATCTCTGAACATTGTGGACACTATACCAACAGTTGAAGACTAGAGCTTTCTTTTCTCTATAAATGTGCGTGTATTTCAGAAGAGAATATGTATGCTTGTCTCAGATATATTTTAGGATTAGATTATGTGTCCATGTTGTCCCAACTAGCAATTACCACAAAGCATCATTCAGTACTATTTCAAAAGAAACAAAAAAGGTATCCAGTTTTCATCTCGACTGAAGGCATAATTATGCGGGTTTGGTAACTGACCGACCTCTAGACATCCATTGTTGCACGGCGCACACCGACACACGATTTCAATTGCGCGGGCGCCATCGTCTCGATTCAGCGATCACCATATAAATCTTTGACTCGAATAATATAATCTAAAATCGAAGAAATCAGCTGCTCTGATCACTTGAACACTAACCTTGAACTCATTCAATAAATCCGATGGAGCTTCACCACTGTTAACAGTTCTTCATTTAAGGGTAATTATTACCGATAATCCAATTTCAATACATATTTCCATTAGTCAATCAACGAAAATGAAATTGAAATCATGACATCATGATATTGCATCCCACATTACATATTTGGATTCCGCATAGCTACAGCTTCGTTCTCGGATTTTGTGCAAATGTTTCGAAGTATTTATAAATGAAAACGCCGCTGAAATCGGACAATGTAAATATAATTCGATCGGTTTCGAGTAGAAATCACAAGTTGAGCTCCCACTCTTCCTTAGGAATGAATGAAAAATTCAAATGAACTTTCTATGTCATAGAAAAATGTCACAGAAATGGAAGTTTACATTTCGGAGATCTACATATTATGTACAGCTAGGGGATTGCGGATCATAGATAGGGGATCGTTGGAACACATGCTGCATATTGAGTCCGAAGGCCCAGTCGGTTCCTTCTTTCTCTACATTTCAATGCCGCCTGGCTTTCTCAACACTGTCACCTTAGCTCTAAGCAGCAATGAAATTGAGAGAAAGAAGGAAGAACTTATCCCATTAAATCCCATGCACCCTGGGAGAGTGCAAATATTTTTTCATTTTTTTCAAACACAAAGTGATGAGTGCAGTGATACAGGATTGAGATGACATTTCAAGATAACAACTATTTTGTTTATATGCATAAAAAAATTAAATTGATGCTCGGCTTCAGCTTCAAGCTTGATTTCATTTCGAATAAATTCTTCAAAATGGCGAGTTCCAGGATGAGGAAGAGACGGTATGTTATTTGCAGTGTTTTTTAAGTAGAAAATATACTCTACTTTTGTGTATTTCTAGTATACGGTTTCTAAAGTTTTAGGTTTGATTGAAAAATATAGAACTTAGAGTTAAATTTAAATTGCGCTCTGTGAGAGTGCATGGGACTGAAAGGGCCCTTGTAGATTATAGTATCTATGGATGTTAGAGAAGTGTATATATTCTTCAATCTACAGAATAATGTTAAATTACATTGTCTATCTGGTGCAGGATATGTCTCATATTAGCTCCAATTAGTTGAAACACATGAATAAGCTTTCTAAAACACTACCGATACCAACTGAGTCATAAAAACTACATGAAGCTGTACAGTATGTGTATTGAAAAAGTCAATCTATACAATTTTATGTGAGGTTGTAGGCAAGTAGCAACAGCATTGCATCTGCTAATCAAGACGCAAAATGAAGAAAATATTCCACGTCACCAGGAGTCGATCTCAGAGCCATGTAACCATTGGCTAATAGCGATTGTAGCCACTAGACCACGGATGCTCACGCGTGTGTGTGAGGATGTCAGTCAAAGTATTTCACCAGAGTTATCATGACGTCATGTCACATGTCCTGACGATGGTCACTTCTCTTCTTTCAGATATACAGTGGATGAAGCGGCGAGCATGATAGAAGAAATGAGTGACGAAATTCGTGAGGCTGACATCTTCATCCAACCTCCGGACGGAAACGTCAGTAACACCAATTGAACGCGATTTAACGACTCGCACCAATTGAACGCGATTGGACGCCACCGATTGGCATTGACTTCTCCGAAAAGACTCCGACTGATTTATACAACTTGTTTTTTGACGAGGAAGTGATGCAATACATTGTGGATCAGATGATCTTGTATGCACACCGAGACAAACTTGGTCATAGGTTTCATACCGATGTCACTGAGCTACATGTGTTCTTTTCCATTCTGCTAGTATCTGGTTATAGTACTGTATCACGGAAGCGCATGTACTGGGAAACAAACCCAGATCTAAAAGTTCAGCATGCAATAGTAAATCTTCGGTACACTCTTCAATAATTCAAATGATAATAAATGAATGATGTTACAAACAGTAAATACGTAATTATAAACGGGTCAATGCAACGTGAAAGTGGCACCTTGCTTTTTCAATTAACAACTTGCGCGATAAAATTGACAGGAAAAAGAAACATGCACACAAGCATTGAAAATCTATTGTTGCTAAGCTTGCTTTTCATTGAAAACCGCATATTTTGAGCCTGCTACAAATCTTCATCAACTTGAAATTGACCGTGAAATATTATACCGAGAAAAAATATCAGCATCCCCAAAACTTCCTGAAAGGTTTAGCCAATTCTTTTTAATGACATGAGACAGAGTTCACGATATTGTCTTGCAAGCAGCACGTTCTGAATGACATTTTTATATTCTGTTTATCTCATTTGATTCATTTCAAGCAGCAGAAGACCAATGCATTATTCTGAAGCTTTGACGATAGTAATGGGCAAAAGACCGTTCCAGGTACACCATAAAATTCAAAAAAATATGTATCTTTAAAAACGACATAAAACAATTCATGAAATTTGATTTGAACCCTTTTTCAGGTTATTAAGACTTAAATACATGAATTTAGTCCATTCAAAAAGTACCAATTTTTCAAAAAAATGACATTTTTAAAAACGACATAAATTCATGAATTTGAACCTTTTTTGCAGGTTATGAAGACCTAATTTCATAAATCGGCTAAAGCCAGAGGAGCTTCGCTCCGATTTGGGCGTTTTTTAAAAAAAAATACCCAATTTTCAAATTTTTCAAAATCTCAAATTTGAGAATTACAATCGGGCGAAGCCCTGGAACCTTCGGTTTCGATTTTCACCCCCAAAATCATGACCGTTCCAGGACACGAAAATCATAAAAGTTGAGGAATTTCAGAATTCATGAAATTAAGTTATCCATCTTTCAGGTTTTAAAAGTTCAGATATCAAATTTGTGACTAATAATATTTCTTTAATAGGGGAAGAAGAAAGGAAACAAAAAGTGGAAGAAACAGCAAGATATATCCTTCAATATCTGTTGAATCGTTAGTTATGCTACCCCCTCCCTTCTGTCTTCTAGGGGTCCCTTAAGAATTTTTTTATTATAAAATGAGCAACATAAATAAGTTTTTTAAATTATATGGAACGCCAAACTACGACAAATTTCGACCTAAAGAAAATCGCAAATGAATTAGGAATAAAGAATTTTCATGTTCTAATGAGAGACGAATTACAATTCCTAAAAAATAAGCCAACAGGAACCTTCAGTTCCCGGAACAAAGTTCCATCAATAACTGTAAATTTCTTAACCAATCTCGATACTTCAGATGAAAAAGGCGTACATTGGTCAGCAGGTTCTTGTCTAGTAAAAATGGAGATAATTATTATTTTGACTCATACGGTCTTCCACCTACAAACGAAGTTAAAAAATTACTTGGAAATGGAACTTATAATAAATTTCAAATTCAAAAACCGGGAACTACTTACTGTGGTCAATTATGTCTTTATGTTTTATTTAAATTACAAAAAGGAGTATCATTTCTTGATATTATGTTAGAATTGAATAATAAAAATAATAATAATAATAATGATAATTAAAAAGCTAAAGCTCAGTTCGTTGTAATTCATTTTGATAAAAAAGGCCTCTGATATCCTCATTATCTAAATCTTTAATTTCATAAGTAAACGGAATAACTTTGATTTATTTTTAGAAATTTCAAATATTTCTTTCGTCCAATATCCAACAAAGCCTTTTTCAAATTTATTCTTATATTTAAATATTCTAACTCTATCTCCAATTTTAAATTTCGGCTTAAGTTTCTGCAAATTCGGATTACTCTCATTCGAATTATTATTCTCGAATATTTTCTTTCGTATCAAATCAGGGTCGTCAGAAGCATTCTTTGGAGTTTCTTCAATACCAGAATGAACTTTATTATTGTACTCTTCTACAATTCCTGGTAATATCTTCAACCATTTCTGATTTCTTTGCTCAGTAAATTTCTTGAATAATTTATTTTTTAACGTCGATTTAATCTTTCTATCAATACAGCTTTTCCAGCGTTTTCAGTTGAATAAACAGTTTCAAATAGTGGCTGAACGTTTCGGTTATAAAATTCCGACCCTTTATCAACAAACAATTTTTTTGGCTTTCTCTTACTTTCTTTAAAGATTTCTTCAAACGCATATTTAACTGAAAGACCACTTTTATTTTTTAAAGGCTTTACCCAAGCGTATCGTGTATATAAATCTATAACGGTCAATGCGTATTTGTAGTCAGACTTTGTCTTAGAACCTTCGGTTCGGTCCCTTTCATTCGGCATATGAATAAGATCAGCACTCCAAATATCATCTTTATTAAATACTTTTACCTTCAATAAAATATTTAGGCCTTCTGTATTCTTTTATGAATTTCGGAGGCGTAGGTTCGAGCGTTGCTCTAGAGGTTCGAGCGTTGCTCTCAGACAGCTTTGCTGTCGTTTCATTTAAAACCAGAACCAAAAAAATTTTAGCTTGTAAAGCTTTCTTAACAAACATTCTTTAAATTTTTTCTCTAAATGTAGGATTCTGAATACTATCTAATTCTTGAATCATCTTCTTATCAGCTGCATGTCGAGAACTTAGATCATGATTTCGATAAGCTAAATCATGCCTGTAAGCTGCGGCATCTACTCTATTTATTGGTTCTTCACCTGGTTTCGGATTATTATTCTCATCTAGTCTTATATCTAATCGAGTTCCTGGACCAGTATATGAATGACCAGGAAGATGTTTTTCTTTCGAATATTTACTCCAAATAAATCCAGGAAAGTTTTCTAATGTTTTTTGTATAATCACCACCGAAGTGTTATGGAACTTTGTTCTTGTCACCTCCAATATGCTGACAATTTGAGTTTTTATTTTTGCTTAATAGATAATTCAATAAATCTAAATTAGAAATTTTTAATTTAGTTTAAATTTTCGGAATTTGTAGAATTCATTTTTAAGATAAAAAAAATTTAAAAGATAAAATAAATGTTTTACGAAAAGAACCAAAGGTCCCTGAGGTTATTACCTTATCATACTAGGACTTAGATATATTCCAGAACCATCTTAGTTTCTTTAATTTCAATTAAATCATCAACATTGTGGAGAATATTTTTAAGAACTCGTTTTCCTTCATCAACTAATTTTAATTTACTAATTAAAATTATCTACTACTCCTTTTCCTTCGGGCGAAGCCGGAAGACATCTCCGTTGACCCATGAACGATGCCCCTTCACCCCTAGCAACTTTCTCTAACTCTCTGTTATGACGTTTTTGTTCTTCTAATGCTGCCTTCTCTGATTTATTTTTATTTACTGCTTGGACAATACCAGCTGTCCCACCTGCAACACTTCCTGCAGCTGCTATGCCACCTATTATTAGTGGAATTAATGGGAGAATCCCGCCATTCTTTTCTTCTTGTAATTGAATATTCTCTATCATTGGTTTACTTATATAATACTTTTTTTTGTTAATCGTAATAGTTTTAGGGGTATTTTTGTCAACAATATTACGTAATTTTAATTCAACAGTTTTATTATTATTACTTTTCGCTTGCGACATTTTTAATAAAAAAATTTTAAGTTATCAAAAATTTTAAGTTACTAAAAAATTTTAAGTTACCAAAAAATTTTAATCTATTCTAGTTATGAAAAATTTTAAGTTACCAAAAATTTTAAGTTACCAAAAATTTTAATCTATTCTAGTTATGAAAAAATTTTAATTAACTTATCGGAGCGAAGCTCCTCTGGCTTTAGCCTATCCTTACCATCTTTCCATTAAGAATTTCAATAGAATATTTTACATCTTCTAGCAATAAACCATAAGCCATCAATGAAATTGTGGAATCTTTCTTTTCAATATTAATTGTTACATCACAACCATTTTTAATAATATCTTCAGATTGTGCACTTAAATCGAAACAGAAAATTGGATATAAATGTCTCCAATCTCCAGGAGTTAATTGTTGTTCAACTCCAAATTCTGTACAAATATTTCGATAACAATCATATCCTTCCATAAATTGATTATTGGTATCATCGAATCTTAATGGATCAATTGGATATCGAGTTTGATTTAATGAAACTTGTAAACTTCGAATTGTATTAATATGAAAAATATTGTTGTTCTTATCAAAACTTGGAGAATTATTTCTTTGAAATGTTAGTAATAAATATCTTGGAGTATTCGCAGTTCTAGTAAAATGCCAGTTAAATCTTTGTTCGGAAAAAGTTACTGAACTAGCAGTACGCTTTAGAAAATTTACTGGAATTGGTTTGTTAGTATTTAATCTTTTTGCAATAGCTGTTTCAAACTCTAAACTAGGAGTAATATGCTTAATCCACCATTCAAGTCTATCAATTTTTAAATATGCTTTTTTCCCAGTCTTACCAAAAAAGATTAATTCATTATTTGCTGTACGATGAATTATTAATTTAAATTTTAATTGATATGATATTTTATCATAATCTAAATATCCGAATAATGGAGACAATGACCAATTAACTGTCTGTTTACTTTTCTTGTTAAATTCACGTCTTTCTTTATATGCATCATTATTTGTTTTATTTAAATGTTTTGCAATATTTTCTACATCTTTCGCAATTCCTGCTGCATCTGTTCCAGCGTGAGTTAAATCATCAACAATTATACCATCATTAGTATCAGGAAACCAACCTTCGATTTCATACTTTTTATTATTTTCACCAATTGTTATAAATCTAAGCATTGTATCAATTACACCTGGAGAATCACTTATTGTTTCTATATTTTGAGTTGCAACATCTAAACGCATTTGTGTAAATAATCTTGGAAAAAAATTATTCTCTAATGCAATATTATCGGTTTCTGGTAATGGTGTTGTAAAATTAGCATCACTATATAAAGAATATTCACAGTGTAAAAATGAATCAGGTAAATATAAATAGCTCTGCTGATTATCAACTTCAAAAATTAAATCACCTCCAGTGTTTACTCTACTGGAAGATCCGGGATTCATAGCAATTCTTATATAGTCATTCTTTTTTTGATTGTAACTGGTGAACGGAGGATCATCTAATCTAAATTTATTTTCGATAAGCGAAGACATTTTTATAAAAAATAATTTGACTTTTTGTTTTTCTCACAGATAGAAAAAAAATTTTTACTAAAATATAATTTTTAGAATTTTGCTAGACCAGCTCCGCTACAGCTTTGCTGGTTAGACCGAAGGTTGCTGCTCACGCCATTACCTCTTATTTCTTCAATTGTTTTTTTATTATTTTTTATTTTCATTATGTTTACTATCACCATCAACAGCTATGTTAGCAATTTTGTTCTTTGTTTCCTCTGAAAGTTTTTTAATTTTTTTAGTTCTTCGGAATCATTCCTAAGTTTACGAATAGCTTCTAGTTGTTTTAATTCGTTTTGAGACTTGACAGCATTTGATATTGCACTAGCTGTACTACCTATAGCAGCTGCTCCTTTTGCAGCAGATGTAATCAAATCTTTATTATTTTTAATTAAGTTAACGATACTACCAATACCAGAGAAGATCCCAGCTCCTTCCGTGTGAACGGCACCTGCGGTGCCTAGGAACTTTTCTGTTCCGACTGTTTCTCTATTATCATAATGATAAACAGGATTCATACGTGGTTCATGAGCAATTTTTTGATTTGAAGCAAAATGTTCAAGATTGTGTTTATAAATTATAGGCATTTTTTAGGATTAAATTTGACTTTTGAGAAAAAATATTTACGATTGGTTAGTAACCTGAGGACCTTTGGTCCGATCGGCTAAAGCCTCGAGGAGCTTCGCTCCGATTGGTTAGTAACCTGAGGACCTTTGGTCCGTTTAAGATTTACGTTTGTGAATGGACAACAACTTCGAGATAACTTTATTAATTGCCTGTTGCACTTTATCTATTGCGTCAAGCAGCGTGTGATGTACTTTAATTTCTTTTCTATTAACTTGCATTTTTTGCTGATTAATCTTCAACGCCGTTTTAAGAGCATTTAACTTAATTTTAAGAACATCTAATTGTCTTTTAACAGCATCTAACTGTTCTTTATTTTCTTTAGAGTTTTCTTGTAAATTTTTCTTTAATTCATTTTCTAAATTGATTTTAAGAGTTTTCATTTTATCAACTTTTTGATTAAGTGAGTTTACTTCATTTATTATTCTATTCATCTTTTTCATTTGTTGAGTAATTTTAGAACTCAATTCATCAACACTTTTTTGGAATGTAGTTTGTAACTGCTTTAAATTTTTTTTAATTCTTTCAGGTAGATTTTCTATTTCATCTTCTAATTGTTCTTTTAAAATTTTTATCTGATGTTTATTTTTAATTACAGCAGATTTTAAATTTAAAGAAAGTAATATTAAAATTTTTGATTGTTCAGAAATCTTTTTAAAAAGTTTTGCTATATCTGCTTCTAGCTCTCTATCCTTTTTATCAAGTTTTAATAATTTTTCGTTTAATGATTTGTCATTAAGTTTAAGCAACTTCAATTCATTCATCAGTGGAACCAAAACATCGTTTATATATTTTTCTTTTAAGTCATTTATTTGTGCATCAACATATTGTTTATTTGTTAACTCTGTATTTTGTTGTGGAAGAATAGAAAGATGCAATGGACCAGATAAAACGTCTCCAGTTTTCATAATATAATTTTCTATCTCTATTTCTAATTCACGATTATTCGGGATATATGCACCTCCACCAACATTTGGTAACATCATTTTTTAACAATAAAAAAATAAAATTTTTTCTAATAAAAATAAAAAAATAAAATTTTTTCTAATAAAAATAAAAAAATGGAAACCCCAAATTTAAAAAAATTATATTCGTCCGCATCATCCTGTTCTTCTTATTCGACGAGATCAACGGGATTTGAAAATAAATGTTTTGATAATAATAATAATAATACTATTACAAATCCATGTATAGATGTTAATATTTTATTTCAATTACAAGCCGAAATATTTAGAGAACAGACTAAAGGTTTACCTTCTATAGAAACCAATTATTGTATTTTTCCAGGTGATCCATTTATTAAATTTATGGAGATTGTTAGTAAATATAATGATGTAGCTTATGTGGAATTAAATAAAGAAAATATGGTTATAATAGGTCATAATAATGTTTATGGTTTTATTAGAGCAGTTTTGCCGATTAGTAATACTGATTGGATAGAAACTAAAATTATTAATTATATTAATATTAAGAATTAGTTAAAAAATTAAAATCTTTTTCCAAAGAAAAAATTAGATTTTTTGTTGATGAACAAAATCAATATAACATTCACATAGAGAGTAAAAAACATAATGAAGAATTATTATGTCAAGTTTATTATAGAGACACAATTTATAAACAAGAAACATTAGAAATGCCGCAAAGATATGATGATGATACGTATATAGGATTATATTCAAACTTAAATATTAATTTATTAAAATTTATATGAATGGTTTAGCTCAACAAGAGAAAATTTATATGTGGACAACACCTTATACTATTAACAATGACCATAATCATAATAAACGAACTGAAGGTTCTAGGGCTTTGCCCGATCTTAAAGAATCTTTTGATAATAATGATAATAATATAGATGATAATAATGATGATTCTGTAACATCTGAAAAAGGTGTAAATGGTAAAAAAGATTATAAAAATATTAGTAATTATAAAAATTTATCTAAATTTCATTTTCTTACAATTGAAAATAATAATGATGGTATAGTTGAAGATACTGTTAGACAACTATGTGTCGGGTCTACAAAATTTAAATTAGGATTTACATCTAATCAATTTAAAATTTTATCATCTTTAACAAAAACTAAAAGTGATTCAGATTATGGTGGTGTTATTAAATTTTCCAAAAGAGATCAAAGACCAATATTTTTCTCTATTATATTATTATCAGATAAGAAATGTAATTTAGAATTAGATATTCCAATAAGAGAATGGTATCCTATCATGGAAGGGCATCCTATACCAAAAAGTGTAATTTATGATGATGAAGAAACAATTTATGATGATGATGAAGAAACAATTTATGATGATGATGATGAATCAATAGTTAGTGAAAAAAAATTTAAATTATCTTTTGATAAAACGTTATATGATGAAACTTAATAAGATAAAACTTAATATGATAAAACTTAATATGATAAAACTTAATGTGATAAAGAAAAAAATAACTAAAGAACGTGAAATATATAATAATATAAAATAACACTCAAGTCCTTGATATTAGAATGTTTATATCTAAAATTAAAACACAAATTTTTTTCTTAAATTTTCTCTAAAAAAATAAAAAAATGGAAAATACCAAGTTTTATTGTAACTTATGTAAAAAAAAATTGCAAACAAAAAGAAGTTATCAATCTCATTTAAATAGTAAATTGCATTTACAAAATGTAGAACGAGTTGATGAAGGAAATATATTAAAATTAAATAGTTATAAAAACTATCTAGAAACATTGCCTACTGATATAAAAGTTAAAAAAATGTTTGATGATTATTCACATTCGGAATATAAAAAAGTTTTTAATAGTGAAGATGAGACCATACAAACCGAAGGTTCTAGGGCTTCGCCCGTAACAGATGGAAGATATTTATTTAGCGATACTGATGAATTTGATGAAGCTGAACGTAACGATGAAGCCTTACAAACCGAAGGTTCTAGGGCTTCGCCCGTAGCAAATATAAAATATTTATTTAATCAGTCTTTTCGCACCGAAGGTTCCAGGGCTTCGCCCGTTGAATATAATGAAACCGATAAAACTTTTTCTGATATTCTAACCAACTTTTATAATATATTTAAGAAATCTTTCAAATGTTATATGAATGTAGAAGTACTTTATACAAAAAATGGACCTGATGGAATTCCTGAAGAAATAATACAAGGACATTTTACAAAGTCACAAGAAATTCATAATGTAAATAATATACAACCCATATTTCAATCGATGATACTTAAATTAGAAAATTGTATAATTGAAGCCCAGTTACGTGAATCTGGTTGGAGATTTGTTAAAATACTATCTAAGAAAATAGTAATTGATAAATATAAAAATAATACTGGTGGTAGTTATGTTCCTTTACCTTTCAGTTCACCACAAATAATCAACATAAAAAATGAAGATGATTATTGTTTTCTGTGGAGTATTATAGCACATTTACATCCTGCAGAATATCATAAAGAAAGACTAAGTCATTATAATAAAGAAGAATACATAAATGAATTTGATCTTTCTGATGGCTTAGATGAATTTCCATATGATTATAATAGGTTAAAAAAGTTTCATAAAAAGAATAAAAATTTAATAGAAGTAAATGTTTTTGAATTAAATGTGAATTATGTTTCTATTGGTAAAATTACTCCACTTTACTCAGATTCAAAAAAATTTTATTTGAATAATAAAAATTTATGCCAATCAGAAATAGTATATAATGATAGAGGAAATTACATGCATCATAATATTTTTTACCAAGGAAATATAATATGTACTGAAAAATTTTAACTTGTTAAAACACTATCACCAATAATGATTAATCATAATAATTATAAAGGACGTACTGATGATTATAATTACAAATATTCATCTTTATCTTCAGAATATCAACAAAAATTAGAAAATTTAAATGAAAGTTTACAAAAATGTAAAATAGATTATCAACAACAAACACAAATGTTACTACAAGAATATCACCATAAATATCAAAATAAGATAGAAACAATTCAAAAATTAAATGAAGAAAATAATAAAAAATTAAATAATAAAGAATTAAATAATGAAGAAAATAAAGAATCGGCTAAAGCCAGAGGAGCTTCGCTCCGATTAAATGAATGTTTAAAAAAATGTCTACAACAATATAAAGAACAATATGATAAAGAATATATTTATCAGCTACAAATATTAAATCAAAATTATTATCAAAATACATTTAATATTACAAAAGAAATTAATGAAACACATGAAATATATAAAGATGAATTTGAAAAACTAGAACAGTCAAAACAACCAGCACAAGCGAATATATTATATTATCAGGGTCATTTTATATTGTGTAAAGATGTTTCTATATTTACAAAAACTTCAGATAATAAAAATTTTCCTTGTCTTCAATGTATGACAAGTTTTAGAACTTTAGAAGAAATGAATAGACATTTGGAGAATTGTCAACAAAACGAAGCAGTTCAAAATACTTTTCCTAAAGATGATTATTTAGAATATAATAAATGGTATTTTAAAAATAAAGTACCCTTTACTATTTATTGTGATTTTGAAGCATATAATGTTAATATGACACAAAATAAAACGGAAAGTTCCAGGGCTTCACCCGATTCTAAAAATGGTACGGGCCAATTAGAACCTTCGGTTTTTAATTATGAAAAAAGTGCATCTGAACAAAGTAAAGAAAAATATTTATTTGAACAAAAACCATTATGTTGGGGAATGTACATTCATTCAAATTATCCTGAATTATTTAAATCAGAATATTATCAATACTATGGTGAAGATAGTTCAGAAATGTTTACAAAGAAAGTAGAAGAATTACAAAATTATTTTTCACAATTGCTTGAAACAAATATACCGATGATGCCATTAACAGAAAAAGAAAAATTAAATTTTATTAATGAAACAAAATGTTATTACTGTGGAAGAGAATTTACAAAAAATTATAAAAATGGCAAAGGTAGATATCTTGATAGGCGAAGCGACGGCTGTGCCGTCAAGGTAAAAGATCATGATCATCTAAATGGATTATATAGAGGTGCAGCACATAATTCTTGTAATCTTAATGCTAATAAATTTAAATATAACTTTGTTCCTTTATATTTCTATAATGGTTCTAAATATGATTTCCATCTAGTAATGAAAGATTTATTTTCATCTGAAAAATTACAACAACAACACATAAATGTACTATGTAAAACAGAAGAAGAATATTTTTCAATGCAATTAGGTTGTATTAGAATTTTAGATGCATTTAGATTTTTTACTCCTTATTCATTAGATGTTATGGGAAAAACTTTGAAATTTGAACAATGTAAAATATTAAATAAATATAATTTAAAACCTTTAAAAGGAATATTTCCGTATGAGTATATAGCCTGCGGCTCACAGTCGAAGACTGATATAACTGGAGATTTTAATTCTGTGAATAAAATTATGGAAGAAGAACAACTTCCTCCAATAAATAAATTTAAATCAACATTAAAACAATCAAAATTATCTGACGAAGACTATGCAGAAGCTGAAAAGAATTGGAGAGAGTTAAATTGTAAAACAATGTATGATTATACAATGAAATATCTACAGATAGATGTATTAATACTAGCTGACCTTTTTGAAAACTTTCGTGATATGTGTTTAGAATATTACGGAATAGATCCATGTTATTGTTATTCTACACCAGGTTTAACATGGTTAGCAGGATTAAAACATACAAATGTTAAACTTAAACATTATAAAGAAAATACATATGATAAATTATTATTTTTTGAATCTGGAATTAGAGGTGGAGTTTCATCAGTTTTAGGTAATAGATATGTTAAATGTTATAATAAGAAAGTAAATCCACAAGAATATGGAATAATGAAACCTTTATCTCCAGAAGAAAAAGAAAATATATTAGAAATTTTTCGAACGAAACGAGAAGGAGTAGAACGTGAAAAAGCAATTGATGAATTCATGAGAGAAAACTATTTGTTATATTATGATTTTAATAGCTTATATTCTTCTTGCATGATACAAGAATTACCAACAGGTGAAATGACATGGTGTAATAATCTAGATTATCAAAGAACATATGATGGTGAAAATAATTTTGGTTATATATATGAAGTTGATTTAGTATACCCTGATTATATAAAAGATAAAACAAAATATTTTCCTTTCTGTCCCGAAAACAAAATTCCTAATATAGAAGATTTTTCAGATTATCAAAAATCTTTAATTCCTAAGAAATACAGACCAACAAAAAAACTTATGTTAACACAAAGCAATAAAGGAAAGTATGTTGTTGAAGGAAGAATGCTAGATTGGTATTTAGATCATGGAATGATTCTCACCAAAATACATCGAAAACTATTTTATCAAAATCTAGGTGGTTAAAAAATTATATAGAGTTCAATATTGAAAAACGTAAAATAGCTAAAAGAAATAAAGATGATTTTGGAAACGTGTTCTTCAAATTAATGAATAATGCATTTTATGGTAAGACTTTAGAAAATGTGCGTAATAGACAAAATATTGAAATAGTTTATGATAAAGATAGGTTTCAAAATTTAACAAGGAAACCTACATATAAAAGAACTACTAGATTTAGTGATGAACTATGTGCTGTACATTTACGTCGAATTAGCGTAAAACATGATAAGTTTAATTTTATTGGTTTCACTATATTAGAATTAGCTAAACTATTTATGTATAGATTTATATATGATTATTTAGCACCTGCTTATGGCAAAAACTATAAATTACACTTTACAGATACCGATTCTGTTTTCTTAGAATTAACAATACCGTATAATTCTACACTTGATGAAGAAATAGATAAAATAAAAGATATCATTCATCCTTCTGATTTATGTAAAGTAAAAGATGAATTAGAAGGAAATGAAGATTTCATAACAGAAGCTATATTTTTAAAATCTAAATGTTACTGTTATGATACAACTAATAATATTAAAACACATAAAACATTAAAAGGAATTTCAAAGGCATCAGTGGCTAATCAAATAACATTTCAAGATTATAAAAATGTATTATTTAATAATGAAATAAAAACAGCATGTAATTATAGACTTAATTCAAAAAAACATAACATGTATTTAAAAGAAGAACATAAATTAGCATTAGATCCATTTGATGATAAAAGAAAAATTTTACCTGATGGAATAACTACTGAACCTTTTTAATTTTCTAATTTCTAAGATAGACAAATTTGATATATATATAAAATAAAAAAATATTGTAACACTATATTTGTATATTTTTATCACTCCGCGAAAATATTTTCGATAACTCTTTCATGAATTTTTTATCAATATTAATTGTAATGAAGCCATAATCTTTTGACCAAGCATTATTACACGATTGTTTAAATTCATCTTTATTTCTTACGCATAAATCTCTTAACAAATCACTTAAGTTTCTTGCATTTATTTCAAATAGTATAAATATATTTGCATTCTTTCTAATAACACTTCCGTCTAATGAATACATACTTTGTGTTAAATAAAATACACTACAGTTATTATGTCTACCTCTTGTGAAATAATTTCTCTGAACTGACTGATATCTATCATTAACACAATCATCAAAAATTACACAATGTTTCATTGTTTTATCTAGTTTACTAGGATCTTGCATATTACCACTATCATCTATTAATTGTATCTTTATATGGTTATTTTTATTAGATTCTACTAACTGATTATTTTTTGCTGCTTCTTCACACCACGAACTTATTTCTTCTTCATCTTCAGATTTTTCATATTCTTTGAATAATGAAGCAATTGCTGTTTTTTTAAGATTACTTTCAAATCCATATTTTAAAAATTGATAGACGGGTTGTTCTGCCGTTGTTGTATAAATTATAAGATTGTTATAATCCAAAAAATTTGGAGTCGTTAAAATTTTAAATAATAGATACGTTTTTCCGCAACCTGATCTTCCACAAATAACTGACAAAACTTTATTAGATAAATTTGGATGATGATTAAATTTAAGTTTTTTTTTATTTAATGGTAGCACTTCACTCATTTTTTAATAAAAAAATTTATTTTTATTTTATTTTTGTTTTTAAAGAAGAAGAAGAAAATTAAACTTCTCTAGCTTCGCGTGGGAGTTTATACCTCCCGAACCAAAAGATCTATCATAATCTCTTCACCTCCAAAATTTATTTCTTGCCCTTTCTCATCAGTGATTTTAATGCCAATCTTGTTAATAGTTTTTCTTGTAATAGGAAAATATATTAATGTTTGTGGAATTACATTTAATCTATAACCAATGGGTACAGTAAAAGCTGGAAAACTGAATATTAAATTTGATAATTTACCATTTATATATCCACCTTCAATAATGTCACAATGTACAACAATTGAATTTATTTCAGTTATTTTTGGAATCTTCTCACCTAAATGATAACCTTGACTATAGGTTTGTTTATTAAATCCTAATAGCTTTGACAATGATCTATCATGATTAAAATCAACTTGATGATTTTCGTCTAAAGTAAGAGAAAATTTATTAACTGCCGGTTCAACTGCAAAATGTAATTGTTTCTTATCTTTAAATGATATACCTAAATGTCTCTTAATTTCATTTGATATTGTTTCAACTTCGTAAGAACCAGGAAGAAAAGTTAGTATTTTCCATGTTTTACCTTTATCAGTAGAATATCTAAATTGATCATTCACATCTTTGATAACGTTTTGAATAGTGTTAAATGTAGAGAAACTAGTCAATGCAATTTGATAATTTTTATTTTGTTCCAAATGTAGAATGGGTTCTAAATTACAAGTGTGTGATGAAGTAGTTGTTATAATTTTTAACGTCGTACTAAATTTTGATGAACCCAAAATCTCTGTCAAATTTTCTAAATGATTATTAATTTTGTCTAAATCTGCTGAACACATTTTTAAACTAAAAAAATTAAATAAATATTATAGATAAAAATCGTAGATAAAAATCATAGATAAAAATCATAGATAAAAATCATAGATAAAAATTAGAAACAACATATTTCAGCTACGGGCGAAGCCCTGGAGGACATCAGAGATGTCCGGTTACACTTTTATAATCCTTTTCATTTAGATTCTTCTTTTCTAACAGTCTTTTCAATATAGCATGAATTTCATTGAAACTAGAATTATGACCTTCTTTTATTGCAGATATTAAAATATTTAATCTATTTAGTAATTCTTGTGGATCATCTGGTAAGAATACAGTTGTTTCAGTTTTCTGTTTTTCAGATAAACCTTTCCCTACTTTAACTCCCGTTGATAATAAATTTTCTAATTGTTTATAACGTCTAAGAGATTTTACTGCACCAACTCTGTCTAACATAGCTTTATATTTTATGAGATCTTCTACAGCATAATTATTTAAATCTGCTCCTCTTAAAAGATTAACAAAATTTCTATCTAAATTAAAAGGAGATTTATCTGGTGAAAAAATTAAACCTCGAAAAGGTTGTGGAAATATTTCTTTTTGTCCGAGATAAAATCTAGGTATTGTTTTTCCATCTATAAATGAAATAGAATGTTCAAATTGCATAGATTTTGGTAATTTCTTATTAATGTTTGATTCTAGTAATCCATAGTCATCTAATATAGTTTTGTGCTCTGGATCTGTTATATCAATTTGTTTATCATTATTTGTAAGTTCTTTTTCAAGAGTTTTAAATGGTTTCATAGTTTTTTCAAAATCAGTTTTTACTTGCTCGGTTTGCTGCATTTTTTCAAACATATCAGATTGAATACCAGCTTTTATCATTCTATGTTGAAGATGATTTTCTTTCATAATATTTCTTTGTTTTATTAACTCTTCTAATTGTTTTATTCTTTTAAAATTATCAGCTCTAATTTTATCCATTTTTAAAATATAATATTTGAATTTTGTGGTAACATTGGAATACAGCAAAAACATTTTACTGAACAAATTATTTTTTTATTGCTTTGTTGTTTGACATCTTTTCGTTTAAAATTTTCTCGTATTAAGTTTTGTTTAATAAAGTTTTGTCTAATAAAGTTTTTAGCTCTTCTAAAAAAATTTTATCATTTTCTTCATTAAAAATTTTATCATCAATAAAAGTTTTACCATCACTAGAAATTTTACCATCCTTTTTATTTTTATCATTAACTTTTTCTGTCTGTGATTGAAATGATATTTGATTTACTTCATTAGCTATTTGATCAAATTTTTCAATCTCATCTAACGTAATAACATTATCATCACATACTCTCTGAAAGTAGTAATGTAGTTTATCATAGACTTCTTTAATATGTAAATGCTTAGTTTTTAATGATTTTCGTTTCTTAGTTATTAAAGATTTATCTAACATTGTAACAAGTGAAGTTGCAAAAACACCCGTACCTGTTAAAGCTGTAGCAACTACTGGAATTACTAAAACACCTGAAGATATAACAATTGTCAAAGCACCTAAACTTATTGTTAAGAATATGCCAATTCCTTGTGTTACATTCTTAACTTTAGTCCATCTCTTTCTTAATTTTTTATAATGCTCTAATCTTAATAATAATTGAGATTCCTTATCTTTCATATACCTAACTCTATCTTTGTGTTTTTCAATATTTAATTCACTTATTTTTAATTGAGACAAAGAAGGATATATTCTTGAGGTTTCTTCCATTTTTGTTTCTTCCATTTTTGTTTCTTCCATTTTTAAAGAAATATTTTGAATAAATATTTTGAATACAATCTTCTGAATTTTGATTTAAATAGAAATACGCAGTTGTTTGTTTGCCGTATATTTCTAAGAACACAGTCAGACCAAAAGCTCTGGGAGAGGATGAGACGAAGAGGGAGAGAGAACAAAGGAATTGTTTGCCAGTATGAATCGTAGATTAGCAATTGAATTTTTTGTTTACTCCAGTATAGCTCTACTGCCCAATACCGATGCAATCGTACATGTTATGAGGATAAAAAACTACTCTTCATTCCACGAAAAATATCCTTTTTGGGAAGAAATGCATCTTAATGCACATTTTAATTAGTTTCTGCAGAAGAAGTCGATAATCTTCGTTTTGTTTCGCTTGACTTGGTTTTGACGTTGAACATTGAAGTGGTGACAGCTGCGGCGGCTTGTGGCAGACAATAGCGCCAATGCGGGTATGCTTTAGTCGCTTGCTGGGGCAAAGGTCATAAAGATTCTCTCTCTCTCAGAAACAGCTGCTGCCATTATTCCAAGTATTACAATTTTAGTCTTACTGCGTGCTCTAATTACTGCGTGCATTCGTTCTGTGAGCGTTCTACGAGACTGTTGACTGTTTACAATTTATCCGAGACCCAAAATATCGAAGCTGTGTCAAAAATGAGTGCTTCTATTCATCGCGAATTCCTCAAATTTTGTGATCAAGTACTTCCACTCATCAAAGATGAGAAGATAGATTTTTTCAAAACTCTTATTGTAAATCATGAATTCTATTTTCAAAAGAAGATAAAACCAGAAAAAGAGGACAAGAAAAATGAGATTTTTTCTGAAATAAGAAACTCATTTTCATCAGGACAACTAATCCAACGACAGCTCGACGTGAGTGCACAGGCGACATGCACTATCCAAAACTGTGTTACAACTCTACATTCTCTAATTTATGAAGAAAAAGTACACAATAATTCTTCCTTATCAATTGCTATTTGCCAAGGATTTGTGATATCTAAATTAAAATCAATGGAACATTTGTCAATGGTAGCCTTTACTCAAAAGTTGGAGAGTGAATATAACATTAACCCTAGGACGTACAAAATGTTTTTGAGCCGCCTTTGTACAATGAGGTCATTTTGACTCATTATTTTTTTCCAGCATTAAAATTCGATTATTTTAATTTAATTAGACCAGGAATTTTTCTGAATCATGCTGTATTCAAGAAATTCTCAATTACTTTATGTTCATGTAGTTTGAAGATTCATCACTTGAAATAGGGCCTACATGTACATTGTACATGTACATTTGGTATAGAATATCAGTACATCTAAAATAATGATGGAATAAATTTCCCTTTTGCAAAATAAAAAATCGATTCTTCCAAGAATGTTATTATAATTATAAAAATATTTCATTATACTCTGGTTTTAGAATACGGGATCATACATATATTCTTCATGTAGTATTTAAACTTGTCAATCAGAAACACAATTTGAGCAGAGATGAATCGTGCGAGAGACGTGCTTTCCACAAACCCATTTTTGGCAAATGTCACACTTGTTCGATGTTCTGTTTCGATTTGAGGAGTCACACATTTGGCAGTTTGCTCTTTTGCACGAATCTCGCCGTTGAAAGTTGTCACGATCTACCGCACACAACGCACGGTGAACTGCAGGGTGTAAAGAGGAAGCTTCAGCGCGTTCTTGTTGGTGACATGAAATCAACTTTTTGCACAATTCGTAAATGAATTGGACTCGCGTTTTTGGTTCAGAGCTGATATCACGTCATAAAATGAAAGCATTTAAAGCCGCAATGTCCAAGATATTGCAAAACACTCCAAGAGGCCACCGTCTCGACGCCATTTTGGTCGTGAAGTGACGCAACATTTGATCTCCCGTGTCCACGCCTCCTTTGAATTTATTATAGTCCAAGATGATGTGAGGCTTTCTTCTCGGTGATTGGTCGACTGTATCACGAAAATTGTTCGAAGACAAGAGAACAACCACTTTCTTCCTTTTAGCAACGTAACTCACCAACACGGCATCCTTGTTTTCATGAAAAGCAAACAAGGACGAATAGAGAGGACGATCACCTTGAGTTAGTTCTTTTGGTATTTCCGTTCGATGCGATCTGATAATCCCCAAAAGCGTCATACCTCTAGCACGCAAAGTGCGAGCCAGTTTGAGAGATGTAAAAAAAATTGTCTGTAACCACCGTGCATCCCCTATTTCTGTAATCTTCGGTTAGTTTGAGAACCACCGACTCACCAAGAGAGCCTTCCCTCACCTCATTCTCTTTTCCGAGATATGGATTCACAGAAAGTACGAAATATGTGGAGGAATCGGCAGCAATCCAGAATTTTATTCCAAATTTTGAAGGTTTCTGCGGCATATATGGCAAGAATGAGCATCTGTTTCTTGATGGGAAGAGTTGTTCGTCAACCGTTATGCATTCATGAGGCCAATAAAGGCGCGCTATGGCATCTTGAGAGTAAACACTTCCCTCACAGAGGCGAACTTGTCATTTCTGTAGCGTGCGTTCCGGGTAGATTTATCATCGAAGCATAAAACTCGCAAAATTGTCTTGAAGCGTTGAAATCCGTTGAAGCGTTGAAACGACACAAACGTCAGTAATACGTAGACAATGACCATGCCACTAACCTGTAAATACATACTTCTTCCTTGCTGACAAAATACACTTCTGAGCGTCAGTCTGTTTATATCCATCACACAAGACAATATAGCTATACCAGTATGCAAATCTAGAAATTTACTTGTAACTTGCAATAGAAAGTTTGTTCTTGTGTCATTCTTACCTATAATAATGTAAAAAGTTCGTGCTTTTTGTGTTAGAAGCTGACGATGAAGTTCGTGTTAAGTGTTCGTGTCGTGTTGAGGCTAAATTTCCAAAGAACGCACACATCTAATCTACAGATATTCGAAAACAGGCAGGTGGATCGTGCCTCCAAGGTTGACTGTCATCCAATCAGCGCCAGTCATCCAATCAGTGCTTAGGGACATAGAATAATGCATAGATATCTTATTTTTTCAGTCTAGGCTGGGCATCAGCTGATTTTCAATGAAATTTTGAATGTAAAATTAGAAAATGTTAGCTTGAGTCAAAATGACCTCATTGTCCAAAGTAAGTAAACTTTCTGGAATTCCTTTCACAGATGATATTGGGAGCTTAAAATTTTATCATTTATAATTGAGAGCATATCATGAAATGTCAGTGAGTTTCATATGAAAAAAATGAGGATTTGTTGTTCTGTAGACATTTGAATTCCCAAATGAGTCAAAATGACCTCATTGTACGTTCTAGGGTTAAATTCTCAAGAAGGTATGTAACGTTTTTGATAAAATTATATCGCCTTTCTCAAGCTAACACAAAGCTTCAAACATGTACTTTAAGTATATTCTTTGTTTTCAAAAACTTTAAGTATTTTGAAGATTATTTTGAATTTGAAAAAGAGGAACAGTTGCTTCAAATTAGCTCAGGGATATTTTCTTCCCAAGAATCCAATCAAACATCTGATATGACAACTGGACTAACGCAGCAATTAGAGACACAACATATACAGGAGCGCCAAACACAAAATGAGTAGTATGTATTGACAATCATTTTATGTAACAGAATAGAAAAATGGGAATGAGCATTCGCAGTTTATAAATGAAACAGTGGTTGCTTTTTCTTGTATTGTAAGACTTTGCTATATTATGTGAGTAGCATGCATTAACATTTTATTTTGTGAGACGGAATAAGAGAATGGGAATGAGCATTCGCAGCTTATAAATGAAACATTCTTTATTTTTTCTTATACTGTGTGACTTCTAGCATATTATTTGACGTAGTGGTGTGTATTGTCAATCATTTTATGTAACAATAGAAAAATGGGAATGCCATTCCCAGTTTATGAATGTAACATTTTTCTAGATGTCATATATTTACTTTGTAATCTAAACTACTTGCACATATATGTGAATAAAATATTTCAAAAAGACAAAAGAATGTGTTTTCATTTTGCATTAACCGCTACCTGTTAAAGAAATATTATTAGTCACATGATATATTTTAAAAACCTGAAAAACGGATTTAAAAGACGTTTTTAAAAAAACTAACTTTATGATTTTTGGTGTCCTTGAACGGTCATGATTTAAGCAATGAAAATTGTAATTCTCAAATTTTGAGATTCTTAACTTTTATGATTTTTTCGGTGTCCTGGAACGGTCATGATTTAAGGGGGGTAAAAATTGTAATTCTCAAATTTGAGATTCTTAACTTTTATGATTTTTTCGGTGTCCTGGAGCGGTCATGATTTGAGCAAGAAAATGATCATAATCACAAATTTGAGATTCTTAACTTTTATGATTTTCGGTGTCCTGGAACGGTCATGATTTTGGGGATGAAAATCGAACCGAAGGTTCCAGGGCTTCGCCCGATTGTAATTCTCAAATTTGAGATTTTGAAAAATTTGAAAATTGGGTATTTTTAAAAACGCCCAAATCGGAGCGAAGCTCCTCTGGCTTTAGCCGATTTATGAATTTAGGTCTTCATAACCTGAAAAAAGGTTCAAATTCATGAATTTATGTCGTTTTTAAAAATGTCATTTTTTGAAAAAATGGTACTTTTTGAATGGACTAAATTCATGTATTTAAGTCTTAATAACCTGAAAAAGGGTTCAAATTCATGAATTTATGTCGTTTTTAAAGATACTATTTTTTTTGAATTTTATGGTGTCCTGGAACGGTCTAAATTCATGTATTTAGGTCTTAAAAACCTGAAAAAGTGTCTAAATTCATGAATTTATGTCGTTTTTAAAGATACTATTTTTTTGAATTTTAGGTGTCCTGGAACGGTCTAAATTCATGTATTTAGGTCTTAAAAACCTGAAAAAGGGTCTAAATTCATGAATTTATGTCGTTTTTAAATATACTATTTTTTTGAATTTTAGGTGTCCTGGAACGGTCTTTTGCCCATTACTCGTCTGATGTGTAGAACGGCCTCTCTCAGACTGAGAGGAGGGCGCTTTAGGGATGGAGAAGGACAACATTGAGATAGAAATGGGTTCATCTGACATATGGAATTGCCAACATGTGATAGAGCAGAGCTCCTCCGAGATAGACAAGGCCCCTCTGAGACAGAGACCAGACACTTGAAAAAACAGATGGGCTCTTCTCAGATGAAATAGGACCCCTCTGAGACAGAGACCAGCCGCTCTGAGAGACAGAAGGGCTACACGCATATAGAAAAGGGCCCTTCTGAGACAGATACCAGCCGCTCTGAGAAACAGATGGGCTCCTCTCAGATAGACCCAGGTCCTTCTGAGAAAGATACCAGCCACTCAGAGAAACAGAAGGGCTCCTCCAAGATAGACAAGGACTCCTCTTAGACAGAGACCAACCGCTGTGAGAAACAGATGGGCTCCTCTCAGATGGATAGGGACCCCTCAGAGACAGAGACTAGCCACTCTGAAAAAACAGATGGGCTCCTCTCAGATAGATCAGGACCCTTCTGAGACAGAGACCAGCCATTCTGAGAAACAGATGGGCTCCTCTAAGATAGACAAGGGCTCCTCTGAGACAGAGATGAGCTGCTCTGAGAAACAGAAGGCCTCTTCACAGATGAATAGGGACCACTCAGAGACATAGGCCAGGCACTCTGAGAAACAGAAGGGCTCCTCTCAGATAGACAAGGGCCATTCTGAGAAAGAGACCGGCCGCTCTGAGAGAAAGATGGGTTCACCTCAGATGGACAAGGACCCCTCTGAGACAGATATCAGCTACTCGGAGAAACAGAATGGCTCCTCTAAGGTAGACAAGGGCTCCTCTGAGACAGAGATGAGCTGCTATGAGAAACAGATGGACTCCTCTCAGATGGAGAAGGACCCCTCTGAGACAGAGACCAGCCGCTCTGAGAAACAGATGGACTACACTCAGATAGATAAAGGCTCCTCTGAGACAGATACCAGCTACTCGGTGAAACAGAAGGGCTCCTCTCAGATAGACAAAGGTCCTTCTGAGACAGAGACCAGCCACTCTGAGAAACAAATGGCTCCTCTCAGATAGACAAAGGTCCTTCTGAGAAAGAGACCAGTCGCTGTGAGAAACATAAGGGTTCATCACAGATAGATAAGGGCTCCTCTGAGACAGATACCAGCTACTCGGTGAAACAGAAGGGCTCCTCTCAGATAGACAAAGGTCCTTCTGAGACAGAGACCAGCCACTCTGAGAAACAAATGGCTCCTCTGAGATAGGTCAGGACCCTTCTGAGACAGAGACTAGCCACTCTGAGAAACAAATGGCTCCTCTGAGATAGGTCAGGACCCTTCTGAGACAGAGACCAGCCACTCTGAGAAACAAATGGCTCCTCTGAGATAGGTCAGGACCCTTCTGAGACAGATACCAGCCATTCTGAGAAACAGATTGGCTCCTCTCAGGTAGACCCAGGTCCTTCTGAGAAAGAGACCAGTCGCTGTGAGAAACATAAGGGTTCATCACAGATGGAAAAGGACCCCTCTGAGACAGAGACCAACCACTCTGAGAAACAAATGGGCTCCTCTCAGATGGATAAGAACCCCTTTGAGACAGATACCAGCTACTCAGAGAAGCAGAAGGTCTTATCTCAGAGATGAGCCCTCTTAGATTGATAAGGGCCACTTTTAGATCTAGGAGGGACCCTCAGAAACAAGCAAGATCAACTCTGAGATTGAGAGCGTGATGGAGATGGAGATGATCCATCTGAGATAGAATGGGCTGCTCTGGGTTGCAAAAGGGTCTCTCTTAAAATGAGAAGAGGGCGGTTCTGGGATGAGGGAGGAGATACAGAAGGGCCTCTTTGAAATAGAGAAGAGGCCCTCTGTGATTAAGCGGAGGTGCTCATCTTAGATAGAGAAGTTCCATCTGACAATGAGAGGAGGCGGTCATCTGAGATTCAGAAGGGTCCCTTGAGATGGAGGAGTGTCCTTGTGATGCTGAGAAAGGCCTATCTGAGATAATGAAATGGCCCTGTAAAATATAAGAGATCACCTCTGAGATTGAGGACGGACTCTCTTAGACATAAAATCCTCCGAGATGAAGAAGAACCTCTTAGATTGAGAAAAGCCTTCTAAGATGCAGGAGGGCCCTCAGATGTGCAGAAGGACCTCTCTTACAATGCGAAGAGAGCGCTTCTGGGATGGAGGAGGGCACCTCTGAAATTGGGAAAGGCCTCTGAGATTTAGAACGTCCTCTCGGAGATAGGGAGGGGCCCTCTGAGATGGAGAAGGTCCTCTCTGAGAAGAAGGCTCTTCTGGGATGGAGAAAGACAGAATGGATTCCGACGCGACAGATGTACAGTACAGCAGATTCTCACACTGCGGTTACGGGAAGAAGCGCTGAGTGGAAAGTAGGAGAGAGAGAGAGGGACTTGGCACTGCTTCATTGATTTTATAATTGATGGCTTTGGGCGGGAGGACCATTATTCAAAAAATATACACTACGAGTGTGTAGGCACAAAACTCTCCTGATTGTTGTTAGGCCGAAAATTATAATGAAGTAAATAAAGATACAAGGTGGCCGACGTTTCCCGTCCTGACGCTTTATCAAGGCCTAATAATTTATTAGATAATTAATTAAGATTTATTAAGATTTATTAGATTAGACAATTTATTAGATTATTGATAATTTATTAGGCCTTGATAAAGCGTCAGGACGGGAAACGTCGGCCACCTTGTTTTACTTTATTTACTTCATTATAATTTTCGGCCTAACAACAATCGGGAGAGTTTTGTGCCTACACACTCGTAGTGTATATTTTTTGAATCATTGATTTTAGAAAGGCGTTTGACAGCGTCAGACAGGATATCATGTGAAGATACTCAAGTCTTAAGGAGTGCCGGTAAAACTCAATAGAGTGATCCAAAGTGCATATCAAAGTGGCTGCAGCAATTCGCACTGCAGCCACTGGTTCAACCAAGAGAAGGGCGTTCAGCAAGGGGACCCATTTTCGCCTCTCCGCATCATCATCCATTTGGAGCGCGTGCTCCAAGATTCTCGAGTATTGTCAAGGATTTTGTCGATCTATGGTTCAAAACTTAGCGACATTCGATATGCTGACGACATTGACTGATCGAAGTTAGTGCGGAGGCCTTTCAGTGGACCGTAGATCGGGTTCGTAGTGACGCTCAGTCATTCGGTCTACAGATCAATGTGGGAATAACGAAAGCCATGTGCATGGGAACAGAATCAGACCCTGACATTGAGATGAGAATACAACATGAGGAGGTACGAGTCGTCAATAAGTTTGTCTACCATGGCAGTCAGATTACGGAGTACGGAAGGTGCCCAAGTGAGACTGCTTAGTAAGACTATAGTAAGGAGTTTGTCAGTGTAATCAACGCCGATAGTTTTATACTTAGTGACTTTATGCAAAATTTGTGATTTGTATAGGTCTGTTCAACATGAATGCAATTTTCCTGACAACATCGGCTCTTTCAAGATTGTAACATGAGTCTTCTATATTTCCAGTATCCGAATTGCGGAAAGGATTCCGCATGATCACGATCAAATGCAGGGATCAGATGCTATCAAAATGGATGCAATTAAATTGGAAATGTAAGTTGTTTCTGGCGGGTAGAATGATATTATATTTGGGCATACTCTCGTACACAATTTATATCGACACAAAATATATCACGGTGTACCCGAAAATAATTAGTGGTCTAACAGGACCCGGCTTAGATTCCACTTTTGTAGGCTCGTATGGACCTACAATTTTAAAATTTTTCATCGAGGGCAGTTTTCTGTAGGCCTACAAATCCAAAATGGCGACATGATTGCCATATATGGCAGGTGAGAAAAATAATGTTGTGATAACCCGTCTCAGATTTCAATCCCTCAGCCTAGTACGGAGCCAATATTATTCAGATATGTCAATTTTTGAGAAATTGAGCGAGGGATTTTCCCTTCAACTCCAGAAATGTATAAGATGGCGACTTACCTTCCTGCTTATATGGCGTTTATGAATAAATCTTAAAAGTTACTTACTTACTCTTTCTCTTCGCTTATTGTCTCTTCTTCCCCAGGTTCGAGGGTTGGACACTGGGGTTGTGTCAGTTGACGGGATGGATGCGTCTTTTTCATTCTGTTCGGACATTATTACAATTATAACGAACTTTTGTTCCAATTAATGATACCAATTATGCCAATTTATGTAAACAACTGCCATACATGGAAGTTAAGTCGCCATATTATACATTTTTGGGGTTGCACAGAAAGGCTAACGTCGATTTCTCAAAAAAGTTTTAGTATTAGATCCATATTATGTATGGCAATATATGGCAATCAGGTCGCCATTTTGGATATGTAGGTCTACAGAGGAGAGCCCTCGGTCGATTAATCAAAAATCGACATGTTTGAACAATATTGTTTCCGTATTAGGCTGAGGGATTGAAGTCTGAGACGGGTTATCACAAAATTATTTTTCTCACTTGCCATATATGGCAATCATGTCGCCATTTTGGATTTGTAGGCCTACAGAAAACTGCCCTCGATGGGAGATTTTAAAATTTGCTTTAAAGCTATCAGAAAGGTCCATACGAACCTACAAAAGTGGAATCTAAGCCGGGTCCTGTTAGACCACTAATTTTTTTCGGGCACACCGTGATATCTAATGATAGCTCAATTATTTTGAAACATTCGCTATGTGAGTGATAATAACATTATAAGCAGAGATACCATGAAGAAATTGTTTTGCATGTAATTGCATATTTGAATAAGGTCTATTTGCTCATTGTAGCTCACTAGGAGCAAAAGCGTTAGGACAAATTGATAGTTGATAGATTTAAGTTCAAGTTAAATATTGAATGCAGTAGATGGTTATAACAAATAAGAAAATTCAATGACTTCAATTCTTCTTCAACATCCGGTATCGCTCAACTGCTTCTTCAGTTAAAATTCAAATAATCGCATTTGGACATCAGTTCTACCTTTTCCATTAATTATTGACACAAACTGCAAAATAAATGTCACAACTGATTTCAGCGGATAAACATTGTGGATGTTATGCTTATGTTCTATGTTAGTCTCATGATAGGCAGACATCTTTATTATTCCATTCTTAGTGATAGGTCGCACATTCCAAGCTTTATAATGTACGCTCGCACAATTTTCCATTTCACCAAACCTATTGCGACAAGGGAGAACAATTGCGTGACAATACATCTGTGAAGTAATGAACTGCAATTTTTTGGGTATACTTTTCAATAATGTCCTCTTTATTCAGACATTTATCTGTGTAGATAAGAAATCGATTATGAAACTGATAGCATTTGACGGGAGTGATTGACGACACCGCTTCCTCAAACTGCTGTATTCCTTCGATGTCGGCAAAGAGTCACTCCAGCAGATCGAGGGGCTGAATGATCACTGCAGATCGACTGGATGCGAGGATCCGTCAGCGCATGATACGGCATTTTCTGTCATGTTTGCAAAGGGGCAATATCTCGGGAGTGCCTTCAATCTTTGTGTGGAGGAGAGCATTGTCATAAAGGAGGAAGATGGACTCCTCGAAAAGAAAGTCACCTGCTTTGATAATGAATTTCAAAAAAGAATTTCGTCATTCTCCCTCGACACACATGATATGTAAGAGTTCGAAGTAGGATGGGAGAGACAGCTAAACAAGCTATGGAATATTCCCTCTCTGTCCTTCAACTACACGCACTGCCCTTTCTACTTGAGATGATCAGCCTTGAGTCCTTGCGGTCCAGATGTTGAATCCGCACTCGTCGGTGAGGATGTTGTGTCACTGAATGCCTTCTCTCATGAACCATATGACGTATTTCGCCCTCTCTTCGCTCACCTCAACGATATTCCAGTGAGTGGACACGGATCGCAATAGCTTCAAAGTTTTCAGGCAACCATTGACAGCTTACGGCGAGAAATTTACAACTTACGGTGTAAAAATGACAATTGATATTGCAGTTTGTGTCAATAATAGTGTAAAAGGAATTGTTGACAATTCTTATTGTGCGTAATTTAGCTGTGGTATAATGTTGAAAAAAAGAAGATAACAATGTATCCGTAATGATGATATCTGTATCTATGAATGTGAAAGATATTTGAAGAAATCTCAGCTAGCGTATATCTGCATGTGTATTCATGTCATCGTGCCCGCTTTTTCCTACATTGATGCCCAGACCATTTCAATTACGCACAATAGTATTAACATCTATTTTTTCGGGCAACAATGTAGGGCATTTTCAGGTCGCCTTCAAATGTCCTACATTGTTGCCCTCAAAAATCCAGATTAATGTTATATTGTGATTTCTGTGTAATGTGACATACACGTAGAGATCAAACCGGAATTCTACCATAGAAAGTACGGCACCTACCATGAGAACTAATTGAAAAATGCATGTAATGTGATGAATGATGATTTAATGAAATTCATTCTATTATCCCATTAGTCATGTTAATGAAGATTTAGAATAATACGAATAGCCATAAATTCGCGCCCGTAGATTGACAAAGTAGAGTTGTTGAACGAAAAATCCATGTCGCAATTATCTCATAGATTTTGAGTTAAACAACCCCATTGTTGTTTGTTCACTCAGGGATGTCTATGAAACATGGAAAGTGATAGGGACTTCCAACTCTCAGTCTGTAGGATTTAGCTTTGGCCGGTTTGAAAATACAGATTGCAGAATTTTCATCAAAGATGTTGAGAAAGTGCACGGTCGTAAATTGTAATTTCCAATCAGAAATGGAAAAATGGAGACACGTGGATGAACGCCATTCCTAACATCATTAGTTAATAGAAAACAAGTGCATGACACTGGTCTTACAATACGCCAAAGAATTGAATAAGAAATGGACATCTGATAGCCATGCAATTTATCATTTTTCGATTCATTCATTAACTACCCTACAGGTACTTTTCGTGGAGCATATATTTAGTCACGAAAAATTCCAACTGAAAATCAACTGAACATCGGAATCAGAGAATGTACGGATTTCATGCACAGAGAATGTCGGGTTTAATATCACCGTCAGAAATTCTTGATCATGGATGCTTACTGATGAAGGCGTCAAATAGTTTTGCTTCAAGCTTATTCATATTCAATTCCACCCACAATGCTTGGTTTCTAGTACATATTAGAGAGATTTGGGAAATGCGCTGTACTTTATGAAAACTATGAATGACATATTATCAAATCGATCAAATCATTAGCTGAATGAATTAATCCAACAAATTTGAATGAAGACCCAAAAATCCGTTTAGAATTAATTGAGTTGTCTGAAATTGAATTCAATGGGGCAGGTATAGTGCATCACTGATTATTTTGATATCATCAAAATTGTATACAGCAAACAATAAATATTACTAAATGATTTTTTCTTCCATTTCCACATCCAACTACATTGATGGAAAACATTGAAAACTTCCAAAATATTGGTTCGGAGTCAGAAGCAATAGAAATTTTCAAAAACTGCATATTTTCAAGTTCTCCTGGACAAGTTGTGGTGTGTGATGAGATGAAGATTTTATCATCTCTTAGATGTTGCGGAGAACACATTGTTGGACATGCTGATGACTCGCGTATAAAAATTCCGTAGTATTCTAGCAATGATGGTTAAGTCTTCGTTTTAGAAAACCCATCCGTGCATTTGTCATACATCTCTTACCTGTATCGTCACTGACTTCAAAATTGATGAAGCAAATTTTAGAGAGTACATTCGGTGGATATTCATACTTTATCTAAAGACAGATAATCATGTTACAAATCGGAACTCTCTGTTCACTAGTTCAGAAGGATCACAAAAGCTCAAACAATTTCTCAGTGAAACACATTGCCGAACCTCACCTACGCCACCCTATTTATTATTTTATCTCGTCCACTGATTGAAGTTTATTAGAAATAATTGACTTGCATCTATTGATCATAAATTCAGCTGCACAGTCTCAAAACGTCCTATAATACTTTCCATCTATCTTCGTTCGAAAAGAAAATTTGTGTTCTTCAGGCGATTGACAATTTTTCTGATAATTGCGATGATACATCTGCATTTAGATCATTTTCTTGAAATTCGGGAACAATTGAACAACCGTTGTGTAACTGCTCATAATCATATCCAGTTGATTGGTGAAATAAAGGTTCCTATAACTCATGAAAGCCATATGTCCAGAAGCCTAATTCTCCAGAAAACCGGCCTACGCTAAATCCTAGGGATTGAGAGTTGGAAATCCCTGACACTTTCTATGATTCATAGACATCCCTGGTTCAGCTATGTTTTACTATTGGGAGCAGCACTTGCATAATTTTGATATCTATTACATCACAAAATCCTACTCACGCTAAACTAAACTAGTTTTGTGAAAGCCAAGTTACAGGGTAGTGCTTTCGTGGTCTGCATGTGCGGTGTGATATGACGTGTAAGAAATATTAAGCATACAGCTATAATTATTAAAAGTAACTGTGAAAATCCTTCTTTCTTTTACAAAGAAGACAAAAATTGATAAGATTTGATAAAAATTTCCCAAGGTCAATTAGTAAAATTGTTCTTACTGTGTATTAGAGTACCTATATAAGAATGCTTCGCTAAAATTTTCGGTTGTAAGTTAAGTTATCAATTCAAGCATTCTACAATATGTTGTCGCTACCGGCTCTGGTTCATATTTGCATTCAATTGGCGTCAGGTACAATTAGAGAGCTGAAATCGAACTTAATAGCTTAAAATGAGGAACTTCACCCGAGCATAGGCACTCAAAATATCCCAATATGCACAAATATATACAACGATTAATATTACAATTCAAGAAACATGCCCGAATATTTTTCCGATACCCGAATTTTTTGAGAAATGAGAGTAGGAACACTGGATTTCTCAATGATAAAAGTGTGCATTGCAATGTATAACTGCGAGCACATTTGAGAGGAAAGCAATGACCATGTGAAGAAAAGGCTGCGTTAACAGTCGAGTCTGATAGTCAATATTGTAGACTTAAGTGTCCAGCAATGATATTTTATCTAACCTAGAAATTGCCTTCCCATTATTTTTAATATCAGAAATCAGTGATATTTGATGTTTACTGTCCAGCAATGGAGATCATTTTACTAAATCCCATAGCATTTGAACCAGAGGAGAAAGTAGTTCCGAGTACATGCGTACTAAAGTACACAAGTACTCTGGTATAGTGCTAATTAATATAATAAACAGTATATACACAATGTACATAAATAATGCAAATTTCTCCTCACAGCAGATAAATGCAAAGTAGAACCAAATAAGTTCAACAGTATAGGCCATAGATGGCAAACATTGAGTAGTTGATACACTCAATAATTTAGCAATTAAGAGATGCATTAAATAAAGTGGGAAAAACTACTATTAGCATGACAAATGTTCACATTCACAATCGCTGATGGTGTCAATAAGTTCATACTAATGCACGTCATATCAGATTAGATGCGATTGCATCAAGAAATTTATATATTTTTATCATGATCGCAAAACCTGTGGATGAGTTCTTTCAACGTCCTAAGGGTCTGAACAATACTGAAGCAACCATTTGGTAAGGTTCCAATTTGCCATTGACATCAGTTTCAAAAAATTGCTTGCACTTTTACACTCTTAAGAAATAACGAGGTGTTGAAATATTGAAGTATGGTTGATTGACCACCATTGACGAGTTGGTGCGGAAATATATATTTCTCTGTTTGATAGAAGTCTAGAAGCAAATAAGTCGTTGGTCACTTTTGACTAATTTTTCTCATCTCTGAGCCAATAAAATAATATCAAAACCCTTTCACAAAAATTCATTATATGCTGTTGAATACAGAATTGTGGATTTGCCAAATTTATCCGTTATGCAACATGAACGCTCAATTTTATTTTAAATATGCTCGAGACATCAGTATTCATATTTCAGCTTGTTGTTTTTTTCATAGAACATTTTTAGGGAATTATGCATGAAAATTTGCATTGAATCTCTCCAAATCAATTTTCACTTGCACGATGTACGCATTCTATAAGAAATGAAGAATTCAAGCTACCAATAAATTCAAGTCCAATAAATGAAACTATGGAAAATTAAAATTTTTAATTGCCTAACCGTCCGGCAATGAAACAGTCATAGCTTCTGAGAGAAGTCCACAACAGTGACACTGCGACAACTGCATATGTCCATCAACATCATATTGCTATTGATAAACTAATCTGCGTGTCGTAGTTATTCATTGCTGCCCGAATTCAAACATGCTCACAGTTGCATTGTAATATGATTCTATGGTAAAATCATTGCGATTAGGATTACATGATACATGGAGGATTACATGATACATACATTACAATACACAGATATCATATTACAATGACAATGGAAAAATATGAGTGTGCTAAATTCGTCAAACGATATTCGTTATGCGATATTCAGTCAGTACATGTAGTATTGAATTGCAACAAAGAGGTTAACTTTTGCCAGAAAATACCGATCCAAAATTACCGCTAAGGAAGTCACTATTTGCATCACTTATATGCATAGGTTGCTGTTATTCCTGCTATCAGATGACTGTATCTGAAATTACACATTTATTATTCTGAATAATGCTTGGTACATAAATATCCTATGAGAAGACTTATATCCTTTTGTAAACAGGTTCAATTTTGTATCAAGTAAGTTAAGTACTTAATATGCTGAAGTTCCGCTTCTTTCCTCAACAGGAACCACTGCGTATTGGAAGAACCGTCGCGAATCCAGCCCTATGTGGTAATACAGGACATTATCATCGAGATCGATGGAGTGGCGGGCGAAGACCGTTTGACTATGACTGCTAGCTTCAATTTCAAAGACAGACCAGTATCATCTGATGACATGTAATATTTTGTAATGAAGCTTTTCCATTCTGAATTTTATCAGCATTTAACGGAATAAATGTTATTTCTCGTATTTGTTTTATTATAATAAACTGACTCAAAATTCATGGTTGTTCTTCAAATATCTCGAGAATGAATTACAATGAAGGAAATGAAAACACGCACAGACGCACACACAATACACCTCGTACAGAGGAAGAGAGAGAGAAAAATGGGATTTAACTGCATTGAATTTTAGGTTTCAATGAGCTTATGGAAATCTACCTTTATTTGTTTACAAGAAGTGTATAAAGGTAGAAGAATAATTAATCGGGGACGCTCATTGACCGCAACCAAAGCCTCGCTAGGGAAATCAAAATTAACTAATATAGAACTGACTCTGCTCTGCGCCAACAGGAAGCGGATATCCCGGGACGCGCAAACTTGTGAAACTATGGAAAAGCTTGCAAGAATTTTCAAAATTCGATTAAAACTTGCAAGCGCTTGCAAGCGTTATGTAAAGTTTATATTCGCATTGCTATATTTTGAGAAATATGTTTAACTTGCTTTGTTTAGGCTAAAACTTGTAATGTGAAACTTGTTTCCGTGGTGTTACTGTCCATGTTTGTAAAACTTGCATCAACTTGTCAGAATTTGAAAGGACTTGCTAAACTTGCTTCCATGACTTTAGCTTGCAAAACTTGCTTTCGTTGTGTTAAAGAGTAGGCTACTGCAGTCGAAACTTACATTGACTTACTAAAATTTGAAAGCATTTGTTTAGCTTAATGACAATCATAGAGTGAGCACACCAGTCGTCAATTCGAAATCGCACTCTCACACGCGATCGCGATAAATGACCGCTATCGCGGCAACGGCACAGAAATTCGCGGCTGTGAAAGTTATATCCCGCGCTCTTTCGCACTCTATTGCGGAATTGATGCGATCGCAGCTATTCGCACATAATTTCGTGACCATGAAAGCAGTCGTAGTTATTCGCGCTCGCTTCACTTGTGTGGGATGTAGGATGAATGATTCCGCGTTTACTCGCACTCGATCGGCTGTGTTTTTAAAAAGGTGAATGACTGTGAATGTTATTGCAGAATAGTGATAGTGTCTATGATTGATACTCACAATCAAGTGCACTCAAAAATCGATAATTCAGAAAGCATTTGTGGGAAGAAGATGGTCTCTGTTCCAGATGGGGCGCGTTTATTTTCACGTTCGGTCGATGAGGCACAGGAATTCCTTGCAATTCTCCATTCATGAACATGTCATTTTATTTATGAAGCCTTCCATATATGAAAGGTACACTTCTCAGAAAACGTAGATGACGTCAAGTGCATGTGGTGTACGACTCCGTATATTAAATCCTAGTTGTTGTGTAGGCCTTTTCCGTGTGCGGTCATTATGTGAATTTATTCAACACAGCCGTGTATTTGATTAATATTCGTACTCACTCTATAATACTGAATGAAATATACGAAAATTTGATGATAATGATGAGTGAAGAGTACACTTGATAAATGCAAGCAGATGATGTTGAATGCCAAGCAAGTAAGCCAAGCAAATTATCTGAGAAGTTCTATTTTGTTTAAGTATTCACTATTTTTAAAGTTACCTTCATTTACACTTCTGCATTTTAGCTGAAAGGCAACCTTAAATGTAAATCGATGCAGCTTCTCCTCCAATAGCTTTCTACAACATCTTCAAGACAATATTGCATAGCAACATTAATTAATTAACGGTTAACAGCATTGAAAGACTCATTTCGATAGCAAATTGCCCCACTACTTATGTCCTATGAAAGAGTGCTCTTCCTAAGATTTCTTGGCATTGTCTCTTAGGTTGGCTTTCCTGACATCAGTTGAGTGCTTCTGTAGTCACATATACGATGCACAGCTGACGTATGTTTTATTGTATGAAATTTATTCAGTATTAGACTTGACTGATATTTTAGAAAAAATCAGCTGATCAGGGGATGGCACGATGTGTTTCAGCTAGGGACACTATCTGCCTTAAGAAGTGCCTTTATAGTCAATTATTTGTTGGATACATGTTTGAAATACATGATCCTAGGTTAAGGATGATAGAGGTCCACAGATAGCAGTTAGGTTATTATTTCCATTCCCAGCCTTGTCAATAGCACTGTCCAGGACACTTCCCTCAAAAGACTCGAGAATGCATTCTGTAGAGTTTGTATTAGTATTTTGATAACCTTACAACTTCGATGTATTTTGGTCTTGTTGATGACTCGGAGAACGTTCAGACAGTGCTGTTTGAGTCTTGCTGATATCCAAGTCACCATAGGCTAATAGTTATTTTGAGTCGTCATTCACAAAGCGAGGTGAAATAGTCACGTGATTAATTAAGATTCTTATGCAATTGTGATACATTCCTCATAGCGCATAATTTTTTAATCTTGTTTTGCTGGTTGTTGAAAACTTTCTGCTTGTCAACCAAAACAAGTGTCAGAGAAATCAAAATAGGCAGACCTGCATTTAATATTCAAGCACGCATTTGAGATTGCATAGATGGCATTAGAGCAATTTCGTTCACATCCCCTGTAAGTTTGCTCAATCAAAGGAAAAGACAATAGGGCTTAACTAAATTATTCAATGTCAGACATTTTGAGCTTCCCCTTGATTTCGGGGAGTGTGGCTATTGCACCGACTGAGCCTAAACATTATTCTTACATGACTTACAACAGTGACAATCAACTTACATGACTTACAACGGAGAAATGCGCCTCACATTTCTCTCAAATGAGACCTCTGATAATATCAAGATATACGCAGGCGTTTCTTCGCCCCACTTTTTCTATCTTAATTAGAAACTGCATAGTGAAATTAATTCATATTCTGATGGACTCTAGAACACTCATAACTAACTCAATTTAGTGTAGATAACTTCTTTCTTCTGCCTGTTTGTTGGGTAACCAGTATCAATATCTCAGTCTGTGCAATGGCCAGGAAACAAAAATTGTAACGGCTCAGCCAGTATTGTGATCATTGCCCTCGGGGAGCGTAACATAAACATGAGCTATATTTGCAGTGAGCTTGTATTAGTGTTTGAACTTCGTGATTGAGCAAGACATCTAAACGTTAAACGATTGCTTCTGTCAACGCAGAATTTTTACTTAATAAACTTGGGAACCAAACTGGAGAAATTCTTCGGTCACTGATAATGCGCTGTGACAAGTGACAAGTAACCCGTGATTTCAATCCTCGACGTGAGAAGCTTATCTTGATCAGCAAGTTTTGAATTCTTCGACTTGATCAGTGATAAGTTCTTACTTACCATATTCACCCACTTCATGACGGAAGGAAATTTACTTATCATGTTTGCTTTATCATTATGTGCGGAAGAAAAACATATAAAATTTCATAGTAAATGAATCATTAATAATTGTTGCAGGACAGCCTGCATTTGGCGTATAGACCTACCTATCCAGTCACATTCAACATGTGCTGTTTCTGTTGATATGCTTAACTCATGAGACACCTTCACTATCTTAAGGAATGTACGCAGCCTATTTCAATAAAACTTGTGTATAAGCTAAATTCCAACATCACATTTTAAATAGAACGGGTGACCCAAAGGTCTTTCTGCCCAATAGTGTTGTGAATGAATCTTCTGTATTTCTTATGCCGTAAATGAATATTCTATTGAAAGATTTTGCAATAGATGCGCTCGTAGGTGGAGGTGAACAGACCGTAAGACGCATTGCAAGATGCTGTGTTCAGATCTTTTTTTTACATTATTCACTAAGTTTTTGCACACATTTGTTAAATTAGAAGGAAGTTCTTGGCATTATCTAATTGCTACTTGCTGTGCAGCACACTCCATTCTCCAAACAACTCGTTGGGAATTCAATATAATGCCTCTGAGCAACGAAATTTCAATACACTGGATGAGTGTTGGATTGCTGTAGCCTAGCTTACAGGCAATAGGCCAGGAAAATCGAGACTTAAACATGCGCGGAAAATTTTTTTACTTTTGGGTTCGAGAAGGATACACAACATATTTACAAAAAATTCCAGGATATCATTCGGTCGACAGTCGCCGTCAAATTTTTATTGAGAGGTAGCATGGATAAGCATAACTGCGTTTATGCTCAGTTTGTAACTGCGCTCTTGGATTAGAAGAAGGGCCGAGTGGACAGAGCACAGAAATAAATTGCTCTGTGTGACAGACCATCGAGGTTGCACAGCGATTTTTCGAAAACATTCTTACTAATGTCCTCTTATGGAAATTCGTGAACATTGTGTCCCGTAAATATTAGCCATCTTTTCCCACCGGTAGTCTAGTGCCGACAACTCAGCATGGATGATATTCCATGCATTCACTCGTGGTTCCTGAACATGGCCTATGGGCTCGTCAGATATACCGAAGATGCGCTTTCCATTTTTTCAATTTCCGTCAGTTTTGAACTTAGGACCCATCTCTTATCAATGTTCTCATTTGCTGTGACTAACATAGTTGCCACTGCTGCGCTATTTCGATGTTTCCTGCGCTATTGTGCTCTTTTGTAGTGATAATGCGCTATTTTGATACCAAAGCTAAAAAATGATAAAAGTGATATCTCTAACATATATTATTGTACACGTCCTTCATTTGATTGCCGGAGTACGTTCACTAATTTTTCAAGCTTCCAAATCTATTTCTAAAATATTGTTGATTTAAGTAGCATGTGAGATCTTTTGTAGCAGGATGACATAAATTTTACCTGTAAGCAGATCAGTATTATTGTTTCTACTGAATTTGCCATATGTACGTGAGAATGGATGGTTTTAATTCTTGGAATTCTTGACAGAGCATAACAATATGACAAATTGAAAATTCTAATTTGACAACTATAATTTGATTTGTGTCACAACAAATTGAAAAGCATAATGACAATTCCTTGAAGCTTCTTTACCTCCAAACATTACCTCGATAGACAAATCAATGAACAATGGTGCGAATGTGCGCGTCTGCTGAGTTCTATTTGGTTCCTTTTTTTGTCAGACACGATGAAAGAAAAAAATACATCGATCCAATGCGAGGCAGCTGGCAGTTTTGTGTTGAAATGAAATTTTCTAAGTTTCCGATTTAGCGGAAAATGCGAAGTCTAGAGCCATTAAGTTTAGCATAGAATGTCTTCAGGTCATTTTCTTTGATGTGCTTGTGTTGCTATCATGTTTCTGATCGACCATGTATGCGAGAATGTGGATTAAATTGCTCAATATGCTTGTATTTGCCGATATTAGACCTTGCCAAATCTGAATGTGTTAAGCTTCATAGACAGGGGTGCATGAACATGATAGAAAATGACCTGAAGACATTCCATGTCAAAAATTATGACTCTGGGTTTGGTACTTTTCGTTTAATCAGAGAAAACACAGAACATTTCATTTTGACCAAAAACTGCAATCTGTCTCCCATTGGATTAACATGTGTTTTCCTTTTATCCTGTCTGGCAAGAAGAGGAACCAGGCGGAACTCGGTAGACTCACGGACTAGTGGTGGCCACATCATTTTGTGAAAGTCTCATTTTTGGCCTCGTTCCCTGCAGAAGCTCGTTCTGGCTACCGGACTATTTTCATGGAGAAAAGCTCGGAGGTATTTTAACATTTCGATTTTACTGCCAAGTCGGGAAATTCTATGGAAAGTTGACGGAAAGACTTCCCACTATCTTCCACCAGGCAATCGACTTCTCTGTGCGATGATATTTTTAGATCCAGCAACCGAATTCAGCTAATGGAAGAGGCCAAACGTGTGGATGAAACTGCAGCAGAGCTGGATAATTGCATACTGAAGTTACCTAAACGATGGTCAACCCGTCAGCATCCAAGAAGGCATACTCAAACGAATGAGTAGCATGATCCATAGACATTTTGGCAAATCTTCTTGATATCATGGATGCTTTAATGATACAATTCTACCCAAAAAACTTCTGTTTTTTTTTAAATTAGATTTGAAGTCATAACTTTTTTAAATGGTTATTCAGATTGTATTTGGGTCATCCAGTAGATAATTCGTCCTTTAACAATTTTTCTAAGTTTTAACATGATAAGGTGCCTGAAATTAATTTCGCATGTTTATTGAGTATTTTTTGGAGGTAGGTTGGTGTAATCTACTAATGTTTCTTACATAATGTAACGTGCAGTTATATATACATCGCTGTGTACGTACATACGTAAACTTTGCTTTGACAGATTTCGACGTATTTATCTTAGCCGATTGTCTCGAGTTTTCTTTCTAGAGTCTAGCGCTATTTTACTTAGTGTGCGCTCTTTTCATGATTTTATTGAGTGACAACTATGATGACTAATCAAATAAGACAAAATATTCCGGCAGCCAGAATGAGTTTCAGCAGGGAACGAAGTCAAAAGTGAGACTTTCATAGAATGATGTACAACCTATACCTACTATAAATCTGTACGTTAGCTGAGCTCTGGCTCTCCTTGTCAGACATGATTAAAGAAAAATTCATGATAATCCTATGGGAAACAGACCACAGTTTTTGTTTACCTTATCGCAGTCTGTCTTATCTATAGCGGGTTTTGTTTTCTCTTGTCAACTTAAAACCATTAAGTATAGAGCCATAACTTTTGATATGTAATGTCATCAGGTTATTTCCTATCATTGTGTGTGTGTGTGTGTGTGATATTATTATGATTCTGATCGGTGATGTATACGAGAACGTGGTTCTCGGTGGACAAAGTGCATGTTATAAAACAGCATGTTTATGTCTGCAGACAGTAGGAGGCTTGCCAAATCTGAATGTGTGTAACTTAATAGATAAATGTTCATGATGATCATAAATTCAGAAAAAAATTCTTCAACCTAGAATTATTTTGTAAAATGAGAGAAAGTGGGGACACAAGTGATCAATCCGTGGGCGAAGCGTTCTGTCGTGTTTATTTCTCTCATTATATTTTCGTTTGAAGAAATTTTCTTCTGAATTTATACCGTAATCAATATACTAACCGATGGATTCCATGGATCAGTTCATAAAGACGATAAGAAATGACCTGATGACATTCCAGGTCAAAAATTGTGGCTCCAGACTTCATAGGTCTACCTTTCAATTGATAAGAGAATACATAGAAAACTTCATTTTGAAAAATGTGCGATCTGTTGAATTTAGTCAGTCGTGTCAATTCGAGAACTCGCTTGAAGTCCACTACCTGTTGCTTCTATAGTTTTAGATCATTATCAAATAGATTGAATGAAATGATACAACGCTATTCTGAAGAAAAACTTGACAAAGTTGCTTTTCATAGCTTTTGAGTGACGCAGTACTTTTACCCTTGCTCACTTTTAGTTGCAGCAACGAAATACCGAATTAGGCACATGACCGGGCACACGTTCTGCTGTATAATCTTGATATAAAAGATCGTTCGAATTCTTCAGTGTAACGTATCTAAAGGAATTAGTTAACATGACATTCATTTGTTAAAGTGCATGTATCATGTTGCAGTGTTCGAATGATATTAGTATGTGACAGGGCTGGGACCGGTCAATCATTCATAACCGGCTAACCCAATTATATTTTTAATCGGTTATATGAGGATCACCGGTATTTATTTAGTTGTCAAGGTTTATCGACAACTACGGACCGAATTCCTCGAAACTTTCAACCGAATTCCTCCACTTGCAGTGCTTTGATTTCAATGTATAAGTGCATTACTTCACCGACGTCGTAACCGATTTTAACAGGTAACCGGTTAACCGATCCGAACCTTGGAATGGGAAGTAACATTGTGCTGTCTGAAAATCCCTGAGTTTTGTTATGGGTATTCCACGACGAACGTTTTGTGTCAAAGGGGATTTTTTGTTCATCTCATTAAAATATCGATCAAGGAGTATGCCATCATGTTTACTTCATTTCCTGTACAAAATATTATTTTATTCCGAACTGCTTGCTCTTTTCTGACCCAACGAAAATTGGAATAATTATGGATTATATTAAATTAAATGCTATTTAATGGGAAAACGATGATATATGCCGTAGTTTAGGACAGATTTTACAGTTAATTACATTTTTAGTTATACGTGAATAAAGTGATAACACTTTGATGCAAACAAGCATGCGTTCTAGGAAATCAGGATTGATCACAGTGAGCGAGTTGATGCAATGAGCTGATGATCATTATGCGTTCTACTTCAACAAATGAGTAGATGCTACTAGCTCAATGACAATGTAAACTTAATGCATCGACATTTAGTCTGTATTGGTTATTCATTGCCATGCATTTTATTGGCGTTATTTTTAATTACTAATAACCATATTTTATTAATTATTAAAATATTTTATCAATTATTTTCACTATGGGTGAACTTCACTAGGTGACATGCCACGCTCAATTACGCGCAATTCACGCGTAAACTACGCGTAATTGCACTTGACCCTAAACATCCGTAGGTACGCGTGACATTGCTGCAACATCTGTCGGCAGTCATGTTATATAAACTTTGCGTCTCATGTGTCTGTATGTATCAGAGGCTAAACAATGTGATAGGACCTCAATTTCATGCTCAGGGAAGACAGAACATGCTTAGCGGTTCATCCGTGGTTCAAGTGGCAACGCAGACAACCGTAGACGACGCGCAAACTATAAACGCTCGCCCGCGCGTATTCATAAACATTTCCCATGTTTTAACAGCATCAGATCAAGTGATTTCTGACTCTTGCGTATGTATGCGCGTGGAAGAATAGAATGTCTTTAGCACGGATGTTTGGGGTACTCCGTAATTACGCGTGAATTACGTGTAGCATGTCACCTAGTGTAGTAAGTAGTAACACTACAGTTCTGGTGATAATTTATTCAAATATCTAAATAATATTGGCGATAATGTCCGCATCTTCAATTTAGCACCTTTGCGACTAAGGATGTACTTCCCTCCATCAAGTAAAGTCAAGCAGGCTCTCTGTAAGAATATGATCACTGGATCATTCGTAAATCATAAATGATCTTATTGTTAGAATCTTTCACGTATGACTATGCTCTATAGTTTTAAGACTGATTAAATTAAGAGAAGAACACCATGCATAACGGTGTTCCACCACAGCGAGGCATTCGTGTGCACACTTGATTTGATAAGCGATTTTTACAATGTTCGATCGGACTTGGATTTCAGACGATGCCATAGTCGTCTCCATCTACTATCAATGAATCCGAAGTTCATGATAAGGCTATATAGGACATCGTCGATTTGAAGCAGTGAATCGTGGGTATTTTCACTTGGTGACATCCCAAATGTTAAGAGACCCTTTCAGCAAAAATTTTCTTCCTCTTCATATCGTCATAGAAGAAGAACTTTATGTCTTGAAATGAGGGATTTGGAGTCAGAGTCCCGGAGTCCTATCATTTTTGCTGGAGTCGGAGTCGGACTCCGGCCTATAACTAGACTCGAAATATAATACAAACAAATCATTTATCCTCGTACATAGCTGTCAGTGTCTTGATGTCAACTTTCTCCGTCATACAAAAGTACAGAGACAGCAGTGCATGCAAAGCTTGTAATAGATGAGGGAATAAATCGTGATAGTGAAAAAATGGATTGTCTTTTCACTCGGTGATTTAGTAGAGAAGACAAGCCTTCCTAGCCTCGATCACACCTGCGCGCCAAAGGTAACATCAGGGACAAAAATGAAATACTAGTTTGTTTGAGAACATTGCCTCTTACCCTCACATTAATCGTGTGTGATTTCTCCTCCAAAGCGCATATTAAAATCGAAAGCGTACTCATATTTTTTGTAGAAATGTGGGATTTTCCTGCCTGGTAGAGACTGGAGAAAACCATGTGAAGCACACATCAAAAAGATGGGAGGAGCCGAATCGTATGCATCCAACTTATAGCGACATTTGATTAACTTTCATCGATAATGATTGATAATTGATACAGCAATGATCACCCACATTGGTTCAGCTAAGCCTATAATGATCTATGATGTAGGTTACCGGTTTGTTTTCAAAAAACTGGGCTTTATATACTTTCCGCCCAGAGTCGGAGTCCTATCAACCCCCGGAGTCGAAGTTGGAGTCCTATCAAAATGATAGGACTCCGCATCCCTGCTTGAAATGTTGCAATTTATCCATCATTTTAAAGCTACACTTGGTTTTAGAATTGTAGAATGTGGATCTTTAGGAAACTGAAAGGAAGATAGCCTATCAATTAATTGGTTACCAAAATACCTATTGAGCATAGTTATAGATGTGGTGTTCTGACAACATTATCAGCAATGATTCACAAATACGATTGATATTCTAGTGAATATATTCCACACAAAAGTCTTCACATAACTCATTTAGCATGAATAGGACTTTATACTCGCATACGGAATATTGAACCTTTTGCTGTGATACCCAGTATATTGTTCGATTTTTGAGCATAAGTTATTAACCTAATTTTTTTAAATGAAAGTCATCGCATAATTTGGATGTTTACTGGGTTTACTAAACAACAGGTGCATAGAAGTTGCACAGAGGTAATAAATAAGTACTCAATCTTAAGCTCTGTATGAAGCTAGGATCGTTGTTGGGCGAAGGGCAAGTGGCAAATAAGTCCCAAATGCAGAATTGAGATATGAATGCGCAGTTTAATTGTCTTACATTAGTGACATTGAGACAACTTCTATAATGTGTTTTCATTTTTCAGGTGCATTTTTGATGACAAACATATTGGAGATGAACCTTGACATGAATGAATGAAGAAAAACGAATATTGCAAGAAGTAACATTTTGTGTTGGATTCTACGCTTGTCGAACTAGAACCCGCCTCATCATCCTGTGCGCTTGGTAAGTCGAATTTGTCTCGCTGATACGTTGGTCACTATTTATTCTCAAGTCACCAAAAAATTGTTGCTAACTTTCTGTATAGGCATATTAAACCCTTGTACAATAGACGACATTGTGGTCGTCCCATAAATCAGACAAGACTCAAGCCAACTTCATTAAAAAAATGTTTACGATCTACTCATCAATTTGTATATCATAGGCATACACCCCAGTTTACTTAATAAATATCTGCAGGTGAGCAAGAAACTTTCTTCAAGACCACTTTCGGAATGGAGTGTAGATTGTACTTGCCGCTTCTCGTCATGGATTGGTAGAGGAACAAATTAGGTTACATGATATCAGTACCTCCTGTTACCAGAACTGCCGCTTTAGCACGTGTACAACTTTCTCCGAGTGATTCATGCGAGTCCTCGCATTTCCTTACCGCCTCACATTGAAACCAAACTTCACACTGAGATAAGCTCATCCTAACGTGGATAAGCGCGGCAAATCAGCTAAGTCAGACAATGGGAACATATTCAAAAATCAAATAAAGCACTTTTTTGCCAAAGAACCTAGTCCTCACATTTTTATGTTGCTCGATGAAATGCAACCAAACTTGGTTTGAGACCTAGTATCTTCCAGATATAGGTGGGCGCTAAATGCAGGATATTCTAATGATTTTGTCAGCGTCAACTGTCTCTATGATTTTAAAGAACACGTTTTTTTTGTTCAAAGAACGAGAGACGGAATCCTCGCTTTTCTTGCGACTGAATGGAATGCAAGTGCATGAGTCAACCTCTTTTTATTCTAAAACAAGTTATTGAATTTTTGAGTAGTTAACTTGGGCGGATTGAAATTATCTTTTTGCACCATGTTTAGATTTAGTTAGGTCTCATGCCAAGTTTGGTTGCATTTCATTCTGCACCAGAAATGTGAGGATTTTTTCATAATTCATATTGAAATTATGTTTTTTTAAAAGTGTTGAAGATCCTTGTCAGAATGAGCTGATTTTCCCCGCACCAGGCGCCAACCGATCTTAGAATAAGCTTGACTCTCGAGAAGCTTGAATTTATCAAAATTTCGCCAGCAGAACAGAAAATGGATCATACAAAAATTTTCAAAAGTCAAAGATAGATCAAAATATCAGTGTTTGGAGTTCACAGCTTTCATCTCTTTATTTAGAGTAGGTTTTAATGATGTTATATAAATAGCTTCTATGAAACGCAAATTGATGGTATCGATTTATTTTGATTATTACTTTCATCACAATAAAGAAAATGCTGCTTGAAGTTAATCATGAATCACTGTTACTCGTGAAGTTTGGTTGCAATGGAAAGCAATATGATAAGATATGAAATAATACAAGGACTCGGTTGAATCATTCGGAGAAAGTTACACCAATCGCTTTAGAAACTCATTTGATGATTGTATTTTTTATAGGCCACAATTTGATTTTTCTGACCATTGCCTTACTCCGCATCATTATGTTGACGTCGTCTGTTAATGTTCACGATATCAAATGTAAATGCGAAGTGGATAAGCGAACTATCATACCAGAAATTTGTTGGCTGAGTGACAAAATGTTAGTTCTAAAATTTGAACTTGGTAAAAGTGACTTAAACTTGTTCAACTGATGTTCAAAATTGTTAAATTGCCATACTTCACTATATTAATACTAGAATTAAAGGGGGTCTTTTTTTCACGATTTTGTCAATTTTCTTGTGAATTGTTCAGAAATTTTTGACGGATTTTAGTTGGCAATCCTGACTTGAAATACTTTGCTTATGTTCTTGTTAACATTTACTGAATGATGTTTTGCTTTTAAACCTACACAACCCATCCTCTTGGTGGATCGTTAGCTTTGATTGATGTTAACGCTCCACCTTTTGATCGGTTTCGCGATAGGTGAATCTACAAATGTATATTTCATGAATAATCCTCAGGTAAGTGAGTAATATCTATTTGTTTCTAGAACTTATACAACTCATCTTGATGGATCGTTAGCTGTTAGCTGTTATGTTCTTGTTAACATTTACTGAATGATATTTTGCTTTTAAACCTATACAACCAATCGTCTTGGTGGATCGTTAGCTTTGATTGATGTTAACGCTCCACCTTTTGATCGGTTTAGCGATAGGTGAATCAACAAATTCATATTTCATGAATAATCCTCAGGTAAGTGAGTAATATCTATTTGTTTCTAGAACTTATACAACTCATCTTGATGGATCGTCAGCTGTGGTTGCATTATCATGAGGAAAGCACCTTTCAGGCGATCTGAGCCCCGCGTGTGAGTCATAGACTTCAAAAAAACTACTTGATTCTTCTTGTCAACCACGAATAAGTGCTACCGGTACATGAACAGGTCAAACTTGCTTCAGCTTGTGATAATATGGAAGAACTTACTTGCATTGCACTATAACATTGGAAAACTTGACAAAATTCTATTAGAACTTACCTTATTTACTCAAAACGTACTTCCGTCGCGTTAAAACTTGTTTCCATTATGTTGAACTTACTTCCGTCGCGTTAAAACTTGTTTCCATTATGTTAAACTTACTTCCGTCGCGTTAAAACTTGTTTCCATTATGTTAAACTTACTTCCGTCGCGTTAAAACTTGTTTCCATTATGTTAAACTTAACTAGTTGCTTGTAAGCGTTTAGGTTTACGGAGGCAAGTTCTTGCAAGCTTTTGGAAAGTTTTGCAAAAATTTCTGACCCGGGATCGCTTTCGTACGTGCACGTACGAAAGCAAAATGCACTGGTACATTTTGTTATTCTCGATTTGTACATACGCTTTCGTAGGAAAAATCTCTTCGCTTTCGTATCGTACAGTTTACAGTGCAGATGATGTCTTGTTTTTGCATTTTGTCAGAGATGCTCGTGATGACAGGCTACAAACAGAATTGGATAGTGTCGTGTTCATGGTCATATCAGAACCATTTACACATTAATAATAGCAAATGTGTTGTGATGGACATCTGTACGAAACGGAATTTTCAAGTTTGCTCTGTGAAAACTTCTGATGATTGTTTTTTGAAGCAAGTTTCATCATTTAAATACCTGGGTCTATTTTTCAGCTGTGACTTGAAATGGAATATCCATATAGATTACGGTATGTGATTAAAAAGGGTTCCCAAAGAATGTTTCTTCTGCGGAATCTACGCCGCTCTGGTGTAGATCTTAATGTCATGTTGCTTTTATTAGATCTCTTGTTACATATTCTTTTGGAGCATTTTGTAACGCCTCACAGTACTTGTTGACACGTCTTTTACTTCTTGAGAGGCGGGCTATGCGTATCATTGGCTCTGAGGGCTGCTTGAATGACGATCTAATTGTTTGTGCTTAGAAAACTTGAGAAAAAGTTTTTTATGATATAGAAAGAGATGACCGCCATCTTCTCAGGTCAATGTTTAAACCTGTACATGAACAGAACGCTAGGACTCGTTCTACAAGGAAACTCCGTCCGCCCCGTGAAAGAACCAAGCGATTTCAGAACTCTTTTATTCGTTTTTGTAAATAATTTTCTGTTTGTAGTACTTTTATTTCTATTTTATGCTCCTCTGTGACCATTATCTTTTTCGTAATTTCATTATCAGGCAGCTAGATGATGAAATGATCGCATGTAGATAACATGATTCCGACATTAGCGTTTTATTAATAATTATGCAAGAAAGTAGCGTGGCAAGCAAGCAAACTGAAAGCGGACTTTCATGATAGTTGCCAAACGACCGAGGTGACTGCTTATATTGGAAGCTTTAGTTAATTGCGAAATCGGACAATGTAGAGATACAAACTATGTAGTCTAATAACAAGATCAAGATAAGTGTCAATGCATCGATAGTCACCTCCGACGATTGGTAACAACCATAAAAGTGCTCTGAATGAATTCCTCCTTTTTCGTTTAGCTTGCTTGTCTTGCTACTTTCATTGATCATTTGTTAGCAGTGTGCACCAAATTGAACGTATCGGATGGTTAGATTGAAATAAAGGATTGGCTTCAATTTAGATATTCTTAGTTCACCCGGAGAACCTCAAAAAATCAAAAATATTCGATTTATGCCATGACTCCTTTATATGACGAAAAGAAAATTAAGACAAACTCATCAAATTCTGAGACTCAAGAAAGACAATTGTTTTTCATTAAATGTTACTACAGATGCAGTTGATGTCAGAAGCTTAATGATGGTTAAAGTTCAAATTCTCTGCTTCTTCCTCTTCGACGTATTCGCTTCTCCAGAGGTGGTGATTTGGTTTGACAATGATCAATTAAGACGTGTGGTTTCCGTTTTGCTCACTTTGGAGTAGCCGTGGAAAGTTATTGAGTTAATCGCGACGTTATCTTCGTCCAGACGTGACGTTCTTCGGGCTAAGAACTCCTCTCTTTTCAGAAGAGCGCCTGCTTGAAACTGAAACGACATATCTATCGGTATAAATTGGCCGGCCATAAATGTCTGTCACGACATCTTGTCTTTTTCGAATGGCTGCAGCAGCCGACGGAGGACCGTCTTCTGCCGTATTGTTGCCGGTACTCAAGGTAGAACAAATTGCAACCAAAAATAGCAAGCAGACCAAAACTAGATACATGTTTGAAGCTGTCGTCTTCCAATCTTCGGTGACAATGGTAGGAAAGGGAGGACACGCTCCTTGATATAGTGTTCGCAACCGATATGCTTCTGAGAGCAGTGATTGGAGCAAGTGTAGGAAATTGAATACATCAATTTGATTGCAAATTTGAGATTATCCAATTAAAGGTTACAACCACGAGCGTATGCACGAGATTGATCGAGAGTGATGTAACCGCATTGACGCCACAGTTTTCTGCCAAACTGACATCATTTCCTCGATGTATGAGTTGCATGAGTCATAGATAGCGGACCGCGTGACCAATAGTTTCTGAAACCGTTTCGTAGCTATCGACAGGCAGAATTTCATTGTGCAGTCAATAGACATTTCATTGTCCAATTGGTTTATTGGCTATCCAAGATTGTTGCATGTAGATAGAAATCTATGACTCAGGTACGATGCATTATTTGTTAACTTACCCGAAACTTCTCTCACGCCAAAATTGTTGTGTCAAATTTATTATTCTTCAGTCAAAAGTTCCATAATGCGTAGAAAGTAAGGTACTAGAAATCTGGTGGCCATGGCGTGCTTGGTTCAAGAAATTCGCCAGATGGCGAAAAACGCCTCCCCCGTGGAGGAAGGGTAAATGTAATTATAACAATTATATTTGACTATAATATTTTCCCTTTAAGTAGGAGGTAGCATGCGATATGATCATTGTGAATATGGCTGAGCTTTGACCCTTTCGTGACCAATGTGATTCCATTGTCTGAAGTGACCATGACGTGCTCTTCACGCACAATTTAGATATGCTCTATTGATGTCTTCCCAATCATGGTGACTTTGAACAATATTGATGAATGATTGTCGCGAAAGGGTTAAAGCAAAAGTAGTCCATCGAATTGGCAATTTGACAACCATTACTTTCTAAGGGTATCGGCATATGGAGGATTTTGTCAAGTATCATTTTATATTCTGTATTGCTATCATGATCAATCAATTCCGAGGCAATTTCTTCAAAACTGCATGAATATCCCTTTCTCACTTTTGCTACTGAGTCTCAACTCGAGGTCATTTAATAAAATCAAAACTGCATTCCACATTTAATTAGTACTGAGTTACTACTCTGCCTCCACGTAATACGCTTACTCTATATTCCCAGTCTTAATGAAGTTGACTATATAAATATCATTGAACGCTTGTCAATATTGATTACACTGGGTTACAGAAAAAACTTTTTGAAAATAGTCAGAAGTTTTCCAACTGATTTAGGACCCTTTTCTTCCACTAACTCTGAATATGGCATCCATTTAACTCAATCAGGTCAAGTTTTCATGCTAATCATATTTTGAGAAATTAGATTTCCTGGCTTAATATATCACATTTTGTGAAGTCATCTGTTATTTCTAAGAACCCTTCTCTCCCCAAAATGGCTAAGTAGAAAAAATATATATTATAAAAGAATGTATTGAATTGGCATCACAAAATCTAATTTCACTTATTTGTATAAAAGGTATCGACAAAGGATAAGATAAATACATGTAGGCCTACTTGCACATGCAATCTGGGTAGAACGTCGCAATTGTAAAAAAGTCAGGACATGAATTTCCGTATTTTGGAGTTCCTTGAATGCTCAGCTGCAGGGATGTCTCTCTTTAGATTCCAGCAGTAATCAGCCATCATAACTGCATCCCAGCGTCCCTGATACCTTGTCTCGATCACGTTTGTCTTCATGGAATCTCTCCCCTTGTTCATCGCTCACAGATCCCAGATTCTTAGGAAACCGATCCATGTGTGAGAAAATGTAATGCATTTTGATACTCATGTTGCATCCAAGGATTCTGAAAACAGTCAACATATTTGAGACTAGCTCTGCATAGTTTCTGGCCTTTTTATTGCCAAGAAAGTTCTTCACTACCAGAACAAATGCTCTCCATGCCTGCAGCTCCACAAGGTTAATTGAATTTTCAAACTCAGTATCTCTGATTAGCTGTCGGATTTGAGGACCATCAAAAATGCCAGCTTTCAATTTCTCTATGGTCAATCCTGGAAAAGCAGGCACCATCCTTGTCCAGAGCTTTGGTGAATTGCTTCATGAAGCCGAGTTTGATGTGCAGCGGAGGGAAGAGTATCCTGTCTCTGTTTACCAGGGGGTCGTTGGTAACGTTCGTTGCTCTACATGGCACCAATTCTTCGCGGATTGGCCAGTTTTTTCCAGTGTAGTAATGAGCAGTGTCTCTGCTATCCCACATGCACAGGAAGCATGGATACTTGGTATAGCCTGACTGTTGTCCCAACAAAAAATTCACCATTTTCAAGTGAACACAAATTAGCCACGGATGCTGATCATAACGTATTTTCTCCAGCACGCACTTCACTGCTTCATAGGTCTTTTTCAATGTAGCCGAGTGAGCAAGAGGTACGGAGGCAAACTGATTGCCATTGTGAAGAAGAACACATTTCAGAGATCGCTTGCTGCTGTCTATGAATAGTCTCCAATCTTTGGGTTCGTACCGTGGCATTCCAAGCTTGAACATTAGCTGAGCAATATCTGTGTAGTACACCAAGTCATGCTCTTTAAAGAAAAAATGAAGGAACTCTTCATGTCTATTGCGATAGAAAGTGACACGAGCACTGTTAGATATAAAATTCTTTTCCTTCAATCAGGATGCCAATGGCTCAGCAGAGGACTTTGATAAACTGAGATCGCCAACTAGATCATTTAGCTCATTTTGGGAAAAAGGATGTGGAGCAGCATCGTCAAAATCCATTTGTTGCTCTTCTATATGTTCAGCAGCACTGGAGGAATCGTCGTCACTGATGTCAGGAAGTTCTCAAAAAATAGGTTCCGGAATTTCATCACAATGAGCTACAGGACGACGTGCCGATTCAATATTATGATACTTCAGGCTGCTTCGGTTCTTTCTGTTGATCCCAGTCACATCAATAGCACAGAAATAGCAGTCATTGACATGGTTTCTCGGTTCCCTCCAAGTCATAGGAATACCACATTTCAAGCAACTCTTCCTGCCTTTAGTCCACAGACGCAGATACTCGGTGCATAATTGCATACCATGTGTGGAGCCCAAACTTTATCCTAGTCACCAAGTTTGATTCCAAAATATGATTGATAGGCACGTTTCATGAAGCTTGTTACTTGATTCCTGCTAGATAAAGGGGTATATTCACCACAAATATAGCAGAAACTTCAGGCCTGTTTTTGCAAGATCTTCTTGTTGAAGTCATCCTTCAGCTCTGCAAAATGCATGCGAATGTGTTATTCAAAATTATCCATTAAATCAACACATCCATTAAATATGATGACAAGGCTAAAAATAGCATATGATTCTTCGATTGAAATAGAAATTGCTCAGAAAGCTTGCCTTCATTCGTTGAATTGATTAACAAAGTGCAGCAAATAACTCACACCTAGACTGGTTGAAAATCCTCTAACAGAGTAAATGAACAAACGTCCATCAGAGTGCAAAAATATCATAGAAATGTCATAAGCGATGAATTCAACAAGGTATTTGAGCAGTGGAAACATTGATGGTGAACTGCATATTTTCAGATGGGCAGCATTTTAGATGATCAGATGTGACGCAAAGATCTTCAGAAATTGCATTTTTAGTCTAGAAAATAAAAGAATGGCTACATGAACGTAAAAAAATACCGGTACATGTGAAGCTCTAGATCATCGTATAGGCCAAAACTTGAAAAACCCAAAATGTAGCTTAATTTAAAAAGTTGACCTGATTGAGCAAATCTGAGGTGATTTTTGAAATCAACACACTTGATTTACCCGAAATCAGCTAAAAGCACTTAGACTATTTTTTTCTTTGTTGACCAATGTTATAGTAATGAAAAAGTGCCAGATAGGTTTTCCGACATTAATGTAGAAACATGCACACTGTGAATCGCTGGATACGAAAATTACATACAAACACATACCAAGTTTATATACAATTTGAAACCAACATTTGATACGAGATTCTGGTATATATAAAGAAATCTGGTATGTTTTTCATACGAATGGCCATTTACTTTCGTATGTGATTGGTATGTAAACGATACGAACTATGCTAACTGTGATTGGCTGTTTTACGTTGAAATACGAATTCTTGGTATGTTTTATATACGAGACCCGATGCAAATTGGTATGTGTTTCGTATGTCTTTCGTATGAATAGCTTTATATCATATTGCAAAAAATATGTTATACTACATACTACTTACAAATAACTTTTTTCCAGTAATACCAGCCGTGAATATTTCTTTGTGAAAGTGTGGTACTTAACTAAATTAGATTTCTTCTGGAATTAAAGCCACATGTCATCTTTGCAACTTGTCTTATAGCATTCACAAGACTATTAGACTATTATTAGCTCATTTCCTTGAACTAAATTGATAAACATCATTTCAATTAAACGATAACTTTTGAGCAACCATGTTGACTTATATATCTCAAACATAACTATTTTTGCGTTCATGAATTATAATGTGTCTTTATTTTGGATTGATAATATGCTTAGTTCCAAAATTACATAATGCATAATTGTTGATGGTCAAATACTTATTGATTATTTATGAAATGCCTCGGACTTACATGTATTAAAATCGAATTCAGTATTGTTAGTTTGACTATAAAATGTCAGTAATGGGCAAAAGACCGTTCCAGGACACCATAAAATTCAAAAAAATAGTATCTTTAAAAACGACATAAATTCATGAATTTAGACCCTTTTTCAGGTTTTTAAGACCTAAATACATGAATTTAGTCCATTCAAAAAGTACCATTTTTTCAAAAAATGGTATTTTTAAAAACAACATAAATTCATGAATTTGAACCCTTTTTCAGGTTATGAAGACCTAAATTCATAAATTTAGGCGTTTTTAAAAATACCCAATTTTCAAATTTTTCAAAATCTCAAATTTAAAAATTACAATTTTCACCCTTAAAATCATGACCGTTCCAGGACACCGAAAATCATAAAAATTAAGAATCTCAAATTTGTGAGTTTAGACGTTTTTCAGGTTTTTAAAATATATCATGTGACTAAAAATATTTCTTTAAAAATGGAAGATGAAAAAACAAAAGAACAATCAGCCCCTTTATATCCGATATTGGAACAAATGGATAAAGCAAAACACAAATATAGAACGGTGTTCTCCTCTTTTCATTCTTCTTTACTTTCATAAATTACTTACATTCACTTTAAAAGTATAGTCTGAAAATACACTTGCAAAGTGAGAACGTTGTTCTCAATTTTAAATTCTTCAGCAGAACAAGGTTGAAATAAATTACTTACATTCACTTTAAAAGTATAGTCTGAAAATACACTATCGACGTTCTCTGAAGACTGAAAATACAGTTACAAAACTTCATAAATTTAACTCGTCTATTTCTTGAGTTACACCAGTTCTTTTTCCCCAAATTTCATCAGAAGATTCCAACAGTCTTTTTTCTTTTTCATTTGTGAGAAAGTCCTCAATTTGGTTCAAGTGCTTTTTAACAAAATGAATACTCAATGTTGAAGTATTAAGTTTCGGGAATTCGAGAGATAGTCTATACAACTTGATTAAGAAACTAACATACGTTCTAGAAAATTAGATTTGGTGTTCATCATTCAAACACTTAATGAACTTTACAAATGAACACTTGATTAATGTTTTCAACTTACACAATACCTTACCTTGATTAATATATGAAATTAACAATCTTTGGTTACCTCTCTTTTCTGTCAAAATTAGTTTTTTCAACGAATCTATACAGGTAGGAATAGAAAAATAGTCCACTTTCTCCGGATAAAATTCCTCCAACTCTGTATCCACAAATGAATTTGAAATAAGGTCTTTCACTTCCTCTTCTTTGTTTTTGTCAACAGTTGCTTTCTTCTTTTTCAAATTTTCTTCAATGAAGTTTACAGCCAAATCTTTAAACAGTGCTTGCTGGTCAGGAACTATTAGAGGGAAAATTGAATCGCAGAAGACTGCAAATGCTCGTTCTAGAGGTGTTGATGACATATTCCAGGATGAAGACATGAAGTGATTGCAGACAAAGTCAGTCTCGTAGAACGCTCACAGAATGAATGCACGCAGTAAGAATGAAATTGTAATACGTGGAATAATGGCAGCAGCTGTTTCTGAGAGAGAGAGAATCTTTATGACCTTTGCCCCCAGCGAAGCGTCTAAAGTATACCCGCATTTATGGCGCTATTGTCTGCCACAAGCGCAGCTGCTATCACTTCAATGTTCAACGTCAAAAGCAAGTCAAGCGAAACAAACTAAGATTAGCGACTTCTTCTGCAAAAACTAATTAAAATGTGCATTAAGATGATTTTTTTTCTCAAAAAAGGATATTTTTCGTGGAATGAAGAGTAGTTTTTTATCCTCATAACATGTACGATTGCATCGGTATTGGGCAGTAGAGTATACAAAAAATTCAATTGCTTATCTACGATTCATACTGGCAAACAATTCCTTTGTTCTCTCTCCCCCTTCGTCTCATCCTCTCCCAGAGCTTTTGGTCTGACTGTGTTCTTAGAAATATACGGCAAACAAACAACTGCGTATTTCTATTTAAATCAAAATTCAGAAGATTGTATTCAAAATATTTCTTTAAAAATGGAAGAAACCGCAAGAATATATCCTTCGTTATCATATGAACGTAGTTCTACTTTAATGGACATTGAAAAAATGAACAAAGAAAAACACAAAGATAGAGTTAGGTATATGAAAGATAAGGAATCTCAATTATTACTTAGACTAGAACATTATAAAAAATTAAGAAAGAGATGGACGATGGCTAAGAATGTGACACAAGGCGTTGGAGCATGTTTAACAATAAGTTTAGGTGCTTTAACAATTGTTATATCTTCAGGTGTTTTAGTAATTCCAGTAGTTGCTACAGCTTTAACAGGTACGGGTGTTTTTGCAACTTCACTTGTTACAATGTTAGATAAATCTTTAATAACTAAGAAACGAAAATCATTAAAAACTAAGCATTTACATATTAAAGAAGTCTATGATAAACTACATTACTACTTTCAAAGAGTATGTGATGATAATGTTATTATGTTAGATGAGATTGAAAAATTTGATCAAATAGCTAATGAAGTAAATCAAACCTTTCAATTACAGTCCGAAAAAGTTGATGATAAGAATAGACAGGATGGCAAAATTTCTAGTGATGGTAAAATTTCTAATGAAGAAAATGACAAAATTTTTTTAGAAGAGCAAAAAACTTTAAGCGAAAATTTAAGCAAAACTTTATTAAACAAAACTTTATTCAACAAAACTTTATTAAACAAAACTTTATTAAACAAAACTTAAAACGAGAAAACTTTAAACGAAAAGATGTCAGACAACAAAGCAATAAAAAAATAATTTGTTCAGTAAAATGTTTTTGCTGTATTCCAATGTTACCACAAAATTCAAATATTATATTTTAAAAATGGAAAAAATTAGAGCTGATAATTTTAAAAGAATAAAACAATTAGAAGAGTTAATAAAACAAAGAAATATTATGAAAGAAAATCATCTTCAACATAGAATGATAAAAGCTGGTATTCAATCTGATATGATTGAGAAAATGCAGCAAACCGAGCAAGTAAAAACTGATTTTGAGAAAACTATGAAACCATTTAAAACTCTTGAAAAAGAAAGTACAAATAATGATAAACAAATTGATATAACAGATCCAGAACACAAAACTATATTAGATGAATATGGATTACTAGAATCAAACATTAATAAGAAATTACCAAAATCTATGCAATTTGAACATTGAATTTCATTTATAGATGGAAAAACAATACCTAGATTTCATCTCGGACAAAAAGAAATATTTCCACAACCTTTTCGAGGTTTAATTTTTTCACCAGATAAATCTCCTTTTAATTTAGATAGAAATTTTGTTGATCTTTTAAGAGGAGCAGATTTAAATAATTATGCTGTAGAAGATCTCATAAAATATAAAGCTATGTTAGATAGAGTTGGTGCAGTAAAATCTCTTAGACGTTATAAACAATTAGAAAATTTATTATCAACGGGAGTTAAAGTAGGAAAAGGTTTATCTGAAAAACAGAAAACAGAAACAACCATATTTTTACCAGATGATCCACAAGAATTACTAAATAGATTAAATATTCTAATATCTGCAATAAAAGAAGGACATAATTCTATTTTCAATGAAATTCATGCTATATTAAAAAGACTGTTAGAAAAGAAGATTCTAAATGAAGAGGATTATAAAAGTATAACCGGACATCTCTGATGTCTTTAAGGGCTTCGCCCGTAGCTGAAATATGTTGTTTCTAATTTTTATCTATGATTTTTATCTATGATTTTTATCTATGATTTTTATTTATGATTTTTATCTATGATTTTTATCTATGATTTTTATCTATAATATTTATTCAAAATTTTAACTAAAAAATGTGTTCAGCAGATTTAGACAAAATTAATAATCATTTAGAAAATTTGACAGAGATTTTGGGTTCATCAAAATTTAGTACGACGTTAAAAATTAAAACAACTACTTCATCACACACTTGTAATTTAGAACCCATTCTACATTTGGAACAAAATAAAAATTATCAAATTGCATTGACTAGTTTCTCTACATTTAACACTATTCAAAATGTTATAAAAGATGTGAATGATCAATTTAGATATTCTACTGATAAAGGCAAAACATGGAAAATACTAACTTTTCTTCCTGGTTCTTACGAAGTTGAAACAATATCAAATGAAATTAAGAGACATTTAGGTATACCATATAAAGATAAGAAACAATTACATTTTGCAGTTGAACCGGCAGTTAATAAATTTTCTCTTACTTTAGACGAAAATCATCAAGTTGATTTTAATCATGATAGATCATTGTCAAAGCTATTAGGATTTAATAAACAAACCTATAGTCAAGGTTATCATTTAGGTGAGAAGATTCCAAAAATAACTGAAATAAATTCAATTGTTGTACATTGTGACATTATTGAAGGCGGATATATAAATGGAAAATTGTCAAATTTAATATTCAGTTTTCCAGCTTTTACTGTACCCATTGGTTATAGATTAAATGTAATTCCACAAACATTAATATATTTCCCTATTACAAGAAAAACTATTAACAACATTAACATGAGAATCACTGATGAAAAAGGACAAGAAATAAATTTTGGAGGTGAAGAGATTATGATAGATCTTTTGGTTCGAGAGGTATAAACTCCTACGCGAAGCTAGAGAAGTTTAATTTTCTTCTTCTTCTTTAAAAATAAAAATAAAATAAAAATAAATTTTTTTATTAAAAAATGAGTGAAGTACTACCATTAAATAAAAAAAACTTAAATTTAATCATCATCCAAATTTATCTAATAAAGTTTTGTCAGTTATTTGCGGAAGATCAGGTTGTGGAAAAACGTATCTATTATTTAAAATTCTCACGACATCAAACTTTTTGGATTATAACAATCTTATAATTTATACAACAACGGCAGAACAACCCGTCTATCAATTTTTAAAATATGGATTTGAAAATAATCTTAAAAAAACAGCAATTGCTTCATTATTCAAAGAATATGAAAAATCTGAATATGAATAAGAAATAAATTCGTGGTGTGAAGAAGCAGCAAAAAATAATCAGTTAGTTGAAACCAATAAAAATAACCATATAAAGATACAATTAATAGATGATAGTGGTAATATGCAAGATCCTAGTAAACTAGATAAAAGAATGAAACATTGTGTAATTTTTGATGATTGTGTTAATGATAGAAATCAGTCAGTTCAGAGAAATTATTTCACAAGAGGTAGACATAATAACTGTAGTATATTTTATTTAACACAAAGTATGTACTCATTAGACGGAAGTGTTATTAGAAAGAATGCAAATATATTTATACTATTTGAAATAAATGCAAGAAACTTAAGTGATTTGTTAAGAGATTTATGCGTAAGAAATAAAGATGAATTTAAACAATCGTGTAACAATGCTTGGTCAAAAGATTATGGCTTCATTACAATTAATATTGATAAAAAAATTCATGATAGAGTTATCGAACAATTGTTTACCGAGTGATAAAAAAATATACAAATATAGTGTTATAATATTTTTTAATTTTATATATATCAAATTTGTCTATCTTATAAATTAGAAAATTAAAAAGGTAAAGTAGTTATTCCATCAGGTAAAATTTTTCTTTTATCATCAAATGGATCTAATGCTAATTTATGTTCTTCTTTTAAATACATTTTATGTTTCTTTGAATTAAGTCTATAATTACATGCTGCTTTTATTTCATTATTAAATAATACATTTTTATAATATTGAAATGTTATTTGATTAGCCACTGATGCCTTTGAAATTCCTTTTAATGTTTTATGTGTTTTAATATTATTAGTTGTATCATAACAGTAACATTTAGATTTTAAAAATATAGCTTCTGTTATGAAATCTTCATTTCCTTCTAGTTCATCTTTTACTTTACATAAATCGGAAGGATGAATGATATCTTTTATTTTATTAATTTCTTCATCAAGTGAAGAATTATACGGTATTATTAATTCTAAGAAAACAGAATCCGTATCTGTAAAGTGTAATTTATAGTTTTTGCCATAAGCAGGTGCTAAATAATCATATATAAATTTATACATAAATAGTTTAGCTAATTCTAATATAGTGAATCCAATAAAATTAAACTTATCATGTTTTACGCTGATTCGACGTAAGTGTACAGCACATAGTTCATCACTAAATCTAGTAGTTCTTTTATATGTAGGTTTCCTTGTTAAATTTTGAAACCTATCTTTATCATAAACTATTTCAATATTTTGTCTATTACGCACATTTTCTAAAGTCTTACCATAAAATGCATTATTCATTAATTTGAAGAACACGTTTCCAAAATCATCTTTATTTCTTTTGGCTATTTTACGTTTTTCAATATTGAACTCTATATAATTTTTTAACCATTTAGATTTTTGATAAAATAGTTTTCGATGCATTTTGGTGAGAATCATTCCATGTTCTAAATACCAATCTAGCATTCTTCCTTCAACAACATACTTTCCTTTATTGCTTTGTGTTAACATAAGTTTTTTTGTTGGTCTGTATTTCTTAGGAATTAAAGATTTTTGATAATCTGAAAAATCTTCTATATTGGGAATTTTGCTTTCTGGGCAAAAAGGAAAATATTTTGTTGTGCCTTTTATATAATCAGGGTATACTAAATCAACTTCATATATATAACCATGATTATAATCTCCATCATATTTTTTTGATAATCTAGAATATTACACCATTCCATCTCACCTGTTGGTAATTCTTGTATCATTCAAGAAGAATATAAGCTATTAAAATCATAATATAACAAATAGTTTTCTCTCATGATTTCATCAACTGCTGCTTGACTATCTTCATTTGATATAAGTCCTTCTATATTTTGATTAAACAATTTTATAAACTGATCGCTTTCTTCTGGAGACAAAGGTTTCATTATTCCATAATCATCAGGATTTACTTTTTTATTGTAACACTTTTACATAACGATTACCTAAAACTGATGAAACTCCACCTCTAATTCCAGATTCAAAAAATAATAATTTATCATATGTATTTTCTTTATAATGTTTAAGTTTAACACCAGTATGTCTTAATCCTGCTAGCCATGTTAAACCTGGTGTAGAATAACAATAACATGGATCTATTCCGTAATATTCTAAACACATATCACGAAAGTTTTCGAAAAGATCAGCTAGTATTAATACATCTATCTGAAGATATTTCATTGTATAATCATACATTGTTTTACAATTTAACTCTCTCCAATTCTTTTCAGCTTCTGCATAGTCTTCTTTAGATAATTGTGATTGTTTTAATGTTGATTTAAATTTATTTATTGGAGGAAGTTGTTTTTCTTCCATAATTTTATTCACAGAATTAAAATCTCCAGTTATGTACTCATACGGAAATATTCCTTTTAAAGGTTTTAAATCATATTTATTTAATATTTTACATTGTTCAGGTTTCAAAGTTTTCCCCATAACATCTAATGAATAAGGAGTAAAAAATCTAAATGCATCTAGAATTCTAATACAACCTAATTGCATTGAAAAATATTCTTCTTCTGTTTTACATAGTACATTTATTTGTTGTTGTTGTAATTTTTCAGATGAAAATAAATCTTTCATTACGAGATGGAAATCATATTTAGAACCATTGTAGAAATATAGAGGAACAAAATTATATTTAAATTTATTAGCATTAAGATTACAAGAATTATGTGCTGCACCTCTATATAATCCATTTAGATGATCATGATCTTTTACCTTATCAAGATATCTACCTCTGCCATTTTTATAATTTTTTGCAAATTCTTTTCCACAGTAATAACATTTTGTTTCATTAATAAAATTTAATTTTTCTTTTTCTGTTAATGGCATCATTGGTATATTTGTTTCAAGCAATTGTGAAAAGCGACCTTGTAATTCTTCTACTTTCTTTGTAAACATTTCTGAACTATCTTCACCATAGTATTGAAAATATTCTGATTTAAATAATTCAGGATAATTTGAATGAATGTACATTCCCCAACATAATGGTTTTTGTTCAAATAAATATTTTTCTTTACTTCGTTCAGCTGCACTTTTTTCATATTTAAAAACCGAAGGTTCTAGGGCTTGGCCCTTACAATTATCAGAATCGGGCGAAGCCCTGGAACTTTCCGTTCGATTTTGTGTCATATTAACATTATATGCTTCAAAACCACAATAAATAGTAAAGGGTACTTTATTTTTAAAATACCATTTATTATATTCTAAATAATCATCTTTAGGAAATGTGTTTCTGACTGCTTCATTTTGTTGACAATTCTCCAAATGTCTATTCATTTCTTCTTTAGTTCTAAAACTTGTCATACATTGGAGACAAGGAAAATTGGCATTATCTGAAGTTTTTGTAAATATAGAATCATCTTTACACAATATAAAATGACCCTGATAATATAAAATATTCGCTTGTGCTGGCCGTTTTGTCTGTTCTAGTTTTTCTAATTTATCTTGATATATTTCATGTGTTAAATCAATTTGTCTTTGTAAATCTTTTTCAGTCTGTTGATAATTTTGATTTAATATTTGTAACTGATAACTATATTCTTTATCATATTGTTCTTTATATTGTTGTAGACATTTTTTTAAAGATTCCTTTATTTTTTGATTGGTTTCATTTTCTTCATTATTTAATTCTTTATTGTCTTCATTTAATTTTTGAATCGTTTCTATCTTATTTTCATATTTATGGCCATATTCTTGTACTAATATTTTTGTTTGTTGTTGATAATCTGTTTTACATTTTTGTAAAATTTCATTTAAAGTTTGTAATTTTTGTTGATATTCTAAAGATAAAGATGAATATTTGTAATTATAATCATCATTACGTCCTTTATAATTATTATGATTAATCATTATTGGTGATAGTGTTTTTATAATTTCAAATTTTTCAGTACATATTATATTTCCTTGGTAAAAAATATTATGATGCATGTAATTTCCTCTATCATTATATACTATTTCTGATTGACATAAATTTTTATTATTCAAATAAAATTTTTTTGAATCTGAGTAAAGTGGAGTAATTTTACCAATAGAAACATAATTCACATTTAATTCAAAAACATTTACTTCTATTAAATTTTTATTCTTTTTATGAAACTTTATTAACCTATTATAATCATATGGAAATTCATCTAAGCCATCAGAAAGATCAAATTCCTTTATATATTCTTCTTTATTATAATGACTTAGTCTTTCTTTATGATATTCTGCAGGATGTAAATGTGCTATAATACTCCACAGAAAACAATAATCATCTTCATTTTTTATATTGATTATTTGTGGTGAACTGAAAGGTAAAGGAACATAACTACCACCAGTATTATTTTTATATTTATCAATTACTATTTTCTTAGATAGTATTTTAAAAAATCTCCAGCCAGATTCACGTAACTGGGCTTCAATTATACAATTTTCTAATTTAAGTATCATCGATTCAAATATGGGTTGTATATCATTTACATTATGAATTTCTTGTGAATTTGTAAAATGTCCTTGTATTATTTCTTCAGGAATTCCATCAGGTCCATTTTTTGTATAAAGTACTTCTACATTCATATAACATTTGAAAGATTTTTTAAATATATTATAAAAGTTTGTTAATACATTATAAAAAGTTTCATCGGTTTCATTATGTTCAACGGACTGATTAAATAAATATTTTATATCTGTTACCGCTTCATCGGTTTTTTCAATTTCGTTTAATTCATCTATTTCGTTAAATTCATCAGTATCGCTAAATAAATATCTTCCATCTGGTGCGGGCGAAGCCCTAGAACTTTCGATTTGTACGGTCTTATCTTCACTATTAAAAACTTTTTTATATTCCGAATGTGAATAATCATCAAACATTTTTTTAACTTTTATATCAGTAGGCAATGTTTCTAGATAGTTTATATAACTATTTAATTTTAATATATTTCCTATATCAACTCGATCTACATTTTGTAAATGCAATTTACTATTTGAATGAGATTGATAACTTCTTTTTGTTTGCAACTTTATTTTACATAAGTTACAATAAAACTTGGTATTTTCCATTTTTTTTATTTTTTAAGGAAAAAATTGTGTTTTAATTTTAAATATAAACATTCTAATATCAAGGTCTTGAGAGTTATTTTATATTATTATATATTTCACGTTCCTAAGTTATTTTATTTTCTTTATCATATTAAGTTTTATCATATATTATTATACATTTCACGTTCTTAAGTTATTTTATTTTCTTTATCATATTAAGTTTTATCATATTAAGTTTTATCATATTAAGTTTTATCATATTAAGTTTAATCAAATAAAGTTTTATCAAAAGATAATTTAAATTTTTTTTCACTAACTATTGATTCTTCATCATCATCATCAATTGATTCTTCATCATCATCATAAATTGTTTCTTCAACATCATAAATTACACTTTTTGGTATAGGATGCCATTCCCTGATAGGATACCATTCCCTGATAGGAATATCTAATTCTAAATTACATCTTTTATCTGATATTAATATAATAGAGAAAAATATTGGTCTTTGATCTCTTTTGGAAAATTTAATAACACCACCATAATCTGAATCACTTTTAGTTTTTATTAAAGATGATAAAATTTTAAATTGATTAGATGTAAATCCTAATTTAAATTTTGTAGACCCGACACATAGTTGTCTAACAGTATCTTCGACTATACCATCATTATTATTTTCAATTGTAAGAAAATGAAGTTTAGATAAATTTTTATAATTACTTATATTTTTATAATCTCTTTTACCATTTACACCTTTTTCAGGTGTTTCAGTATCATCATTATTATCATAAGATTCTTCAATATGATTCAGAGGATTATTATGATTATGGTCATTGTTAATAGTATAAGGTGTAGTCCACATATAAATTTTCTCTTGTTGAGCTAAACCATTTATATAAGATTTTAACAAATTAATATTTAAGTTTGAATATAATCCTATATAAGTATCATCATCATATCTTTGGGGCATTTCTAATGTCTATTGTTTATAAATTGTGTCTCTATAATATACCTGACATAATAATTCTTCATTATGTTTTTTACTCTCTATGTGAATGTTATATTGATTTTGTTCATCAACAAATAATCTAATTTTTTCCTTCGAAAAAGATTTTAATTTTTTAACTAATTCTTTAATATTGATATAATTAATAATTTTATTTTCTATCCAATCAGTATTACTAATCGGCAAAACTGCTCTAATAAATCCATAAACATTATTATGACCTATTATAACCATATTTTCTTTATTTAATTCCACATAAGCTACATCATTATATTTACTTACAATCTCCATAAATTTTATAAACGGGTCTCCTGGAAATAAACAATAGTTAGTTTCTATAGAAGGTAAACCTTTAGTCTGTTCTCTAAATATTTCGGCTTGTAATTGAAATAAAATATTAACATCTATACATGGATTATTATTATTATTATTATCAAAACATTTATTTTCAAATCCCGTTGATCTCGTCGAATAAGAAGAACCGGATGATGCGGACGAATATAATTTTTTTAAATTTGGTTTTTCCATTTTTTTATTTTTATTAGAAAAAATTTTATTTTTTAATTTTTATTAGAAAAAATTTTACTTTTTTATTGTTTTAAAAATGATGTTACCAAATGTTGGTGGAGGTGCATATATCCCAAATAATCGTGAATTAGAAATAGAAATAGAAAATTATATCATGAAAACTGGAGACGTTTTATCTGGTCCATTGCATCTTTCTATTCTTCCGCAACAAAATACAGAGTTAACAAATAAACAATATGTTGATACACAAATCAATGACTTAAAAGAAAAATATATAAACGATGTTTTGGTTCCCCTGATGAATGAATTGAAGTTGCTTAAACTTAATGACAAATCATTAAACGAAAAATTATTAAAACTTGATAAAAAGGATAGAGAGCTAGAAGCAGATATAGCAAAACTTTTTAAAAAGATTTCTGAACAATCAAAAATTTTAATATTACTTTCTATAAAGTTAAAATCTGCAGTCATTAAAAATAAACATCAGATACAACTATTGAAAGAACAATTAGAAGATGAAATAGAAAATCTACCTGAAAGAATTAAAAAAAATTTAAAGCAGTTACAAACTACATTCCAAAAAAAGTGTTGATGAATTGAGTTCTAAAATTACTCAACAAATGAAAAAGATGAATAGAATAATAAATGAAGTAAACTCGCTTAATCAAAGAGTTGATAAAATGAAAACTCTTAAAATCAATTTAGAAAATGAATTAAAGAAAAATTTACAAGAAAACTCTAAAGAAAATAAAGAACAGTTAGATTCTGTTAAAAGACAATTAGATGTTCTTAAAATTAAGTTAAATGCACTCAAAACGGCATTGAAGATGAATCAGGAGAAAATGCAAGTTAATAGAAAAGAAATTAAAGTACATCACACGCTACTTGACGCAATAGATAAAGTGCAACAGTCAATTAATAAAGTTATCTCGAAGTTGTTGTCCATTCACAAACGTAAATCTTAACACATAGATATTTTTCCCAAAAGTCAAATTTAATCCTAAAAATGCCTATAATTTATAAACACAATCTTAAACATTTTGCTTCAAATCAAAAAATTGCTCATGAACCATCTATGAAATCTGTTTACCATTATGACAGTGTAGAAACAATCGGAACACAAAAGTTCCTAGGCACCGCAGCTGCCGTCCAAAAAGAAGGGGATGGTATATTTTCTGGTATTGGAAGTATCGTTAACTTAATTAAAAATAATAAAGATTTGATTACATCTGCTGCAAAAGGAGCAGCTGCTATAAGTAGTACAGCTAGTGCAATATCAAATGCTGTTAAGAATGAAAACGAATTAAAACAACTAGAAGCTATTCGTAAACTTAGGAATGATTCTGAAGAACTAAAAAATTTTAAAAAACTTTCAGAGGAAACAAAAAATAAAATTGCTAACATAGCTATTGGGGAGACCTTGAGGATCGGAGCTCCGTCTGATCGTAAACATAAGAAGAAATCAGGCGTAGCCATAAAACGTTCAATTGAAGAAATAAGAGGAAATGGCGTAAGTAGCAACCTTCGGTCTAACCAGCAAAGCTGTAGCGGAGCTGGTCTAGCAAAATTCTAAAATATATTTTTTAGTAAAATTATTTTAGTAAAATTTTTTTGGTGAAATGCTAAAATTATATTTTAGTAAAATTTTTTTCTGTCTGTGAGAAAAAACAAAAAGTCAAATTATTTTTTATAAAAATGTCTTCGCTTATCGAAAATAAATTTAGATTAGACGATCCTCCGTTCGTCAGTTATAATCAAAAAAAGAATGACTATATAAGAATTGCTATGAATCCCGGATCTTCCAGTAGAGTGAATACTGTAGGTGATTTAATCTTTGAAGTTGATAATCAACAAAGTTATTTATATTTACCTGATTCATTTTTACACTGTGAATATTCTTTACATTGTGATGCCAATTTTACAACACCATTACCAGATACCGATAATATTGCACTAGAGAATAATTTTTTTCCAAGATTATTTACACAAATGCGTTTAGATTTTGCAACTCAAAATATAGAAACAATAAGTGATTCTCCAGGTGTAATTGATACAATGCTTAGATTTGTAACAATTGGTGAAAATAATGAAAAGTATGAAATCGAAGGTTGGTTTCCTGATACTAATGATGGTATAATTGTTGATGATTTAACTCACGCTGGAACAGATGCCGCAGGAATTGCGAAAGATGTAGAAAATATTGCAAAACATTTAAATAAAACAAATAATGATGCATATAAAGAAAGACGTGAGTTTAACAAGAAAAGTAAACAGACAGTTAATTGGTCATTGTCTCCATTATTCGGATATTTAGATTATGATAAAATATCATATCAATTAAAATTTAAATTAATAATTCATCGTACAGCAAATAATGAATTAATCTTTTTTGGTAAGACTGGAAAAAAGCATATTTAAAAATTGATAGACTTGAATGGTGGATTAAGCATATTACTCCTAGTTTAGAGGTTGAAACAGCTATTGCAAAAAGATTAAATACTAACAAACCAATTCCAGTAAATTTTCTAAAGCGTACTGCTAGTTCAGTAACTTTTTCCGAACAAAGATTTAACTGGCATTTTACTAGAACTGCGAATACTCCAAGATATTTATTACTAACATTTCAAAGAAATAATTCTCCAAGTTTTGATAAGAACAATAATCTCTTCCATATTAATACAATTCGAAGTTTACAAGTTTCATTAAATCAAACCCGATATCCAATTGATCCATTAAGATTCGATGATACCAATAATCAATTTATGGAAGGATATGATTCTTATCGAAATCTCTGTATAGAATTTGTAGTTGAACCACAATTAACTCCTGGAGATTGGAGACATTTATATCCAATTTTCTGTTTCGATTTAAGTGCACAATCTGAAGATATTATTAAAAATGGTTGTGATGTAACAATTAATATTGAAAAGAAAGATTCCACAACTTCATTGATGGCTTATGGTTTATTGCTAGAAGATGTAAAATATTCTATTGAAATTCTTAATGGAAAGATGGCTAGGATCGGCTAAAGCCTCTGAAGGTTCTATAGGTTAGTAACCTGAAGACCTTTGGTCCGATCGGCTGAAGCCTCGAGGAGCTTTGCTCCGATAAGTTAATTAAATTCTTAGATTAAAATTTTTTAGTAATTAGTAATAAAATTTTTTCATAACTAGAATAGATTAAAATTTTTGATAACTTAAAATTTATTCATAACTAGAATAGATTAAAATTTTTGATAACTTAAAATTTTTTTATTAAAAATGTCGCAAGCGAAAAGTAATAATAATAAAACTGTTGAATTAAAATTACGTAATATTGTTGACAAAAATACCCCTAAAACTATTACGATTAACAAAAAAAAGTATTACATAAGTAAACCAATGATAGAGAATGTTCAATTACAAGAAGAAAAGAATGGCGGGATTCTCCCATTAATTCCACTAATAATAGGTGGCATAGCAGCAGCAGGAAGTGTTGCAGGTGGGACAGCTGGTATTGTCCAAGCAGTAAATAAAAATAAATCAGAGAAGGCAGCATTAGAAGAACAAAAACGACATAATAGAGAGTTAGAGAAAGTTGCTAGGGGTGAAGGAGTAGTAGATAATTTTGTTAGTAAACTAAAATTAGTTGATGAAGGAAAACGAGTTCTCAAAAATATTCTCCACAATGTTGATGATTTAATTGAAATTAAAGAAACTAAAGATGGTTCTGGAATATAACTAAGTCCTAGTATGATTCGGTAAACATTTATTTTATCTTTTAAATTTTTTTGTCTTTTAAAATGAATTCTACAAATTCCGAAAATTTAATTAAATTAAAAATTTCTAATTTAGATTTATTAAATTATCTATTAAACAAAAATAAAAACTCAAATTGTCAGCATATTGGAGGTGACATACAAAAAACATTAGAAAACTTTCCTGGATTTTTTTGGAGTAAATATTCGAAAGAAAAACATCTGCCTGGTCATTCATATACCGGCCCAGGAACTCGATTAGATATAAGACTAGATGAGAATAATAATCCGAAACCAGGTGAAGAACCGATAAATAGAGTAGATGCCGCAGCTTACAGGCATGATTTAGCTTATCGAAATCATGATCTAAGTTCTCGTCATGCAGCTGATAAGAAGATGATTCAAGAATTAGATAGTATTCAGAATCCTACATTTAGAGAAAAAATTGAAAGAATGTTTGTTAAGAAAGCTTTACAAGCTAAAATATTATTCGGTCAGGGTTTAAATGAAACGACAGCAAAGCTGTCTGAGAGAAACGCTCGAATCTATGCCTCTGAAATTCATAGGGAATACAGAAAGCCGAAATATCTATTGAAAGTAAAAGTATTTAATAAAGATGATATTTGGAGTGCTGATCTTATTCATATGCCGAATGAAAGGGACTACAAATACGCATTGACCGTTATAGATTTATATACACGATATGCTTGGGTAAAGCTTTTAAAAAATAAAAGTGGTCTATCAGTTAAATATGCGTTTGAAGAAATCTTTAAAGAAAGTAATAGAAAGCCAAGGAAATTGTTTGTTGATAAAGGGTCGGAATTTTATAACAGAAACGTTCAGCCACTATTTGAAACTGTTTATTCAACTGAAAACGCTGGAAAAGCTGTAGTGATAGAAAGATTCAATCGGACGTTAAAAAATAAATTATTCAAGAAATTTACTGAGCAAAGAAATCAGAAATGGTTGAAGATATTACAAGAAGTTGTAGAAGAGTACAATAATAAAGTTCATTCTGGTATTGAAGAAACTCCAAAGAATGCTTCTGACGACCCTGATTTGATAAGAAAAAAAATATTCGAGAATAATTATTCGAATGAGAGTAATCCGAATTTGCAGAAACTTAAGCCGAAATTTAAAATTGGAGATAGAGTTAGAGTATTTAAGTATAAGAATAAATTTGAAAAAGGCTTCGTTGGCTATTGGACTAAAGAAATATTTGAAGTTTGTAAAATAAATCAAACTTATCCGATTACTTACGAAATCAAAGATTTAGATGATGAAAATATCAGAGGCCGATTTTATCAAAATGAATTACAACGAACTGATTTTTAATTATCATTATTATTGGAACTAACTTTTCGGGAATGATATTCCCTTGTTAGGCGTAGCCATAGAACCTACGGTTCGTTCAATTCTAACATAATATCTAGAAATGGTACTCCTTTTTGTAATTTAAATAAAACATAAAGACATAATTGGCCACAATAAGTAGTTCCTGGTTTTTGAATTTGAAATGTATTATGAATTCCATTTCCAAGTAATTTTTTGACTTCATTTGTTGGAGGCAATCCATAAGAGTCAAAATAGTAATTATCTCCATTTTTATTTCTATGCCCCGCTGACCAATGTACTCCTTTTTCATCTGATGTGTGAAGATTTGTTATGAAATTTATAGTTATTGTTGGCTTATTTTTGTTCAATTGTAATTCGTCTCTCATCAATATGTGAAAATTCTTTATTCCCAATTGATTTGCGATTTTCTTTAGATCAAAATTTGTAGTTGTTTGCGTTCCATATAATTTTAAAAACTCATTTATGTTGCTCATTTTATAATAAAAAAATTTCTTATAGGGACGCCGGAGTAGGATTTGCTGGTTATATATTCCACGTCTTACAAATGTCTAAGTGGGTGTAGCAGCTGTTTGTTCTTTCATACATTGTTTCCTTTCAAATGTTTGAGTTGGAGGACACAGCTCTTTACACTGAAATGCCTTTTATTCATAAATGCGAGAAGCAGATGTTCTCTACAATTGAGTGATCTTCTGAGTGCAAAGCAGTAGATAAATTGTAAGAACGCCTGATGAAATGACAATTGTAAATACTCCTAAACTTATTGTTAAGAATATGTCAATTCCTTCAAATATTATTAGACACATGATATATTTTAAAAACCTGAAAAACGTCTAAACTCATGAATTTGAAATTCTCAACTTTCATGATTTTCGGTGTCCTGGAACGGTCATGATTTGAGCAATGAAAAATATCATAATCACAAATTTTGAGATTCTTAACTTTTATGATTTTCGGTGTCCTGGAACGGCCATGATTTTAAGGGCGGGTGTAAAATTGTAATTTTTAAATTTGAGATTTTGAAAAATTTGAAAATTGGGTATTTTTAAAAACGCCTAAATTTATGAATTTAGGTCTTCATAACCTGAAAAAGGGTTCAAATTCATGAATTTATGTTGTTTTTAAAAATACCATTTTTTGAAAAAATGGTACTTTTTGAATGGACTAAATTCATGTATTTAGGTTTTAAAAACCTGAAAAAGGGTCTAAATTCATGAATTTATGTCGTTTTTAAAGATACTATTTTTTTGAATTTTATGGTGTCCTGGAACGGTCTTTTGCCCATTACTAATGTCATTAACTCACTACTTACAAAGCAGTAGTAGCATTAGTGTGATCTTTATTGACAAAAAGCCTTAAATCAACATACTTTGGACATGATTGATGCTTTCTTTTAACATTGTGCTGGTATGGCTTTAGTATGTAAACCATACCACACTTGAAATAACATGCTAGAAGCATACAAATATATACTTAGATCATACAGAAATATACCAAAAAAATATTTTGGTATGCATCCTTCGTATGTGATCTATATTGAGCGATTTACAGTGCAGATCAAATGTACATATATGCAGGATGAAAAGTGGAAGCATAGAAATGGATGTGATCAAAAGTAGAAATATGCAGATCAAATGTAGCTCATCAATAAATTTTACAGATTAATCATTAATCATTGTAGAGGCTATCATTCAGGATGATGATAAATTCTAGTGTCATTCAAGGTACCTTTCATAATTATTTGTCCTTCATACCATTTAATACGGCTTCTCTAATGTAACTCATGCATCGTGCTTAACTAAGTCGAGAATTGAAAAGATAAACTAATTGATGCAAGTTGATGCAAACATTATTTACATATCCACTTATTGATCATGCAGTTTTCTTGTGACATGTGTGGCAGTAAGGGCCGTGTGATGACTTGCCGGATTTGACTTTGAGGGTTTTTGACTAATGTGATGATCTGTAATGGGACCAAAATCATCTTCAAAGCGTCGAAGCAGCGAATGCAATGAGAGAAGTCGCGCCAGACTAAATGCTCAAAAATTGAAGTAGCCCTCTCGCTGTATTTTTAGGAGATCTTGAAGGAGACTCAACGCTAGCCGTAGAATGAGCTGGAGCATTTTGAAAACTAAAATGAGCTTCAATGCTGGAGAGAAGGCTAGACACTGGTGGTGCACCAACCCAGTTTGTGCGACACTGTAGTGATGTTTGGCCTCTGCTTCGGAGCACCACCCGAATAGCGTGTACCTGCTCTCCCCAACGTGCTGCTTGCTTTGTATGCAAATCAAAGCCACCTTCATCAATACACACCAGTCGGAAGTTCGCTAATTCTTGAAATATCCACTAAGCACTATCATGACATTCATCAGGACGGCTGTGAAATTTCCTTCAGTGGGACTGTCAGTGGATTTCAATGACTTCTTTATTGAAGTCATTACTCCATCAAGAAAACTGCATCATCAATAAGTGGAGATGTGAGATTGATTATGTTCACGCAATCTCAGCTCAGACTTCATTTTTTCCAATGCGAGCTTCTCATGTCTTCGATTATCTCGATGTGCCGTCCACTGAATGACATCGAAGACTTGATTTCCCGTAGCTTGAACTCCTACTATCACAGCCACAAGTGTCATGGTCCATTGCCCACAAAAAGGCAACAAAGAAGTTGATGCATATTTCAGCTTAAATGATGTTTGCATCAAATTGCATCAATTAGTCTTTTCAATTCTCGACTTAGTTAAGCACGATGCATGAGTTACATTAGAGAAGTCGTGTTAAATGGCATGAGCCCTGGTCAAATAATTATGAAAGGTACCTTGAATGACACTAGAATTTATCATCATCCTAAATGATAGCCTCTACAGTGATTAATGATTAATCTGTACAATTTGTTGATGAGCTACATTTGATCTGCATATTTCTACTTTTGATCACATCCATTTCTATCATAGAAGTAGATAATAGTACACTTGGATGGAAGTTTGATATCTTGCTCATGTACAATGATGTCACAAATCTATGGTCTGTAGATCACCTTCGATCTAACACATTCTATCATAGTCAAACTATTTTTAAGTTAGTTGTGGAAGTTGTTGACAGCAAATTACAGGATCTTCTTGAAGAGAATTTTAAGTGAAATGGTAGTATTGTTTCATTTGAAATAGCCCACTATTCTGTTGGTTAATATACTATTTAAATATGCAGCAATCATTGACAACCGTTATCCATTTTTTCAATACTGGAATACGATTTCAAATTTGGTTCACAGAGTAATGATTGTAAGTGGTCAGTGGACTGGTTTTGAGAACATCACAGGAATTCACATTTAAATATTCTTATTTATTGGATAATTTCTCCTTGAAGTGGTAAAGAAACCTAGCGCTTTTCTGGAATAAACACACTGAAAGCTTCTTTACCTACAATCATCACTCAGATAAATGAAATGTCGCTGGAACTTTTCAACTAATCATTGAATGATATATGTGATATAGTGTGATGAAGATTTCTTGGCCTCTGATTTCAAGCTGGAGCAATCCATGTTCTGTAAACTGACATCACAAGTTGCACATGTGTCTGATTATACTCTTGATAGATTGTAAGAGCGACATTTCAAAATGATGTGCGCACAGAGCGTTTTAAAGGATTTCTTTCTTTATCATCCTGTCGCTGCAGTATTTTGTAAATTCATTATTGCTTTTGTGCACATGATCTTCGGACAAGGGGTAACAATCCAGATCACAAATTTGCTTGATAAAAGTAAATGCCAACCAGAAAACAAGAAAACCAGCTCGTGAAATTTGCATTTTGCCCCAACTAAGTTTGTCATACGGCGTTTGCCATAATTTTCATGCAATTTCCATTCTAGGACTTTCTATGGTATTGTTAATTTCTATGATTTCAATGCTTCCACATTTCAGACTGCATATATCTACATTTGATCTGAAAATAATACAGTATTTCATTTGCAAACGGTGACATCCATAGAAATTAACAATACCATAGAAAGTCATAGAATGGAAATTGCATGAAAATTTACTTTTATCAAGCTCATTTGTGATCTGGATTGTTACCCCTTGTCCGAAGATCATGTACTGAAAAAAAATACTACTGAAAAAAATGTACTGAAAGGCAATAGTGAATTTACAAAATGCTGCGCCGACAGGATGACAAAGAAGGAAATCCTTTTAAAACGTTCATCATTTTGAAATATCGCTCCGATAATCTATTAGTAGCATAATCAGACACATATGCAACTTATAATGTCGATTTATAGAACATGCATAACTCCAGCTTGAAATCAGAGGCCAAGAAATCTTAGAGTATTCATTTTACTTTAGAGGGTTCCCCTGCTCACTAAATTTGAATAATTTTCAAAATCTCTACATGCATTCGAATATCAGCTTCCAAAATATCACATGTGTCATTCAATGATTAATTGAAAAGTTCCAGCGACATTTCATTTATTTGAGAAATGATTGTCGGTAAAGAAACTTTCATGTTTTTTTTATTCCAGAAAAACGACAGGTTTCTTAGCCGCTTGAAGAAGAAATTATCCAATAATTAGACTTTCTATATGTGAATTCTTCAGATGTTCTTACAAACAGCACACCGACCACTTTCAATTATGACTTTGTGAACCAATTTTTAATTCTCATTCCATTATTGAAAAATTGGAAAATTGTTGTCAGTGACTGCAATTTTACAAGTGACACAGCATATTAATCCATGGAATAGTAGTCTATTTCACATGAAACAATGCCGCCATCTCACTTGCAATTCTCTTCATGAAAATCCTGTAATAAGGTGTCAACAACTTCCACAACCAACTTGGCAAATAGTTTCACTATGATACAATGTTTTAGGAATCTGATCTACAAACCATAGATTTTTCCATGTGCCATCATTGTACATAAGCAAGATATCAAACTTCCATTTAGTGTCCTTACACACTACAATAACAGCATGGGCGGCGTTGATCTTATTGACAGCCCAACGTTGCACAATGTCGAACAGCTATCAGAGGAAAGAAATGGTACTTTCTCATCATGTTGTACCTGCTGGATGTCGCTGCCGTAAACGCGTGGATTCTGTATAGAATTCAAGAGAACGGCAGCAAAAAGTGCGATTTGAACAGTTTTCGATCTGAAGTGGCTAAGAGTTTGTTGGCTTTGAATCGTAAGAAAAGGCAGTCATCTGTATCGCAGGATGATCAGCGCTATGATGGCCACAGTCATATGATTGTGGTAATGTTAGAGAATATTTGAGTATTTTTTACAATATTAGAGAATATTGTAATATTTAGAGCAAAAGTCAAAGTTAATTGCCATAGGTATAAATTGTTAAGATCGAGACTTTTTATCGAGAGAGGCAAGATATCTTTTTTATGCATAGCAATTAAACAAAATTTCAAAAACATTAGCATTAGAATATAGACATCGAAAAAATGCTATGCAAAAACTATATTTTGACACTCTCGTTAAAGAATCTCGAAACTTTGAGCAAAAACTACATCTCGCTCTTAATTCATGCAAAAGATAGTGCAACATTTTATATAATTGACATCATCCAGGAATGGACAATACAAACATTAATCCTCACAGACCTCCAGTGGAGCACATTTTCAAATTCTTTGTTTATCTGCTTAAATCAATGTCAGATCATTAGGAAAGTTAATTCTAAGTAAAACAATGTTGTTTGAGTGTAGTTAGTCGATATAATTAATCCTTTAGGTGTCTTTCAGCCTCAGTAAACACATGCGAAAATGTGGTGTTTTTGTAATTCATCTACATGTAGCACACTATCAGTTGTACTAGGAGTCGAGTCGGTTTTTAACGATGTTTGCTGTCGCCATAAAGCCTGAGATAATTGATTTTAATGAAATTGATTTATTCCGTAGAACATGACCCTTGCATTTGGTCATTTATTTAAAATTTTTCCATTATAATCAGAAATAGGCCTGAACTGAGTCATAATTGCTACACTTTCAGATCCCCAAAACAGCTGTGGAGATCTCAAACAGATCAATTTCTGCTGTGAAAAGTTTGTCAACAGTCTACATTAAGTGTTCAACTATGAATATAATGGTAGCTTTCATTTTGAACATTAATTTATGCTGATTTGTTCATGTAGGTCAACCAGTCATGCACGGACATGTGCGAAAACAAAATATTCACATTTTGAGATCTTCTAACATAATGCACATGCACAAGCATGATGTAGACATTGAATAAATGACTTTCACTCATTATGGACCATCGTGGACATGCACAAAACCATTTCACATAAGATATTAAAAAGATAAATTGCAAGATAAATCAAATCTTGAAAATTTTTAAAAATCATAGTCTTTGTTAGATAAGATCACTGTTAATTAAATATGGTATTCATTAAAAACATCGTAACATGAAAACTATCGTATATGAAAACATCGTAGATGAAAACATCGTATATGAAAACATCGTAGATGAAAACATCGTAGATGAAAATATCGTAAATGAAAATATCGTAAATGAAAACATCGTAAATGAAAACATCGTATATGAAAACATCGTATATGAAAACATCGTAGATGAAAACATCGTATATGAAAACATCGTAAATGAAAACATCGTAAATGAAAACATCGTAAATGAAAACATCGTAAATGAAAACATCGTAAATGAAAACATCGTATATGCAAACATCGTAAATGAAAACATCGTAAATGAAAACATCGTATATGAAAACATCGTATATGAAAACATCGTAAATGAAAACATCGTAAATGAAAACATCGTATATGAAAACATCGTAGATGAAAACATCGTATATGAAAACATCGTATATGAAAACATTGTAGATGAAAACATCGTATATGAAAACATCGTAAATGAAAACATCGTAAATGAAAACATCGTAAATGAAAACATCGTAAATGAAAACATCGTAAATGAAAACATCGTAAATGAAAACATCGTAAATGAAAACATCGTATATGAAAACATCGTATATGAAAACATTGTAGATGAAAAATATCGTAAATGAAAACATCGTAAATGAAAACATCGTATATGAAAACATCGTATATGAAAACATTGTAGATGAAAAATATCGTAAATGAAAACATCGTAAATGAAAACATCGTAAATTAAAACATCGTAGATGAAAACATCGTATATGAAAACATCGTAAATGAAAACATCGTAGATGAAAACATCGTATATGAAAACATCGTATATGAAAACATCGTAAATGAAAACATCGTAGATGAAAACATCGTATATGAAAACATCGTATATGAAAACATCGTAGATGAAAAATATCGTAAATGAAAACATCGTAGATGAAAAATATCGTAAATGAAAACATCGTAAATGAAAACATCGTATATGAAAACATCGTATATGAAAACATCGTAAATGAAAACATCGTATATGAAAACATCGTATATGAAAACATTGTAGATGAAAACATCGTAAATGAAAACATCGTATATGAAAACATCGTATATGAAAACATCGTAAATGAAAACATCGTATATGAAAACATTGTAGATGAAAAATATCGTAAATGAAAACATCGTAAATGAAAACATCGTAAATTAAAAATATCGTAGATGAAAACATCGTAAATGAAAACATCGTATATGAAAACATCGTATATGAAAACATTGTAGATGAAAAATATCGTAAATTAAAAATATCGTAGATGAAAACATCGTAAATGAAAACATCGTATATGAAAACATCGTATATGAAAACATTGTAGATGAAAAATATCGTAAATGAAAACATCGTATATGAAAACATCGTATATGAAAACATCGTATATGAAAACATTGTAGATGAAAAATATCGTATATGAAAACATCGTATATGAAAACATCGTATATGAAAACATTGTAGATGAAAAATATCGTAAATGAAAACATCGTAAATGAAAACATCGTATATGAAAACATCGTATATGAAAACATCGTATATGAAAACATTGTAGATGAAAAATATCGTAAATGAAAACATCGTAAATGAAAACATCGTAAATTAAAAATATCGTAGATGAAAACATCGTATATGAAAACATCGTATATGAAAACATTGTAGATGAAAAATATCGTAAATTAAAAATATCGTAGATGAAAACATCGTAAATGAAAACATCGTATATGAAAACATCGTATATGAAAACATTGTAGATGAAAAATATCGTAAATGAAAACATCGTATATGAAAACATCGTATATGAAAACATTGTAGATGAAAAATATCGTATATGAAAACATCGTATATGAAAACATTGTAGATGAAAAATATCGTAAATGAAAAATATCGTAAATGTACTTGAAAAACATCGTATTGGTCTTACAAAGGCATAGTCTCCTTCATGGCTCATGGCTCCTAGTAATCTGAAGCCTAGCGTCACTTCCAGTGGATATCTATTTAGGATTCTATGGATGGACATAAATTAGATATCTTTTCCATTTGATACCGGATATGTTGATTTTCTATTTTCTATATTTTTCATGTTACGATGTTTTCATATAGAACCATTAAATATCTGATTGAGAAGGGCGGTTCGCCCAAATATATATTACGAAATAAAAACAAATTGTTTGTACGTCGAAAGATAAATTAATTTCATTTCCTTTTATCAAAATGTTATCTAAATCTGTCTTTAAAAGTTCACTCAATATTGCTAGAAAATTAGTAAACATTTTGTTATGGGAATTTCTACACCCTCTGAGACCTGAGGGGGCTCCAGTGGACCCCTTGTCCTATCTACCAAACTTCTACTGATTCAATTGAAATGAAATAACATATGCAGATTCACTGTCAAAAATGATTTTACATGGGCGTGAGTGGTTGATATATGCAGAAAAAGTATGTATCAGCAGAAAAAGTAAAATAGAAAGTATGGCTTCGGGGTCCACTGGACCCCTTCAAGTCTCTGAGGGTTAATAGACTGTACATTGTTGAAAAGACATTGGTTAATCATTTTCATTAAATTGATGTTGGGAAACCAAGTAGATTAGATGGTAATAATTCGTTTTTTTATCATATGCTTCATTAATTTCGGCCTCCTCTTAGGCCATCATCAGAGAATGTATACATTTACGTTGGAAATTATTCAAAACTTAAGTTACATTATGTCTATGAATCCTGAGTAGAATGAAAGCAAGAACTAACCTAGAAAGAGAAACAGTAATATACATCATGGCATACATGAATATCTACAAAAATGGAGCATAGCGGTAGAATGACTTAAGTTACAATGGAAAATATACTGAGAAATTATTAAAACTTATACATAAAGAAACTCAGAGAAGGCATCTTGCTCGTCTTTATTGTTGATCTTAGGTTTCAGTTTTTTGATGTAAAGTGTCTCTCGTGTTCTGATGTTGCAACTGTCTCTGTCAGATGTCAGAAGTTTGACTGATATATTGGTGGTATTGCACGAACGTAGATGTTTGAAGACAGAGCTGGAGTTGTTGGTCAGATGTTCTTTAATCCTTGTGCGAAGAAATCTGATCGTGCTTCCGAACTAAATATTATTGCAGACACTACATGTTATCTCGTAAATTATGTTCTTTCGTAAGCACAAGCCGGTATTTTTTAATGTACAACCACTTAGAGTACAATCAGTGTGCTTGTTGGATTTCTTGAGATACTGACGAATTGTATTGCCTTTTCTTACCAAGCGAACATCGATGTTTTCATTTTTAAATATGTGTTTTATTTTACGATCAATTTCATCATATACTCGTACATAAGGAAATCTTCTGATGATGGCCTAAGAGGAGGCCGCAATTAATAAAGCATATAATACAAAAAAAGAATTATTATCATCTAATCTACTTGGTTTCCCAACATAAACTTAATGAAGACTGTACATTAATTAAGGTGGTCTGTGGTCTCTGCTTCAATGTCGATATCTTCTTACAACAAAGATAATCAGTTAGCCGAAACAGCTCATGACGGTTGCTTGACAAATGTGATGAAAGTTGGCGATTATCTTCTCATTTTAACACATATTATCATTTACCTGTCTGATTGTCTTTGCAATAAGAAATGAAAGAGTGAATTTCTCTGACACTTTTGAAATTTAATTGATAAAGTCAATAACTTTTCTTATGAATTGTCTTCCTGAAACAAATATCAGATCCTATTCCAACAAAAAATGTAATCTTCTCTAAAAAACGATACAACCAAGTGAAATACGGAACAGCCAGTTAAAGGAAATTGATGAAAAACTCAATCACCCGGCACGAAATGGTACTTGGTTGCTGTCTACAAGCTTGCATCTATCTTGAAGTCATTGAGAATGTAATCTTCCATGAAAATCGGTTTCTACGAACCACTGTCACAGATAGGGCAGTATATTCTTCGTTATACATTTTTCATTATTCAACATGTGGAAAGAGAATATTTCCCCGAAGAAGCTCTTGGCAAACTTGTGCTATAGATGTAATCTTCTCTGAATATCGATTCAGCCACCATTCGTAAATTGATAATTCAGACGCAGTTGTCTTTTGTTGTAATATACAGAAACACATAAAAATCCCTTTCTCTGAAATTGATTAAAAACTTTGAACTTGTCCGGAAATCGTAGCATATTGTTGATTATGGTTTTGATTGCTTTCTCCCTAGTACTTGTATATAGGCCTACACGTATCTTGAAAGCAGGTTGCTACAAAACCTGTCAGTTTAAACAGTATATTCTTCGTTGGACGTTTTGCTTTATTGAGCAAACGGAAATAAAATTTTTTAAAAGCATGCAAACTCTATATGGTTCAGACTTCACAATTCTACCAATTAGAAAGTCTCCATGATTTCGTTTGAAAAGCGTTTCTGAAACCGAAGAACCGAATCTTACGAACTAGTTGGTTTATGTAATTTGCCAACTTTCGTTCCAATAATGAATTCATGGTAACAAAATGTAATAATACAGGATGTGGAACTTGTGATTATTTAAAAGAAGACAACAATTATAACTTCAACGGAAAAGAATTTCAAATTAAAAGTAATATGAATTGTTCAACTCAAAATGTTATTTACGTCATCACTTATGTTGGTTGCAATGAATTATATATTGGTGAAACAGGAAATACCTTAACAGAGCGCTGTCGAATTCACAAAGAACAGATCAACATCCCAGCATATCGAAAAATAAGTGTGAGCAAACATTTAGATGAATGCAGTCGTGGACGCTTTAGCATCTTCCATTTTTAAAAAATGTATAATACATGTACAACTAATATTTTTCGTAAAACTAAAGAATGATATTTCATTGACTTATTTCATCCTAAATTAGATAGCAGACTTCTAAATTTCTATGAATACTTTGTACATGAAGATTTTTTGAATACTTTATGTCACTTGACTTGTAAAGCACTTGAAGATTGAATACATGAAAGCGTCAGTGCTACAAATTATGCAAGTTTTTTAATATTTTTTATCGTTCGTTGGTTTTTTGATACAATAAGTTTTTATACGTATTTTCAAATTCCGAGTTAATTATTGTTCTGCATATATATATATATATATATATATATATATCAAATAATTTAAGATAATGATCAGTATCTGGAAATATATAGCAAAAAATGTAGACTGTAAAAAATCAAAGTATAGAGCACAAGCGCTTTAGCACTTTCTTAACAGGTAAGTGAATGAAATGACTATATACATGCACTATACAATTTATCATTGAAAAATTTGAAATGCAAGCGTGACATAGATTAATTCATGCACAGATATCAGTGTTCAAGAATTCAGAGATGGCTTTAAGATATCGATAAAATAGCTTTTTTTATTTTGCGTTCAATATCATTGCTAGAATAGAGCTTGTAAAATGGGAAAATATGAAAATTATCTTTAACACAGAAATGTAGATGCTTGCTGACTTTTAGTTGGCGATATTCTCCATTACACATTTGCTGCTTAAGTACCCGTACTCGTGTTCTAAGTGTGGTTCTCGTTTCACCGATGTAGAGCGCTTGACAAACGGGACATGTTATTACATAAATTACATTTTTAGTGTTACAGTTGATGTTGGATTTTATGTTAAATGTTCTATTGTTGAAATTGTAAGAGGATCCTTCTGTAATATGGTCAAAGGTGCCACATATTTTATCATTGCATTTAGTGACCGAATATGTTTCATCATTTGAAAATCTTGATTTACACAAAATACGTTTAAGGTTCATTGGTTGGCGTTGGTACTGTTGATAAAGGTTTTATTTCGGAAGATTTCATTTGTTGTAATATCATTTTGCAGTGTAGAATTCACATAATTTATACTGGTAGTGATGTTAAGGTTTCTTGGATTGTAAGTATGAACAAAAGATAAAATATTGCTACCTTTTTTGCTTTCATTATTTGCTAATAGTTCAATTCTACTAATACTCTTAGCTTTTGTTATAGCATCAGTGATAATTTCTTCAGGATATCGTTGATTTAAAAGGAAAATACTCATTTCACGTAATCTACAGTCTCTCACAGATTCATCTGATACGATAGCACAAATGCGTCGGGCCAGATTATAAGGAATTGCCCTTTTTATGTGACGCGGATGGCAGGAAGTAAAGTGAAGGTACTGGTGAGTATCTGTAGCCTTGTAAAAAATATCAGTAGAGATTTTATCACTTGTCCTCCTGATGAGAATATCTAGAAATGGTAACTCTGTATCACTTACTTCCATAGTAAATTTGATGTCACTGTTGAGTTCATTGAGCATGCTATTGAAAGTAGACAACTTATTTTGATTCAAGTTCCAGATGATGAAGCAATCATCTAAATATCTCATCCATCTAACAGTGATGTCATTCGCAATATCCAGGCCCCATGAATTTGTCACATTTATGTCACACTTATGCCAAAGTCAGAGTGGCATACGTAGGAGCTTTTTTGGATATAAAATTTCCATTTGCATTTTTCATTTTTATCATATATATATATATATATATATATATATATATATATATATGCTAAATGAAATACTTGGTAGTATAAAGATATATCAAAAACACCATTTACGGCCCAACCGGTTTCACCCGTTAGTACAGGCTTGTCAAGGGCTAATGAAATGATTATATTGAAAACCATATAACACAATTTCTAGGCTGATGCCTAGCACAATTCATGTAACTTCTATATTGTGAATACTCCATAATGACGAAAGCACCTCCTTTGTCCGAATTTGTAATATGCAGATCACTTTGATTTTTCAAATTCTTTAGTGAAGATAGTTCTTCTCTGTGTAGATTGTATTTACAATTGGTACTTGTTTTAGTTTCATTTACGCTATTAATCATTAAATCCATATTGCTATCTAAAACTTCACATATATATACTTCGTATATATATATATATATATATATATATATATATATATATATATATATATATACCGTAAATATACGTGGTGTGATCCCGGACTAGCCTAGCTACAGCTATCCCCTGATGACGAATACTGTTCCAGCTGTTTATATACGTTTCTAAGGCACAAGAAATGTGCTTGTGGAAACAATTATTATTCACTTTATATTTTTTACTGATTTATTAAACTTATTACTCGAAGTTCAGTATTTGTATTATTAGTATTTATCACTTGAAAATTATGAACATATTACTAGTAAAAATTTTGCCCTGTTCTTCAGGAGAAAGCATCAGAAAAGAAAAGCTGTTATTCCATAAAATTCATTATATTTTCATTTTCTATGTATGACCCGTTTACATTTGTCACTTTCCCCTAGCGACTTTGCAATTCCAGAAAAGCATCATGAAAAAAATCAGGTGATATGGAATCGAAAAACTGATTGACAGAAGTCTTTAATTCATTTGATGTGTCGATGAAGTGTTTTCGCAAGTGTTTTTTAAGGAATCTGAAGAGATAGAAATCACTTGTGGAGAGGTCAGGTGAGTAAGGAGGATGGTCTAAATGATGGAGTCCGTTCTTTGTTATTGCATTTGTCGTTTCGTGACTGGTGTGTATTGGAGCATAGTCGAGTAGCACAAATAAAGGAATGTTTCGTGGTTTTCATATCTTATTCCTGACAGCAGACAACAGGTGCGGGTGGTACTCACTGTTCATTCGAATAGTTCTATCAGCAAAGTCAACTAGTTGAATCTTTGAGGCATTCCAAAGCACGGTCAGCATCAATGATCGACGATGCAACGTTCCGGATCGCATCTTCAATGATGCGGACTCGCCCGGTTTCCGCCACTCTGCAGATACTCGTTTACTGTGCACGGTGGTCCCAAACACATGTTTTATGAAAAAAATTGTACAAGAAAGCTATGATGTTTTTTACATTTGTTCAGGTCTACTTTATCAAAATATATAAATATTTAAATGTTTCACCGTGCTATTCATGAAATATTCAAAATTTGAATTTTTTCGAATTTTTGAGACATACTACTTATTTAATTTTCAATAAATCTCTCGAACAAAAAAATGTACTGAACTTCTATGAACATGACTAAATTATATAAGCTACAATGAGCATTTGGTTAAAAATTTAGAGGATTTCATCGAGCTATTGCAGAGAAAAGCACTTTAGAACATTAATTGGTCAGATTTTTATTTTCATTTTTGACGTATTTTTATTATTCCTAACTGACGCATAATTGCACTAACTCAGTGACGAAACTTTTGCATCAGTGTGAACCTCAAGGATAATCATAAGATATCATTTAATTTTTTACATTGAGCTATCGCATCCCGATTTGCTTCAATGTTCTGTCATTCGTTATGTAGCTTTGTCATACGTACCATGTATCAATAATTCTATTTACTTCTAGTTGCAAGTTCATGTATTACTCCATCGGCCACACTTCAGTTCCATGTTATGGATTCGATATGCTGAAGGTATTTTTGTGGCAGTTACTTTATTCACATCTAATTGAATTTTTAAATCATACAAGTCTTCAGGGAAGGCTGTCGAATATTATACTCGTTTTTTGAAGTACAACAAGTAATTTATCACTTAGACTTCATAATGATAAATAACTATCAATGCAAAAACGTTTTGAAGACAAGTAAAAACAAAATAGCTTGCAAAAAACGTTTTACTTAATAACGAATTCCGTCACACCTGCCGAACATAACAAGGGCAAATACGTCTGGTAGTCTACATGTATGAGTAAGAAGTCTCTGATCATATATGTTTGCTATTGAACTCAACAATGGTGTCAAATAAAGCTGTGGAATAACTTGGATGAGAAGTGAAGTTGATTTTTCGTCTTGACCAAAACATCTTAAAACAGAATGAACAGATTCTGACGCTTGTTCAGAAAACATAGATAATGAGCCGTATTTGCGGAAAAAAATTGTGGTACATGAGTAATCAAAATGTGGACTTTCGGGGTTACATTGATATCAAGACTCCGGTATGAGTCAGCAAACTTTGCAATATCATCGTCATGTGTGTCAGAAAGTACAGTGCCGAAGCAGGACTGCACGACAGCATTCAATGCGCGGAACACATCAACATAACGAAGAACATACGATGGGCAAAATTGTGACAAAATATCAACATTTTTCAGCAGCTTATTACAGTCTCCACCTATAAACTCACCACCATGATACCCGCATTGTACTACTCCAACTCTCTTGGGCCATTCTTCGGACATAGGCCAGATTTTCTGCATCTCGCGAAGATGTAATTAAAATGTCCCATCAGTAAATGCAGTTCAGGTGGAGGTATCGAATCAATGATATATTCACTGCAGAAACTTTTAATAAGAGGCGAATTTACGCAATTTTTGAAATTTTTCGCGTCAGATAATTTTGATCCACTTTTCTTCCAGTTTTCATAGTTCAACTTTATATTGCTAAGTGTTCTCAGCTTTGAAGACTCCCATACGCCATTCGTTGTTTCACAGTAACAGCACGGATGTGTGGTGCCATGGGATTGAATGCCGCAAAGAATATTAGCTACTTTGAGGTCCGTAGCCAAGACAAAGTCAACTCCGTGTGGAAGTAGAGAAATTTCATCTAAACAACTTTCGATGTTGATAAAAGACTATTGCATGTTAGGAACAATACAAAGAATGAATAGGCCTTTAACGCCAGAGTCAGCGGCCTTCGAGGCTGCAGCAGCAATAGAAAGTACCTTTGAAACGAGATTGAGACATATCTTAAAAAAACCTTGGCCGCCATCGATTCCGATTTTTATGAGGGTATCTTCGACACTAATTTTGTTCTCATGATGTAATCAACGAAAGACTGGAAATCATTCACAACGATGGATGGTCGAGTTACTGGAGTATATTTCGATGGATCTGACGTCGACTTTTCGTACAAGGTAATGCTCCGCTCCTGAAAGAAGGGCTGTAATCGTCTGGAAATGTCAGATAAATTGTCTCTTAATTGTGGCTCAACACATTTTCGTCCAATATTAGATCTCACAAATTTGGCCACAGATTTCACTTGATTCAAAGACAAGTTAGTTTCCATCTGCAGATTACTGAAGCCTTCAGCAGTCAATTGTTGATGGTGCGGCTTTTGATCACAGTTGATTGCAACCTGGAGTGGTCTACCTCTTGAGGACATGAGAGAAACAGATTTTGATGCCCCAGCTGGTGACTCAGACAGTCGCTGTCGTATAATGGTTGAACAAAGTTGGTCCCGTTGTGAACTGCCCAGGTTCTTTCCTTTTCCAATTATAGAAAAACATCTTGAGCACAATAACTGCGGCTCAGGAGCAGAAGACACAGAAGAGTCTGGATTTCTTGGTCGTCCAACGGTGATTTCGGCAGGCTTATCACGAACAGATGGACACACGCTAGACAAGGAATACTTTCCAATATTACAAATAGCACATGAACCATTCTCACATGATGCTGAACGTGTTATTGATCGATAGTATTTTTGAAAGTCTTGTATGTTGATTTTGCGGCGATAAATACCTCTTTTGTATTCATACAAAATCGTTTTGTCCGTCTGACGAAGACCACATGGCAGCCGTTCGTCTTGTGGATCAAAGTTCTGTGGAACAAATGACCTTATTGTGGCCAACAGATTTTCTGTGATTTTTTCTGTTGCTTTTCGTCCACAAACTATGTAGACTGTCTTTTTGCGACATTTCGATGCAACAGTGAATGTTTGGAAATGCGCCTTAAATGTATTGTTCGCACTCAATGAATAGTGACACGGACATGATTTGACGCATTTAACGAATGTTTACCAATTGAGGCTGAATTGAATTCACAACAAAGGATCTACACAATAATTGATCAGCTTGAGAATGAAGTAAAATTGCTATATAGAAATCTACACACCTAATGTCTCAACCCTGTGGGAATCGAATCATGCGAACAATCATGCCGGTACTGAAATTATTTAATAGAAATCTACATGTTATGCGTCAACCTTATTATCTGCTGCGGACACTGAGATGTCTTTCGATCAACTGTAAATGATGTGAAACTGTAACTAATTTGTGATAATGTGAAAACGATCAGTGAATAGAGAACACAAAAGAGCTGACAAAGCCCATGCCATTTGTATACCCAGCAATGCGATGCAAATAATAAAATAACGCTTATGATTATCCTTGAGGTTCACACTGATGAAAAGTTCCGTCACTGAGTTAGTGCAATTATGCGTCAGTTAGGAATAATAAAAATATGTCAAAAATGAAAATAGAAATTCTGACCAGTTAATGTTCTAAAGTGCTTTTCTCTGCAATAGCTCGATGAAATCCTCTAAATTTTTAACCAAATGCTCATTGTAGCTTATATAATTTAGTCATGTTCATAGAAGTTCAGTACATTTTTTTGTTCGAGAGATTTATTGAAAATTAAATAAGTAGTATGTCTCAAAAATTCAAAAAAATTCAAATTTTGAATATTTCATGAATAGCACGGTGAAACATTTAAATATTTATATATTTTGATAAAGTAGACCTGAACAAATGTAAAAAACATCATAGCTTTCTTGTACAATTTTTTTTCATAAAACATGTGTTTGGGACCACCGTGTGTGTGTTAAACATAATTTTGAACAGAACGACTTACTGACAGAACTTATTGACAGAACGACTACTGTGGGTTAAACATAATTTTGAACAGAACGACTTACTCGCCAATTCATTACACATGAGGAGAGGAGAAGCGTTGTTTGTCCTTCTAGTAAGCATTTTTTGAAAATTTTTAGACATTTTAGGATATAAAAATTTTCTTTTAAATCATATTTTGTACCTATTGAAAATTAACTAGTCATTAGCTTGTTTTGTTTATTTAAATTTGTTACCTTGACGCACTTTGCTACGTTGAATTAGATACAAAAGATAAAGGAGTTTCATCTTCTGGTAGAATATTGCACAAGAACTGCCCTCCCGTAACTTTCGTACAGATCCAAATTCGACTGTGCCGCTTGAACTCTGTTTTCTTTCACTTCGGGCGAGAGAAACTTCGGCACAAAATGGGAGGACAATTTTCGATACCCAAGATCCTTAACCATGCCATAACAAGAGCAATAACTGATCCGCAACTGCTTTGATAATTCACGTTCGGTCATTCTCCAGTGGATTAATATCGATTCATCATATTCCTTAATTTCATCATCCGGTATCTCTTGTGGACTATCAAAAACACAAGAGTAATCTTGCTCTACAGACTGTCTCCCTCTTTTGAATTCGCTGATCCAAAAGTACACCGTTGTTCGTGATGGTGCATTACTACCATAGGTGAGGTTCAATTCATTAACAATGACACTGCGAATATCAGTACTAGTACTCGTACTAGTGAATTCGCGGATCATGAGAAATCATATTGCACTTCGGTATTCGATAGCAGAAACGGTTGAAACATTCATCGTGATGACTGCCCAATCAATGAACAAGCGATTGAGTTGCTGCTGAATGTGAATCATATGACACCAATCATCGTTTAATCACGTGACAGATGAAGAATGTAAGAGACATTTGTTTAAACAAATGCCCTTCGAATGTGTAAGCGAAATCAATTTAACTTAGAAAGTTGGATAAACTGAATGCTGTTAGATATTTAGATAAACAGATAAACTTAGAAAAGTATTGAAATTCGAGTAAATCAGTAAAGAATATAAAATGAATTAAACATGTTTCCACAACCATATTTCTTGTGCCTTAGAGACCCAAAAAAACAGCTGGAACAGTATTCGTTATCAGGAACTTTCTGCAACTGGACTAGTCCGGGACATTTTGGATCACACCACGTATATATATATATATATATATAATTCAAAAAAGGAAATTGGATGAAGAAAATTGATATAAGGAAATGAAAACCAGGAGATGTCGGTGTCACCGGGTTCGGTGTATTTTTATAACTTATGACACCTCGTCAGACACCGTTGCATGAAATATTACTATAGAAAAAGGCCAATCGGGTTGCAAATCATTTCAAAAGCTGAAGTACATGATAACAATTAAATAAGGTACACATAGTAACTAGACTCAAATTAATTTACATTTGAAAAAAGCACCATCATGGTTAACTTGCTTATTCAAAGTGGGGTTGAGTTTTTTTATGTACATGGCTTCCAAAATATTTAGGTCATAATTGTTGGGAGCTTGAGATAGAATTTTGAAATTGTCAACTTTACAGCTGCAACTGCAATTTAACCTATGGTCAGAAATGGCGGACATTTTTTCCCGATGTTCTTTTATTCTTAAGTTTAAGTGTCTTGTAGTTCTACCTATGTAGGTAGTGCGAGGGTCCACCTCACAAGCGAATTGGTAAATGACATTAGACCAAAGAACTTTGGGAGTATGATCTTTGTTGGAGAAACCACTTTTTAGTTTATTGCATGTGAAAACCCAACGGATAGGAAATTCTTTATCTATTCTATGGAATAGTGATTGTAGTTTCCTTTTAAAATAAACCGATTGAATGCCAAAAAATGGAATTTTGACAGTATGGAGGTATATTATTACATATATTATTAGGTAGGATTACAAATATTGTAACCTTCTTTCATAAGTTAAAGACCAAATACAACATCGAACTCAATGCCAGTCGTAAATTCGAAAAGTTCAACCACAAAATCATAAAACTACAATGTGATATCACATTCCTGTCCAAATGCTCAAAATATGGCTTGATTCCCAAATTTTTAAGCCTCAAAGACAAGATAATTAATTGTATTCTGATTTTTTAACTTCTAGATTTTATATTCTAACTTTTTTTGAAAAGGAGATAATCCAAAAGATAAAGAAAGCCAAATTTTATGTATTTTTCATTTTCGAAATATTTATCCAACTCAAGGCTGTCGACGTAAAATCTGCACTTGAATATCGCAAATTCAGGCAGATGCTGAAATCTCCTTTATCTGAAATTCTCTTTACATTTACGGTATATTTTGTTTTGCTTGTAAGATATTCCGGTACTAGGAATGGCTATCTCATGATATCACTCACCCGCAGATAGACTGTTATCTTACTTGATGTCACTCTAGTTACAAAACTTATGCTAAGGCATGATATTTACACGCTCATATAATTTTTATTGAATGGGGTTATACTGGCATAATATGAGAAATAAGTTCAGGAATATGCTTATCTGTCATGGTTGGGCAAAAAATGTGGGTTAGATCTGACATAATTTTTCCCACAAACTTGGGTCAAAAACCCAAGATCCAAGCCCAAGGTTAAAAAACTTAGGTTTTGAAACACAAGTTTAAAAAATCTGCTCCTTATTTAGCGATCAGTTCTCTCGTTGCAAGTATTCGCACTCCTACTAGTAGCAAACGAAGAGCAGTATATGCATGTTATAATGTACATTTACTGCATTAGACTAATCACTGAGATCAGGGTCTTTTTCAGAAAAAAATACAATTGTACAAAATTTGGCATTTCCATTTTGCCTTCTCGCCGCTTCCCCTGGACACGGCGATTTCCTCTTAGCATAGAAGCAACTAAATTTATTAAATCATAGCTGAATATGATATCTTTTTTGTAACTTAACATTGAGTGATATTAATGATCCTAGAAAACTTCTCACGATGACTGAAAGATTTGTAAAATCTGTTGATGAGTCAATATTACCACTTCTCCGTTCAAACAACGATTTCTCACAAATCTTTGTTGTGGTCAGTATATGGCGATGCCACATTTGAATATCAATTTGAATAGGTGGGTTGACTGTTCTCTAGGATAAAGTAAATTAAGAGGTGGAAACATGCGCGCTATGCTCCAAAGCGCATTGCCTATTTCCGGGAGCGATAATAATAACAATAATTGTCATTATTATTATTTTATAATCAAATAAAATTTTTTATGATATTATTTATATTTAGAATAATATATAACATAAAATATAATATTATTATTTTAATTTTATAAACATAAAAATTTTTGGGCTATAAGGTAAATTAATCTGCCAGTCAATTCTTCATAAAGTCCTTCTCAAAGAATAGGTTCCTCGTTTTTCAAGTTTAGTTGTTTTTCGCCCCGCCAGATGCCCTTCATCATCGGCATTTTGGACTAAAAACCTCTTCCTGATTCATTTGCTTCCTTTTGTCCTCAAAAATTCCAAAAAAAATATTTTCGGCTAGGTTCTGTTATGTTTTTTCAGGCTTGGAGAGACCTTCCATGTCGTGCATTCCATATGGTTGGCCTGGCCCCGACATGTGGTATGGATTGGAGGTTAGGGGCCGAAACCTTGCTTCATGCAGCCACATGGTTCATCCCTGATGACTCCATACATAGCAAACTTAATTTTGGTTTCTTAGGTTTCTTATTTTCACCATTTGATATTTTCAAGTTAGCTTCTCGTCAAGTCCATGACGAACTCTTATTTTAGTTCTTAGATTGAAAAAATATAATCGATTAGAAGTATTAATTTGTTTCCATACCCGTCGTCTTAAGTTGGGTCGACTAGCCTTTATTCTTATTTCAGTCCCTACTCTATACTGGAGTAGGTTGCTCTATGTAGTTAGTATTAATTTGTATTCATTCGTTCATGACTTTTAATTACTTAATTATTTACAGGATTTTCCACTGGGGTAGTTGTTTAACTTTGTTATCTTCCGTTTCCTGGATCCTTCAAATTATTTTGACCGTGTCGTGTCTTAATTCGATTATAGAACACTCCTGACTAGTTTTGCAAACGACGTTCAGTAGGCCTAAATTACTTGCGGCACTGGATTTTGCCGGGGATTTTACTGGGAGTGGGTGATGACGACTTACTTAAAACTGATCAATATTTAAAGTTTATTAATATTCACTTACATTTCATTTATTTATCTAAAACCGTTCTTATTTCCCTTCCTCAAAACACTCGATATGTATTTTCATGCTTCGTCCGTACGGGAGGTTGGTCATGTTTGCTGAAAAGGACAAGTAGAGTCGCTCCCTTTGTTCGACGTAATTCTCCATTTTAAAATAATAAAAGAAAACTCGTCCGTCGTGTTTCGGCCTTCCGACACACTTCAAGGGCTTTGAATGCTACACAAGTGCTAAAAAGTTGGTCTTACATGTACAAAGTATATGCAAATCACTTATTGAATGTTTAGGGCAGGTTTTTCTTAAAAAAATTGCAATTGCACAAAGTTTGGCATTTCGACTTTGGCTTCTCGCTGCTTCCTCTGGGCAGGAATCTTCTGAGCACAGCATTCGCTAATTTGTTCAGTCATAACTACACTTTTTGGAGAGGTCTGCAATTTAGACATCTCCAAAAACATCAAATAATGACCTAATGCGATAAAATGCTAATGCTTTTGCTGTTTTAGTTTGTCCTATACATAACAATAGGCATGCAAGTAATAAATTTAACTCACTAAAAAGGTCCTCGAAGATAATTTTGAAGCATCATAAACAACCTTGAAATATGGCTACACATGAGTGCAACACATGTATTGCATGTATAGTGTATACAGCATGCATTACATAAGAGAATTCGACATCTGTCCCATAAGAGATTGAATTTTCAAATCCGATTTTAACATTGACATTGATTTATCGGAATCAGACCAATGTGTATGAACACCGACATCGAAGGCCTGCATCAAGCCCAATCCATCAGCACCCTGTTATTTAGATATCTTCAAATCAGTTATCTGAAGTCAGAATGTGAGTTTCGACAAGGCAACACGAGAGAGAGAAAATGAGAAAATTAAGATATTATACGGTGGGCTTTAAATTTGGACAAGACGGTGCAAATAAAAATGATAAAATGTTGAGTATGCTTTCACTGTTTTCGCAAAAATAACTGTCATAGTAACAAAATGACATAATTAAAATATGGAGAAGGAAGATTTTTGTTTTTAATGAGCTAGAACAAAAATAATTATCATAGTAACAAAACTAGAAAATTGAAATGCTGAGAAGGAAGATTTTTGTTTTCAATATGCCACCGCAAAGTTAGTGATCATTGTAGCAAAATACCAGACAGAATGGAATTATTTCGCTGGAAGGATTTACTTCTGTATGTGCGGCGCAAAAATAGAAACTAATGGAAAAACAAAATAAGAAATTTCAAGATTGAGCTGGAATTGTCTATATTTTGATTTCTCGCGGTATACGAACACGCTTCGGCTCCAGCAGTTAAACCTAATGAAAAACATGATAGAATTAGTAAAGTATGACAGTAGGACAAAATACATTCTCTTGAAAAAGTGCATGTGTACTTCAACCGTACTCAGTGCATGTAAACACTCACTCGGTACCTAAGTTTTATTCTCGTGAATGTCGCAGCATGTTGCTGATGAAAAGAAGCACCAGCGAAACTCAGCGAACTCCTCGATCCTCTCTCACTAACAAATGTTGGAAGAGTCATTTGATAGTGACAATTTATTAGACAAAATAAACTGGAGATTAGACAAAAATAAAAAATGGAGCGATCAGGAGTACTTAAACTGAGTGGCTCCCAGTTCTCTGCAACATTCCTCCACCAGCTATCCGCCGTATGACAGCAACAGCGCACCTGTTGCAGAAAGTCCAGGCGATCCCGACCTTGCCGCTGAACGATGACCTCAACAATCCGCTGCGCCTGCGGGCACGCCACCCGGTATGGCGCAACAGACCGCCAGCAACCTACGATCCCGCTCAAGCCTGGCGTGAGGGGTGGCAGAAGTGCGAGGTCCACAACAAATCGCTGATTGACGATCCAACAGCTAAAGTCCCGGGCTTTGACCTCCCCCGGGCCAAGTGGACACTCTTCAACCGGCTGAGGACGAACGCCGGGCCATGTCGCAGCTCCCTGCACCGCTGGGGTGCTCGGCAATCCCCGCTGTGCGACTGTGGTCAGACTCAGACTATGGCACATATCGTGAAGAACTGCCCTGTCACTTTTTTGCCTGAAGGACAAACTTCCCATAGAACACTCTTGACTATTTGTGCAAACAACGTTCAGTAGGCCTTGATGTTTCTTACGGCACTGGATTCCTGGCTTTCTTCTGTGATCACGCGTCACCGGGTTGGAACTGGCCGGCCAAGAATTTTGAAGACCGGCCTTCCGGCTATTTATATTATCAATATGTTGATTATATGCATTCATATAGAAGAAATCGTTTAGGAAATCAGACAAAAAGCAGCATAATATCTCGTCGTTTAGTCACCTGCATGAATTTTATAAGAATTGTGTATCCCTTATCCTATTTATCGAAAGATTATTCCATATCTCGAATAATGTCATCACATTGGATCAAAGACATTTAACACTACTTGTTTGCATAAAACATGAAGCTAAGGAGCTAAAATAAAGGAAGCATTTTACATAGACTTTTCATTGCGTATTTACCTATGTAGATTCTATAAAATGCTTTAAATATAGATTTCGCTATGGATCAGCAGATTTCCTTTGCTAAAAGACTGCCGGTATTGTTTCTACCAGGGTTGGAACCGGCCGACCGGCAGGCCGGTGCTTTTTCAGGCCTTTTTGTCAAATGCCGACATCACCAACTGCATCACTGCTACAGCATTGTAGGAGCCTGCAAATATATAAAATAATGTCTGATGCATATCTACCCATATATATACATGTATGTATAGACCTATACCTGAATGTCTTGCCATTACCTACTAACCTACTAGAGTTTGTGACCAAGTAAACAACAAGAAATGGCATCCTCTAAACTTTCCTGAGAGTGAATAATTGCGAGCATGGTCAACATGACACAAGACAATTAAATCCTTGATGCTATTAAGAAACGTCAAGTTCTGTGATAGCCTAAATTATTATGCTAGTCCTTTATCAAGTCTCACATATCGTAGTTACATTCATCTCATCAAAAATGTCATGCGGTTACTTTGGAACGTACACGTAGTAATACTCATCTACACGCTCATGATCTTCAATGACCATGAAAGCATCAGAATTTTAAATAGGCCGCCTCCGACCACCCAGTTTTAGATACGCCGGCCTCGGACCGGCCGGTTTTGAAGACGCCGGCAGTGATGGACGAAAGACCGTTCCAGGACACCATAAAATCAAAAAAATTAGTACTTTTAAAAACGACATAAATTTATGAATTTAGTCATATTTTCAGGTTTTTAAGACCTAAATTCATGAATTTAGTCCATTCAAAAAGTACCATTTTTTCAAAAAATGGTATTTTTAAAAACGACATAAATTCATGAATTTGTACCCTTTTTCAGGTTATGAAGACCTAAATTCATAAATCGGCTAAAGCCAGAGGAGCTTCGCTCCGATTTGGGCGTTTTTAAAAATACCCAATTTTTCAAATTTTTCAAAATCTCAAATTTGTGATTATGACATTTCACCCCCAAAATCATGACCGTTCCAGGACACCGAAAATCATAAAAGTTAAGAATCTCAAATTTGAGAATTACAATTTTCACCCTTAAAATCATGACCGTTCTAGGACACTAAAAATTATAAAAGTTGAGTATCTCAAAATTTGAGAATAACAATCGGGCGAAGCCCTAGAACCTTCGGTTCGATTTTCATTGCTTAAATCATGACCGTTCTAGGACACCGAAAAAATTATAAAAGTTGAGAATTTCAAATTCATGAATTTTATCCATCTTTCAGGTTTTTAAAATATATCATGTGACTAGCGGGACATCGGAGATGTCTTCCAGGGCTTCGCCCGTTAAAAATATTTCTTTAAAAATGGATGAAACAAAAGTGGATGAAACAAAAGTGGAAGGAACTTCAGAAATGGAAGGAACTTCAGAAATGGAAGGAACAAAAGTGGAAGGAACTTCAGAAATGGAAGAAACCTCAAGAATATATCCTTCGTTATCTCAATTAAAAATAAGTGAAATGGTTCTCAATTATTATTAAGATTAGAGCACTATGATAAATTAAGAAGACGCAATTATTACTTAGTCATTCTTCGTTATTGTATGCTCAACATTATTTAAAGTACTAATTGTGTGAACTAGAAGATCATTGTAACTCATAAACTCAAAATTATTCAATGAACCCGTACACTGCCTGATAATTGAAGAGAGAGACAGAGATTGAAGAGAGAGAAACGTCTAGCAGCTTTCCCCTAAAATTATCATGCTATATCTTGTCATTTCAATTTACCCATCGGTAAACTTTTGACATTTCAACTTACGCGTGCGTAAAGTTTTGACATTTCAATTTACCCCTACGTAAATTATTTTCAGAATCTGTTTTCAAAATCTATTTTCAAAATCCATTTGAAAAGTCTATTTTCAAATTCAGTTTTAGAAATCGATTTGCAAAATTCATTTAGCGTTTGCCAAACACATACGGGTAGTAAAGTACTTCCCATTGTGAAGACATGAATAGATTAAGCACATAAGAGTGCATTGACAATAAAAGCAAATGACAATAAAATTCTTCTTCTAAATTTAGAACGCATAGACGGCGACATGCGGGATAGTTGTTATGACAATTTTAAACAATCATTTTAACGATGAAACATATTTTACAAATAAAGTTCATGAAGAAAATTGAAATATATAAAACAATATAGATTAGAATCGGCTAAAGCCAGAGGAGCTTCGCTCCGATAATTATAATATAATCATTTCAAAATCGAATAAGTAGTAAGGAAAGACATCATTAGAGAACAGTTTTAAATCAATACCCCCTCCCTTCTGTCTTCTAGGGGTCCCTTAAGAAATTTTTTTTATTATAAAATGAGCAACATAAATGAGTTTTTTAAATTATATGGAACACAAACGACAACGAATTTCGACCTAAAGAAAATCGCAAATCAATTAGGAATAAAGAATTTTCATGTTCTAATGAGAAACGAATTACAATTCCTAAAAAATAGGCCAACAGGAACCTTCAGTTCCCGGAACAAAGTTCCATCAATAATTGTAAATTTCATAACGAATCTTCACACTTCAGACCAAAACGGCGTACATTGGTCAGCAGGTATCTTTAGTAAAAACGGAGATAATTATTATTTTGACTCATACGGGCTTCCACCTACAAATGAAGTAAAAGAATTACTTGGAACGGGAACATACAATACGTTTCAAATTCAAACACCAGGCACTACTTATTGTGGACAATTATGTTTATACGTTTTGTACAAATTACAAAAAGGAGTACCATTTCTAGATATTATGTTAGAGTTAAACAATCTATAACTCAAGCGAAGCTAGCTAAAGCGCCACCTAGAGGTTAAAGCTCTGTTTTCTGTAATTCATTTTGATAAAAACGGCCTCTGATATCCTCATTATCTAAATCTTTAATTTCATAAGTAATCGGATAAGTTTGATTTATTTTGCAAACTTCAAATATTTCTTTAGTCCAATGGCCAACAAAGCCTTTTTCAAATTTATTCTTATATTTAAATATTCTAACTCTATCTCCAATTTTAAATTTCGGTTTAAGTTTCTGCAAATTCGGATTACTCTCATTCAAATTATTATTCTCGAATATTTTCTTTCGTATCAAATCAGGGTCGTCAGAAGCATTCTTTGGGGTTTCTTCAATACCTGAATGAACTTTATTATTGTACTGCTCTACAATTCCTGGTAATATTTTTAACCATTTCTGATTTCCTTGCTGAGTAAATTTCTTGAAAATTTTATTTTTTAACGTCCGATTGAATCTTTCTATCACTATAGCTTTTCCTGCGTTTTCAGTTGAATAAACAGTTTCAAATAGTGGCTGAACGTTTCGGTTATAAAATTCCGACCCTTTATCAACAAACAATTTCCTTGGCTTTCTATTACTTTCTTTAAAGATTTCTTCAAACGCATATTTAACTGATAGACCACTTTTATTTTTTAAAGGTTTTACCCAAGCGTATCGTGTATATAAATCTATAACTGTCAATGCGTATTTGTAGTCAGACTTTGTCTTAGAACCTTCGGTTCGGTCCCTTTCATTCGGCATATGAATAAGATCAGCACTCCAAATATCATCTTTATTAAATACTTTTACTTTTAATAAATATTTAGGCTTTCTATATTCTTTATGAATTTCAGATGCATAAACGTCTGAATTATGATTTTCATTTAAACCCTGACCGAATAATATTTTAGCTTGTAAAGCTTTCTTAACAAACATTCTTTCAATTTTTTCTCTAAATGTAGGGTTTTGAATACTATCTAATTCTTGAATCATCTTCTTATCAGCTGCATGACGAGAACTTAGATCATGATTTCGATAAGCTAAATCATGCCTGTAAGCGGCGGCATCTACTCTATTTATTGGTTCTTCACCTGGTTTCGGATTATTATTCTCATCTAGTCTTATATCTAATCGAGTTCCTGGACCGGTATATGAATGACCAGGAAGATGTTTTTCTTTCGAATATTTACTCCAAATAAATCCAGGAAAGTTTTCTAATGTTTTTTGTATATCACCACCGAAGTGGTGTGGAACTTTGTTCTTGTCACCTCCAATATGCTGACAGTTTGAGTTTTTATTTTTGTTTAATAGATAATTCAATAAATCTAAATTAGAAATTTTTAATTTAATTAAATTTTCGGAATTTTTAGTATTCATTTTAAAAGATAAAAAAAATTAAGAAGATAAAAAAAATTGTTTTACCGAATCGGAGCGAAGCTCCTCAGGTTATTACCTTATCATACTAGGACTTAGATATATTCCAGAACCATCTTTAGTTTCTTTAATTTCAATTAAATCATCAACATTGTGGAGAATATTTTTAAGAACTCGTTTTCCTTCATCAACTAATTTTAATTTACTGATAAAATTATCTACTATTCCTTCTCCTCTAGCAACTTTCTCTAACTCTCTATTATGACGTTTTTGTTCTTCTAATGCTGCCTTCTCTGATTTATTTTTATTTACTGCTTGGACAATACCAGCTGTCCCACCTGCAACACTTCCTGCAGCTGCTATGCCTCCTATTATTAGTGGAATTAATGGGAGAATACCGCCATTCTTTTCTTCTTGTAATTGAATATTCTCTATCATTGGTTTACTTATGTAATACTTTTTTTTATTAATAGTAATAGTTTTAGGGGTATTTTTGTCAACAATATTACGTAATTTTAATTCAACAGTTTTATTATTAATATTACTTTTCGCTTGCGACATTTTTAATAAAAAAATTTTAAGTTATCAAAAATTTAAATCTATTCTAGTTACCAAAAAATTTTAAGTTACCAAAAATTTTAATCTATTCTAGTTATGAAAAAATTTTAATTAACCTATCGGAGCAAAGCTCCTCTGGCTTTAGCGCTTTAGCCGATCCTAACCATCTTTCCATTAAGAATTTCAATAGAATATTTTGCATCTTCTAGCAATAAACCATAAGCCATCAATGAAGTTGTGGAATCTTTCTTTTCAATATTAATTGTTACATCACAACCATTTTTAATAATATCTTCAGATTGTGCACTTAAATCGAAACAGAAAATTGGATATAAATGTCTCCAATCTCCAGGAGTTAATTGTGGTTCAACTCCAAATTCTATACAAAGATTTCTATAAGAATCATATCCTTCCATAAATTGATTATTGGTATCATCGAATCTTAATGGATCAATTGGATATCGAGTTTGATTTAATGAAACTTGTAAACTTCGAATTGTATTAATATGGAAGATATTATTGTTCTTATCAAAACTTGGAGAATTATTTCTTTGAAATGTTAGTAATAAATATCTTGGAGTATTCGCAGTTCTAGTAAAATGCCAGTTAAATCTTTGTTCGGAAAAAGTTACTGAACTAGCAGTACGCTTTAGAAAATTAACTGGAATTGGTTTGTTAGTATTTAATCTTTTTGCAATAGCTGTTTCAACCTCTAAACTAGGAGTAATATGCTTAATCCACCATTGAAGTCTATCAATTTTTAAATATGCTTTTTTCCCAGTCTTACCAAAAAAGATTAATTCATTATTTGCTGTACGATGAATTATTAATTTAAATTTTAATTGATATGATATTTTATCATAATCTAAATAACCGAATAATGGAGACAATGACCAATTTACTGTCTGTTTACTTTTTTTGTTAAATTCACGTCTTTCTTTATATGCTTCATTATTTGTTTTATTTAAATGTTTTGCAATATTTTCTACATCTTTCGCAATTCCTGCGGCATCTGTTCCAGCGTGAGTTAAATCATCAATAATTATACCATCATTAGTATCAGGAAACCAACCTTCGATTTCATGCTTTTTATTATTTTCACCAATTGTTATAAATCTAAGCATTGTATCAATTACACCTGGGGAATCACTTATTGTTTCTATATTTTGAGTTGCAACATCTAAACGCATTTGTGTAAATAAACTTGGTAAAAAATTATTCTCTAGTGTAATATTATCGGTATCTGGTAATGGTGTTGTAAAATTAGCATCACTATATAAAGAATATTCGCAGTGTAAAAATGAATCAGGTAAATATAAATAACTCTGCTGATTATCAACTTCAAAGATTAAATCTCCTCCAGTGTTTACTCTACTGGAAGATCCGGGATTCATAGCAATTCTTATATAGTCATTCTTTTTTTGATTGTAACTGGTGAACGGGGGATCATCTAATCTAAATTTATTTTCGATAAGCGAAGACATTTTTATAAGAAATAATTTGACTTTTTGTTTTTCTCACAGATAGAAAAAAAAATTTTATTAAATATAATTTTAGAATTTTACTAAATATAATTTTAGAATTTTACTAAATATAATTTTAGAATTTTACTAAATATAATTTTAGAATTTTGCTAGACCAGCTCCGCTACAGCTTTGCTGGTTAGACAGAAGGTTGCTTCCCACGCCATTACCTCTTATTTCTTCAATTGTTTTTTCATTTTGTTTACTATTACCCTCTACAGCTATGTTAGCAATTTTGTTTTTTGTTTCATCTGAAAGTTTTTTTAATTTTTTTAGTTCTTCAGAATCATTCTTGAGTTTACGAATAGCTTCTAGTTGTTTTAATTCGTTTTGAGACTTAACAGCATTTGATATTGCACTAGCTGTACTACCTATAGCAGCTGCTCCTTTTGCAGCAGATGTAATCAAATCTTTATTATTTTTAATTAAGTTAACGATACTACCAATACCAGAAAAGATGCCATCCCCTTCTTTTTGGACGGCACCTGCGGTGCCTAGGAACTTTTCTGTTCCGACTGTTTCTCTATTATCATAATGATAAACAGGATTCATACGTGGTTCATGAGCAATTTTTTGATTTGAAGCAAAATGTTTAAGATTGTGTTTATAAATTATAGGCATTTTTTAGTAATAAATTTGACTTTTTGGGAAAAATATAAATGCGGGTGAAGCCCTGGAAGACATCTCCGTTGACCCATGAACCGATGTCCATTATAAAAAAAATGTTTATTTTTTGTTCTTAACTTTTGCAGATTGCGTTTTTGGTTTAACTTTATCAGGAACCAAACCTGCATCAATCATTCTTTTTATTCTATGATTTTTCTTTCATAATATTTCTTTCTTTTATTAACTCTTCTAATTGTTTAATTCTTTTAAAATTATTAGCTCTAATTTTATCCATTTTTAAAATTATATACTTTTATATACTTTTATATATTTATACTTTTTTTATTTTTAAAATTATATTTATATTTTTAAAATTATATTTATATTTTTTAAATTATATTTATATTTTTTATGATTCTTATTTTTTGTAGGTAAAAAATATTTAATTTAATATTTACAATACTCGTTTAAGATTTACGTTTATGAATATCTAACAACTTCGAGATAACTTTATTAATTGCCTGTTGCACTTTATCTATTGCGTCAAGCAGCGTGTGATGTACTTTAATTTCTCTTCTATTAACTTGCATTTTCTGCTGATTAATCTTCAACGCCGTTTTAAGAGCATTTAACTTAATTTTAAGAACATCTAATTGTCTTTTAACAGCATCTAACTGTTCTTTATTTTCTTTAGAGTTTTCTTGTAAATTTTTCTTTAATTCATTTTCTAAATTGATTTTAAGAGTTTTCATTTTATCAACTTTTTGATTAAGTGAGTTTACTTCATTTATTATTCTATTCATCTTTTTCATTTGTTGAGTAATTTTAGAACTCAATTCATCAACACTTTTTTGGAATGTAGTTTGTAACTGTTTTAAATTTTTTTTAATTCTTTCAGGTAGTTTTTCTATTTCATCTTCTAATTGTTCTTTTAACATTTTTATCTGATGTTTATTTTTAATGACTGCAGATTTTAAATTTAAAGAAAGTAATATTAAAATTTTTGATTGTTCTGAAATCTTTTTAAATAGTTTTGCTATATCTGCTTCTAGCTCTCTATCCTTTTTATCAAGTTTTAATAATTTTTCGTTTAATGATTTGTCATTAAGTTTTAGCAACTTTAATTCGTTCATCAGCGGAACCAAAACATCGTTTATATATTTTTCTTTTAAGTCATTGATTTGTGTATCAACATATTGTTTATTTGTTAACTCTGTATTTTGTTGTGGAAGAATAGAAAGATGCAATGGACCAGATAAAACGTCTCCAGTTTTCACAATATAATTTTCTATCTCTATTTCTAATTCACGATTATTCGGGATATATGCACCTCCACCAACATTTGGTAACATCATTTTTAAACAATAAAAATAAAATTTTTTCTGATTATAAAAAATACATAAATTATAAAAATACATAAATTATAAAAAATAAAATTTTTCCTAATAAAAATAAAAAAAATGGAAATGACTCAAATTTGTCAAGTTTGCAATATGCGTTTTTTAAATCAAACACTATTATATTCTCATATGAAAAACACACCATGTGGTATGCATATGAATCAATTACAACCTAATAATATACAACCTAATAATATTCAACCTAATAATATTCAACCTAATAATATTCAGAATAATATTCAACCTAATAATAGTATTCAGTATAATAATATTCAATCAGAGCAACCATTACAAAGATTAAAGCATTTATTTATTTCAGATAAAGAACAAAATCTTTATACTGCTAGAATAAATACACCTAGGCAAAATACTGCTAGAATAAATACACCTAGGCAAAATACACCTAGGCAAAATAATAATAATTATTTAGCACAAAATAATAATGTAGCACAAAATAATCCTTTTGTTCAAAATAATCCTTTTGTTCAAAATAATAATGTAGCACAAAATAATTATATTGATAAAAATCAATTTGTTGAAAGTAATAACAAAAAAATATGTTCCGGATGTAATAAAAATATAACATCAAAAAATTTTGCACGTCATTTAAAATTATGCGAACAACCAGAAGAGGTTAAAAAAAATAAAAAAGATAAATTAAAAGATCAGTTATGTCGTAATTGTAATAAATATTTTACAAATCAAGGAATTACTAATCATTATAATTCTTGTATAAGTTCTACAAGACAATGTACAAGTTGTCAAATTACTAAACCTAAGACAGAGTTTTATGATAGTAAATATCAGTGTAAGGATTGTTTAAAAGAAAAAGTTAAATGTAGAGGTTGTCAAAAAATTATATTAAAGAAAAATTTTCAGCGACATGTAACACTATGTCCAAAACTTAATCAACATAATGATCAACATAATAATAATAATTTATGTCAAAATAATAATTTATGTCAAAATAATAATTTATATTAGTATTTCAACTAAAATAGTTGTATTTCAACTAAAATAGTTGGATTTCAACTAAAATAGTTGTATTTCAACTAAAATAGTTGTATTTCAACTAAAATAATCTTATATATATTAAAATATTATTTTTTATAAAGAATAAAATATTATTTTATTAAAATATTCTTAAGCATTCCGGAAGAGAGGAGAGGTTCGGAACATACTTCTTTTGAGTATAGGAACAAAAAGTCCGACACATTCCGGAGGTTCTACAGAGGTTAAAAACACTCATAAGAGTGTAAGAATGCGAGTCCGGAATTAAAAAATAATAATTCCTAAATTTTTATTTTAAAAATATTAAATGAATAAAAACGAAAATTTGGAAGATTTATATTCACCGGTTATAATTAAAAGTAATAAAAGTAATAAAAGTAATCTAAGTCGTCATAAATCTCTTAATGCAATAAACGAAATAATAAATAATTATATGAATAACACTGAGTTTCAAGATACACTAACCCCTCAAGATCCGAATCTCAAAGATATTAATAATATTGTAGAAAATCCTATATATAATAATAAATATAATAATAATATAGATAAAAATATATATAATAATATAGATAAAAATATATATAATAATATAGATAAAAAATATTTAGAGACACTACCCCCTAATTCATCTCTTAATAAAAAAATACCACAATCAGATCTTACACGTCTTTGGAATTTTTTAAAATTTCATTGTATAAAAATATTGTTAGCATGTATTTTAATATTTTTTATTTATCATCTTGTTATATGTATTGGAAATCAATGGGGTTACTTTCTAACAGAGGAACAAAAGAGAATAATTTTTTATAATCAAGAAAAAAAAACTTTTGAAGGATGGAAGACTGAGGAAGATAAGATTAAGGATAAAACTAATAATAAAAATATTAAACAAGGTAAAATGTATCAAGAAAATTTACATTTCATTGTTTACGGTAAAACTGGAAGTGGTAAGACTACGTTTATTAAAAAATATATAAACCAATATTATAAGGATGAAACAAAAGTACATATTTTTTGTATGCATACTTCAGAATGGCCAACTTTTACAAACGTCTATAATGATAAACAATTAGATGAGTTACAAGATATGGAAAGTTTTGCTGGTACACCTGAAAATAAATCTTTATTAATTTTAGATGATGTTGCAAGTTTATCAAAACAAAAAAATATGTCAGAAATATTTACAAAAGGAAGACATCAAAATATTCAAATAGTTGTATTAGCTCATAAAGCTTGTGATGTAGATAATAAGATTAGAGAAAACATTCAAACATTTTTTACAACTACACAAAATAATGCAGCATTCTTTAATGATATTAATAAAAATTATAAAATGAATATGCCTTTATCATATTATACACATCATAAATATGGAATAATACGTGTTGACACCATAAGTGGACATATGCAAGTATATGATAAAGATTTAAATATATTAGTAGATACCGAACATGAAATCTATAATAACTCTCAAGATTTTGATATTAGAATGTATGCAAATACAAAACATTTATCAAATCAAGTTATAGAACAAATAATTATCTTTTTAGAGTCTGAAGCAAAAGTACCACTAAAAATTATTCCTGATACATTTTATTTTTATTTTGATCATTATTTAAATGCAAAATTTGGTATACCAATACCAAAAAGATTACAAGATAATGAAACATTAAACTATTTAAAAATTGCAATAAATGATGTTAGAAACGCTTTAAGAAAAGCAACACCAATAATATCTGATGTTAAATCTACATTTTCTGATGCCAAATCTACATTTGTTGAAGCCAAAAAAACTTTTAATGATATAAAACCATTAATAAATGGTGTAAGTGAAATACTTAATAATTAAACAAATTTATCATAATCAAACCGAAGGTTCTAGGGCTTCGCGCTTCGCACGATTTTGCAGATATATTAGAATTTTTCCATTATATATATTTAGAATTTTTTTCTCTAAAAAATTAAAACAAAAATTTTTTTTTTTTAAAAAAAACTAAAACACAAATTTTTTCTTTAAAAAATAAAAAAATGAAAACATTTTATTGTGTCTTATGTGAAAAAAAATTGCAAACAAAAAGAAGTTATCAATCTCATCTACAAAGTAAAATGCATTTACAAAATGTAGAACGAGTTGATGAAGGAAATATATTAAAATTAAATAGTTATAAAAATTATCTAGAAACATTGCCTACTGATATAAAAGTTAAAAAAATGTTTGATGATTATTCACATTCGGAATATAAAAAATTTTTTAATAGTGAAGATGAAGCCGTAACAGATATAAAATATTTATTTAGCGATACTGATGAATTTAACGAAATAGATGAATTTGATGAAGCCGTAACAGATATAAAATATTTATTTAATGAATCGGTTGAATCGGTTGAATATAATGAAACCGATAAAACTTTTTCTGATATTCTAACCAACTTTTATAATATATTTAAGAAATCTTTCAAATGTTATATGAATGTAGAAGTACTTTATACAAAAAATGGACCTGATGGAGTTCCTGAAGAAATAATACAAGGACATTTTACAAATTCGCAAGAAATTCATAATGTAAATGATATACAACCCATATTTGAATCGATGATACTTAAATTAGAAAATTGTATAATTGAAGCCCAGTTACGTGAATCTGGTTGGAGATTTGTTAAAATACTATCTAAGAAAATAGTAATTGATAAATATAAAAATAATACTGGTGGTAGTTATGTTCCTTTACCTTTCAGTTCACCACAATTAATCAACATAAAAAATGAAGATGATTGTTGTTTTCTGTGGAGTATTATAGCACATTTACATCCTGCAGAATATCATAAAGAAAGAGTAAGTCATTATAATAAAAAAACATACATAAATGAATTTGATCTCTCTGATGGCTTAGATGAATTTCCATATGATTATAATAGGTTAAAAAAGTTTCATAAAAAGAATAAAAATTTAATAGAAGTAAATGTTTTTGAATTAAATGTGAATTATGTTTCTATTGGTAAAATTACTCCACTTTACTCAGATTCAAAAAAATTTTATTTGAATAATAAAAATTTTTGCCAATCAGAAATAGTATATAATGACAGAGGAAATTACATGCATCATAATATTTTTTACCAAGGAAATATAATATGTACTGAAAAATTTGAACTTGTTAAAACACTATCACCAATAATGATTAATCATAATAATTATAAAGGACGTAATGATGATTATAATTACAAATATTCATCTTTATCTTCAGAATATCAACAAAAATTAGAAAATTTAAATGAAAGTTTACAAAAATGTAAAATAGATTATCAACAACAAACAAAAATGTTACTACAAGAATATCACCATAAATATCAAAATAAGATAGAAACAATTCAAAAATTAAATGAAGAAAATAATAAAGAATTAAATAATGAAGAAAATGAAACCAAACAAAAAATAAATGAATCTTTAAAAAAATGTCTACAACAATATAAAGAACAATATGATAAAGAATATATTTATCAGCTACAAATATTAAATCAAAATTATTATCAAAATACATTTAATCTTACAAAAGAAATTAATGAAACACATGAAATATATAAAGATGAATTTGTAAAATTAGAACAGTCAAAACAACCAGCACAAGCGAATATATTATATTATCAGGGTCATTTTATATTGTGTAAAGATGTTTCTATATTTACAAAAACTTCAGATAATAAAAATTTTCCTTGTCTTCAATGTATGACAAGTTTTAGAACTTTAGAAGAAATGAATAGACATTTGGAAAATTGTCAACAAAACGAAGCAGTTCAAAATACTTTTCCAAAAGATGATTATTTAGAATATAATAAATGGTATTTTAAAAATAAAGTACCCTTTACTATTTATTGTGATTTTGAAGCATATAATGTTAATATGACACAAAATCGAACGGAAAGTTCCAGGGCTTCACCCGATTCTGAAAATTATAATTCTGAAAATTATAATTCTGAAAATTATAATTCTGAAAAAAGTGCGCCTGGAAAAAGTGCGCCTGGAAAAAGTTCAGCTGAACAAAGTAAAGAAAAATATTTATTTGAACAAAAACCATTATGTTGGGGAATGTACATTCATTCGAATTATCCTGAATTATTTAAATCAGAATATTTACAATACTATGGTGAAGACAGTTCAGAAATGTTTACAAAGAAAGTAGAAGAATTACAAGGACGTTTTTCACAATTGCTTGAAACAAATAAACCAATGATACCATTAACGGATGAAGAAAGAAAAGAATTTTATGATGAAATAAATTGTTATTACTGTGGAAAAGGTTTTACAAATAAATATAAAACTGGCAGAGGTAGATATATTGATAAAGTAAAAGATCATGATCATCTAAATGGATTATATAGAGGTGCAGCACATAATTCTTGTAATCTTAATGCTAACAAATTTAAATATAACTTTGTTCCTCTATATTTCTACAATGGTTCTAAATATGATTTCCATCTAGTAATGAAAGATTTATTTTCATCAGAAAAATTACAACAACAAAAAATAAATGTACTATGTAAACAAGAAGAAGAATATTTTTCAATGCAATTAGGTTGTATTAGAATTTTAGATGCATTTAGATTTTTTACTCCTTATTCATTAGATGTTATGGGAAAAACTTTGAAACCTGAACAATGTAAAATATTAAATAAATATAATTTAAAACCTTTAAAAGGAATATTTCCGTATGAGTACATAGCCTGCGGCTCACAGTCGAAGACTGATATAACTGGAGATAAAACCTGTGGTTCGCAGTCGAAGACTGATTTTAATTCTGTGAATAGAATTATGGAAGAAGAACAACTTCCTCCAATAAATAAATTTAAATCAACATTAAAACAATCACAATTATCTGAAGAAGATTATGCAGAAGCTGAAAAAAATTGGAGAGAGTTAAATTGTAAAACAATGTATGATTATACAATGAAATATCTACAGATAGATGTATTAATACTAGCTGATCTTTTTGAAAACTTTCGTGATATGTGTTTAGAATATTACGGAATAGATCCATGTTATTGTTATTCTACACCAGGTTTAACATGGCTAGCAGGATTAAAACATACTGGTGTTCAAGCCGATGGCTCTAGGACAAAGTCCGTTAAACTTAAACATTATAAAGAAAATACATATGATAAATTATTATTTTTTGAATCTGGAATTAGAGGTGGAGTTTCATCAGTTTTAGGTAATAGATATGTTAAATGTTATAATAAGAAAGTAAATCCACAAGAATATGGAATAATGAAACCTTTATCTCCAGAAGAAAAAGAAAAAATATTAGAAATTTTTCGAACGAAACGAGAGGGAGTAGAACGTGAAAATGCAATTGATGAATTCATGAGAGAAAACTATTTATTATATTATGATTTTAATAGCTTATATTCTTCTTGCATGATACAAGAATTACCAACAGGTGAAATGACATGGTGTAATAATCTTGTTTATCAAAGAACATATGATGGTGAAAATAATTTTGGTTATGTATATGAAGTTGATTTAGTATATCCTGATTATATAAAAGAAGCAACAAAATATTATCCTTTCTGTCCAGAAAACAAAATTCCCAATATAGAAGATTTTTCAGATTATCAAAAATCTATAATTCCAAAAAAATACAGACCAACAAAAAAACTTATGTTAACACAAGGTAATAAAGGAAAGTATGTTGTTGAAGGAAGAATGCTAGATTGGTATTTAAATCATGGCATGATTCTCACCAAAATACATCGAAAACTAGAGTATAGAAAATCTAAATGGTTAAAAAATTATATAGAGTTCAATATTGAAAAACGTAAAATAGCTAAAAGAAATAAAGATGATTTTGGAAACGTTTTCTTCAAATTAATGAATAATGCATTTTATGGTAAGACTTTAGAAAATGTGCGTAATAGACAAAATATTGAAATAGTTTATGATAGAGATAGATTTCAAAATTTAACAAGGAAACCTACATATAAAAGAACTACTAGATTCAGTGATGAACTTTGTGCTGTTCATCTAAGAAGAAGCATTGTAAAACATGATAAGTTTAATTTCATTGGTTTCACTATATTAGAATTAGCTAAACTATTTATGTATAGTTTTATATATGATTATTTAGCACCTGCTTATGGCAAAAACTATAAATTACACTTTACAGATACCGATTCTATTTTCTTAGAATTAACAGTACCATATGGTTCTTCACTTGATAAAGAAATTAATAAAATAAAAGATATTATTCATCCTTCTGATTTATGTAAAGTAAAAGATGAATTAGAAGGAAATGAAGATTTCATAACAGAAGCTATATTTTTAAAATCTAAATGTTACTGTTATTATACAACTAAAAATATTAAAACACATAAAACATTAAAAGGAATTTCAAAGGCATCAGTGGCTAATCAAATAACATTTCAAGATTATAAAAATGCATTATTTAATAATGAAATAAAAACAGCATGTAATTATAGACTTAATTCAAAAAAACATAAAATGTATTTAAAAGAAGAACATAAATTAGCATTAGATCCATTTGATGATAAAAGAAAAATTTTACCTGATGGAATAACTACTTTACCTTTTTAATTTTCTAATTTCTATTTTCTAAGTATAACAATATAACAATATAAAAATATAAAATATTATAAAATTATCATATAAAAATGGATAAAGTTAGAGCTGATAATTTTAAAAGAATAAAACAATTAGACGAATTAATAAAACAAAGAAATATTATGAAAGAAAATCATCTTCAACATAGAATGACAAAAGCTGGTATTCAATCTGATATGTTTGATAAATTAAAAATAACTGAAGAAGTAAAAACTGATTATGAAAAAACTGTCGAACCATTTAAAACTCTTGAAAAGGAACTTAATGAAAAACGTGTTGATATAGCGGATCCTGTACTTAAAACACTATTAGATGACTATGGTTTATTAGAGGTAAACATAGATAAAAAATTACCAAAATCTATGTTATTCGAACATTCTACTTTCCTTTTAGATAAAAAATTATTTGCAAGATTTTATCTTGGTGGTAAAGAAATATTTCCACAACCTTTACGAGGATTAATTTTTACTCCAGATAAAAAACCTATTAGTTTAGATAGAAATTTTGTTGATCTTTTAAGAGGAGCAGATTTAAAAAATTATGCTGTAGAAGATCTAATAAAATATAAAACTATATTAGATAGAGTTGGCACAGTAAAAACTCTTAGACGTTATAAACAATTAGAAAATTTATTATCAACGGGAGTTAAAGTAGGGAAAGGTTTATCTGAAAAACAGAAAACAAAAAAACAGAAAACAGAAACAACCATATTTTTACCAGATGATCCACAAGAATTACTAAATAGATTAAATATTTTAATATCTGCAATAAAAGAAGGGCATAATTCTAGTTTCAATGAAATTCATGCTATATTGAAAAGACTGTTAGAAAAAAAGATTCTAAATGAAGAGGATTATAAAAGTATAACCGGACATCTCTGATGTCCTCCAGGGCTTCGCCCGAACCGGACATCTCTGATGTCCTCTAGGGATTCGCCCGTAGCTGAAATATGTTGTTTCTAATTTTTTATAAAAAAATATTTCATAAAAAATTTTTATTTAATTTTTTAGTTTAAAAATGTGTTCAGCAGATTTAGACAAAATTAATAATCATTTACAAAATTTAACAGAGATTTTGGGTTCATCAAAATTTAGTACGACGTTAAAAATTATAACAACTACTTCATCACACACTTGTAATTTAGAACCCATTCTACATTTGGAACAAAATAAAAATTATCAAATTGCATTGACTAGTTTCTCTACATTTAACACTATTCAAAACGTTATCAAAGATGTGAATGATCAATTTAGATATTCTACTGATAAAGGCAAAACATGGAAAATATTAACTTTTCTTCCTGGTTCTTACGAAGTTGAAACAATATCAAATGAAATTAAGAGACATTTAGGTATACCATTTAAAGATAAGAAACAATTACATTTTGCAGTTGAACCGGCAGTTAATAAATTTTCTCTTACTTTAGACGAAAATCATCAAGTTGATTTTAATCATGATAGATCATTGTCAAAGCTATTAGGATTTAATAAACAAACTTACAGTCAAGGTTATCATTTAGGTGAGAAGATTCCAAAAATAACTGAAATAAATTCAATTGTTGTACATTGTGACATTATTGAAGGAGGATATATAAATGGTAAATTATCAAATTTAATATTCAGTTTTCCAGCTTTTACTGTACCCATTGGTTATAGATTAAATGTATTTCCACAAACATTAATATATTTTCCTATTACAAGAAAAACTATTAACAACATTGGCATTAGAATCACTGATGAAAAAGGACAAGAAATAAATTTTGGAGGTGAAGAGATTATGATAGATCTTTTGGTACGGGAGGTATAAACTCCCGTTCGAGAGGTATAAACTTTTACGCTACAATAGAGAAGTTTAATTTTTTTTATCATTTTCATTATTAATCTTATTAATCTTATTAATCTTATTAATCTTATTAATCTTATTATTAGAAACAAAAAATAAACTTAAATTAAAATTTTATTTTTATTTTTTTGTTTCTAAAAACACTAATTCAATAATGGATGAATTTATTACTTTAAAAATGAATGAAATGTCTTTAAATAAAAAAAAACTTAAATTTAATCATCATCCAAATTTATCTAATAAAGTTTTAGCAGTTATTTGCGGAAGATCAGGATGTGGAAAAACATATCTATTATTTAAAATTTTAACGACTCCAAATTTTTTGGATTATAACAATCTTATAATTTATACAACAACGGCAGAACAACCCGTCTATCAATTTTTAAAATATGGATTTGAAAATAATCTTACAAAAACAGCAATTGCTTCTCTATTCGAAGAATACGAAAAATCTGAATATGAAGAAGAAATAAATTTGTGGTGTGAAGAAGCAGCAAAAAATAAACAATTAGTTGAATCCAATAAAAATAAGCATATAAAAATACAATTAATAGATGATAGTGGTAATATGCAAGATCCTAGTAAACTAGATAAAACAATGAAACATTGTGTAATTTTTGATGATTGTGTTAATGACAGAAATCAGTCAGTTCAAAGAAATTATTTCACAAGAGGTAGACATAATAACTGTAGTGTATTTTATTTGACACAAAGTATGTATTCATTAGATGGAAGTGTTATTAGAAAGAATGCAAATATATTTATACTATTTGAAATAAATGCAAGAAACTTAAGTGATTTGTTAAGAGATTTATGTATAAGAGATAAAGATGAATTTAAACAATCGTGTAATAATGCTTGGTCAAAAGATTATGGATTTATCACAATTAATATTGATAAAAAAATTCATGAAAGAGTTATCGAACAATTGTTTACCGAGTAATAAAAATATACAAATATAATGTTTTAATATTTTATTTTTTATTATCAGCTTTAATTTTGTCTATTTTTTTAAAATATAATATTTGAATTTTGTGGTAACATTGGTATACAGCAAAAACATTTTACTGAACAAATTATTTTTTTATTGCTTTGTTGTTTGACATCTTTTCGTTTAAAGTTTTCACGTTTAAAGTTTTCACGTTTAAAATTTTCTCGTATTAAGTTTTGTTTAATAAAGTTTTGTCTAATAAAGTTTTTAGCTCTTCTAAAAAAATTTTATCATCACTAAAAGTTTTACCATCACTAGAAATTTTACCATCCTTTTTATTTTTATCATCAACTTTTTCTGTCTGTGATTGAAATGATATTTGATTTACTTCATTAGCTATTTGATCAAATTTTTCAATCTCATCTAACGTAATAACATTATCATCACATACTCTTTGAAAGTAGTAATGTAGTTTATCATATACTTCTTTAATATGTAAATGCTTAGTTTTTAATGATTTTCGTTTCTTAGTTATTAAAGATTTTTCTACCATTGTAGCAAGTGAAGTTGCAAAAACACCCGTACCTGTTAAAGCTGTAGCAACTACTGGAATTACTAAAACACCTGAAGATATAACAATTGTTAAAGCACCTAAACTTATTGTTAAGAATAAGCCAATTCCTTGTGTTACATTCTTAACTTTACTCCATCTCTTTCTTAATTTATTATAATGTTCTAATCTAAGTAATAATTGCGATTCCTTATCTTTCATATAACGTACTCTATCTTTGTGTTTTGCAATATCCATTTCATATGATAACGAAGGATATATTCTTGAGGTTCCTTCCATTTCTGAAGTTCCTTCCACTTTTGTTTCATCCACTTTTGTTTCATCCATTTTTAAAGAAATATTTTTAACGGGCGAAGCCCTGGAAGACATCTCCGATGTCCCGCTAGTCACATGATATATTTTAAAAACCTGAAAGATGGATAAAATTCATGAATTTGAAATTCTCAACTTTTATAATTTTTTCGGTGTCCTAGAACGGTCATGATTTAAGCAATGAAAATCGAACCGAAGGTTCTAGGGCTTCGCCCGATTGTTATTCTCAAATTTTGAGATACTCAACTTTTATAATTTTTAGTGTCCTAGAACGGTCATGATTTTAAGGGTGAAAATTGTAATTCTCAAATTTGAGATTCTTAACTTTTATGATTTTCGGTGTCCTGGAACGGTCATGATTTTGGGGGTGAAATGTCATAATCACAAATTTGAGATTTTGAAAAATTTGAAAAATTGGGTATTTTTAAAAACGCCCAAATCGGAGCGAAGCTCCTCTGGCTTTAGCCGATTTATGAATTTAGGTCTTCATAACCTGAAAAAGGGTACAAATTCATGAATTTATGTCGTTTTTAAAAATACCATTTTTTGAAAAAATGGTACTTTTTGAATGGACTAAATTCATGAATTTAGGTCTTAAAAACCTGAAAATATGACTAAATTCATAAATTTATGTCGTTTTTAAAAGTACTAATTTTTTTGATTTTATGGTGTCCTGGAACGGTCTTTTGTCCATTACTGCCGGCCGTCGGCCCGGCCCCGGCCGGTTCCAACCCTGGTTTCTACAATATTTCCCACGGATTTAATCAGGTATTTCAGCTTTCCAATATCTTGTCCATGTACAGTGTCGGTACTATTTCTGTGCATGGTTGATATCTCTGGAAACTATATACATATCTATGCCTGTAGTGAACTTGCCGAAAAGCCACAAAACATGTGTTTTAGTGAGAATAGAACATTTGTGAAATCGTAAAACAAACCACAGGCTAAAATTTTGGTTAAGCATCGTTTTCGATAACAAATACTCACATCTTCTTTGTGTTTTCATATTTTGTTAAAAAGTTGCACTGGTCTACTCATCAAAGCATTATCATTTTAACGATTCTGTTTTCTATGTGACCCTTCTGCAGAATTACGAAGTTGACTGCAAAACTATTCAGATCAGTGACTTTTAGGGATTGTCTAAATTAAGCTACTTCGAAAACAAAACAATGCCATCCTTGATGTTGACATGTCACTTATAACATTATCATACATACCATTATAACAAACCACTCCTCTGATAAGTTACACGTATGACGTTGAAGCGGAATTATATAAATGAACAAAAGGCAACTGATCATTCAGAATTTTACATTATAGCAGAAATTGTAATAATCGCATCACGCAAGAAGTACTATTCACAAACAATCAGTCCCATTATAGTCTGTAATTCATTCGTGATACGAATGTGTACACGAATTTTGATTTAAATTTCCTTGATGATACATGTATCTAGCATTCACATACTGCTACAGTATTAGTGTCTGAAGTGTACACGTCATGAAAATATATAGAGGTTGCGATAAGGTGCCCCATTTATTGTTCACAATTGCCACCTTTCCTTTACAGCCATGTGTGAAGACAACTCACTGTCACACATGCACCAGCACATTATTATTTCATGACGTGTTCCGAATTACATTTCCACATTGAAGCTGTGAGTAGGAGCAGGGCAGATTCTAAAATTAACAAAAGATAAACATCCATGTACTTTCCTAAGTAATGTTTCCCTCTTTGTCAACTATTCAATTAAGCACTTTTACGAAAATAGCTGTGACATGAAAGCGGATAAATATTTTTTCGACTGATTTAGCATTAACAAGAATTTGGAAACAGTCAGACACTAGTCAGAACTGTCTAAAGCCACAAAAATATTTATGTCTTCATTAGAATAAATCACAAACACAACATTAAACTGTATTAGTGTGCGGTCTTGTTTTCAGCAGCTCCTGCCATTTAGTTGAATTTCCACTGTAATCATAGTTGTACATAACCTTTTTTGTAGATTTCGGTACTGTAGTAATCCTTGTTGCATTTCTAGTGGTTTGGTGTCAGTTTTGTTGTAGTTTTCTAACGTTTTACTTTTTTGTATTTATTTTTTCATTTATTCACAACCCCCTATCGCGTTGAATTTCGTGAGCGGACTTCATTGTCTTTCTTGAAGCAGTAATTTCACGCCAACGGCCCAGACTTTTTATTGAACTTTGTATTGATTTCTACGACAATAACCTATACAATAGGTAAGATATCAGTGACTTTGCATTCTTCATTGCTACTGTACATAGAAATCTAATCTAAATTTTGTGTAAATACGATATGATTATGTCAAAATCGGTATCTCCAACGGAATCAAACGATCGACGATGTGGATTGTGTAAAAGTGTGATATCTGAATTGGATATCCATGTGGTTTCCGATAAATGTGACATGCTCTTTTATTCATGTTGTACTAGCCTTCTATCATATGAATTTGTTAAATATCTAAAAACAAAGCGGAAGTAGACATGTGAAGCTTGTATGTACAACAGCTATCCTACAGACATTCAAAACATTACAAAACATATTGAATCACATCATAATCAACAGAACAGCCAAAAACACGATTATGAAGCCGAGATGGAGAAGCTAAAGAAAAAGCACATGTGAGGATGAGAAGATCTGCTGAAATCGATTGAGACCTACGAGCTACAGATGAAAGAAAAGGAGATTAGAGAGCTCAAAGCAGACATCGTTCAAACTCGGTTTGCGGAAATCAACGCGACTAGAGCAGAAACAAACCAATGTGAGGAAATTGAAGATGATGAAAACGAAGATACTGATGAAGATATACAGATAAAGATGATGCAATTGAAGATATTGACAACTCCTTGAAAGAAATTAACTTGAAAATAAGTGATAACATCGATGAAACGCATTCGATTGTAAAGGCTTTGCTTGAAGACCGCTTCCGAACTGTACAATTGCACCGAATGCACGCTATGCATCATTCCTTCCAGCATCTGCACTGCGTGACCAACCATTAGGAAATGAACAGCAAACTCATCGACAAATCCAAGCAGATAACAAAACTCAACAACAAGAGGTCCGTCAAACGTCGACATCAAAATCCAGAAAGACTTAATTAAAACACTGCTACATTTGTGGAAGACGTGGACATTGCTGGTACAACACCAACCGTTATGTCGCAAGGCCGATAGGGCATCAAAGACCAATAATATATCGCAGAAACAAGCAAAACTTGGCACTACTGCAGTTTAGTGCACCCTCTATGAAAGAGACGGAAACGCGCCTACTGCAGTTTAGTGCACCCTAAAACAACGGCGCATTCTCCCGCAAACGATGACTACGCACATTACACCGAAGCGCGCGCTCGGTGTAATGTGCGAAGACGAAGACGAAGACACACGAAGACACAAAGACACTCATTTATAACTATAGGGAAGAACGAACGGCATTCATTCTGTTGATTAAATCATGTTGTTCTCACATGCATTTCAGGGTGCACTAAACTGCAGTAGTGCCCAAAACTTCAGACACTATGAATGGACAAATGAACGAAGAATTCCAAGAAATCGTTATTATGGACAGCCAACAAATGGTAGACCACATCAACAAAATTATGAAAACAGAAATTTCCAATGGCAAGATAATCAATTTAATAACCATACAACACCAAATCATCATGCACAACCAAACAATTATTACAGAACACATGATGACAGACACGCATATTACTCACCACGTAATAACTACGATAATAATCAATATTTTTGATAACTTGGAGGAAGGGGAGGATGAAATAATAGGAAAGGATGAAAGAGAACAACGAAAATTTATGAATATAGAATTGTTCTATGTAAGTGTTAACGGAGTGAATGAGAACAAAACTAGAAATAGTGATTTCTTACAGGATGCACAAAATGCTGATATTATATTTCTTACGGAAACCCACTTAAATGTTAACAATGAACAACCACTGCAAGAAATTACTCCAGTTTTCACACAGCCGAAGAAAAAAAAATCGTGGGAGAAATATAAAACGTGTTTCGATATTCGTAAAGAGATTGATAATATTTCACAGCTAGATGTTGAAATTTTGATTAAAGAGAAAGGTAATATACAAATATTCAAATTAAGTAATACATATTGGAATAACCTGCAGGATCTATTCTTGACTGCTTGTTATGTGGACAATCGCGAATCAAATTATAAAGACCGAGAATTATACGAAAATATTAAACAATACATGGTTCAATTAAAAATGAAAAATGTCATAATGATCGGCGATTTCAATGGTGGAATCGGTAATGAAACCAGTTATTCCAACTTGGTACTTTCTGATAGAAAATCAGACGACTTAATGGGCGACACACTTGGCCGAGACTTGATAAATTTTTGCAATGATACTTTTCTGATAATTGCAAATGGCAGATTGGAAAATAATTCTGAAGGTAGATGCACATATTATATATCTCAAAATAATAAAGTACGGAAGTTCGTGATTGATTACCTTCTTGTTAGTTAATTGGTTAAGACTATTATTATCAACAAAGAATACAAAGTACTTTTCGATGGCAACGAGATACAATCCTTCAAACTTGAAAATGGAATTCCCCGAAGTGACGCGTTATCGCCAAATATATTTAGTGTTTATATATATGATTTAATTCATATCTTAGATGCTGAGAAAAGCAAGATTGACCCCATGAAAATATTTGATTTCGAGATATCAAAATCGTTTACAGCATTAAACCACAACTTAGAAGTTGTCACCGGCATTTATGGAAATCGTTTGAGGTTTGAAGAACGTCGATGTGAGCAATGCAGTGATTCACGGGTAGGAAATTTGCATCATTTCATGATTGAATGTTCAAGATATCAGAAATGACGACAGGAACTAGCATCAATATTATGCCACTGCGGAAGTACAGCTGAGTTTTACAAGTTGATGACAATGCATATTCCAAATAGTCTCAAAAGAATTTCTAGATTCCTTCAAAAATCTAAAGAGTTGCGACAGTCTACTACAGAGAACACAAACTGAATAACATTTAGAAGTAGATTTTCCCCCTCTTTTCTGAACACGATTTTTTTAAATTGACCGCATGCTTGAAATGTACTATGTGATGTCTGAGTTTTTAAAGTTGTGTTTGAAACACGAATGTTTTTGTTCACATGCATCTTCAAAGTATTTGGAAATACATGTAAACATTTATTGACTTATAGAAATGAAGTATGTCTTTAATTGTTCAACGTCAAGCAATACTTATGATCAGTTATGAGTTTTCAAGATTAGTGCACCGATGTATTTCGCAATTAGTCCGGGCTTTCACTTAATTCAAACCTATTGCTGTCGGCTTCAGGAATGAATCATTTGAACAGACAAATTAATAATTGTTTAATAGCCATAGACATCAAACGAACTGCTAATACATTCAATCGAATTATCATTTCTATTCAAAGAGTAAGCGTAGCATGCAATTGACATCGGTTGCTAGAATTGACTTCTAAGCAATCCTCTATACCCGATGGAATTTTATAATTTTGTATATTCCTTTTTCTACTGTCATACCGCATTGCTATCCTTGTTATTTCTGAAACCTCCTAAACTACTATTATGTTTTCTGATGATCGCATTATTCAAATTTCACAAGTTTTGTAATTGATTGCTTTGAGCCCAAAGTCTCCCTAATAACATTGCTGACAGCATTTTCATATTAAAGAAAAAACAAATTCAGTTCAATTTCATGAAGTGCAAGATGTTATGCAAAAAATTATGCATACTGTAGCTTTACATATTGGGCAGACTGTACTTTTACATGGATACTGAAAAATGATGTGAATTATGAAAAAAGTTAAGGTGCTAAGATATAGTCTCTATATTTCATAGACTATATAATTTCTATAAGAAATAGTATATAATATATTTTATATATATAATTTTTAATAGAAAGATTATTATATTTTTCTTTATAGATCATATACTGTAGTCTCGAAATTCTATATTTCAGACACTGCTAAACAACGACATTGGATGGAGAACAAAGTGGTGAAGAGAAATATAATTATATTTTATTCTCTTATTATATTATTAAATATTAATTATTATTATAATTACAATAAAAAAATTGCAAAGAAATAAAGACGCTAACTTCCGAACAAAAATATATACGTGACTGATGAATACTTGAATGTTTTATTTATCCCAATCAGTAAAGCACAAGGTTTACACGCAGTTAAAGGGAATTCGGTCTTCAGGAAAGCAAGAAAATTATATAGGCTGAGTCGTAAAGAAAAGCGTTTTTTCCTTAAATCTTTATTATCAATTACAAAGTCATTTCAAAATTCGCGAATTCCCTAAACATACATGTAGTCACCTCTGGCTGCATTAACTCTTTCCAAGTGTTCTTCCAGTTCTTTCAATGCCTTTTCCATTCGAAGTGCTGCAAATTTTGGAAGTTCTTCTTTCAAAAAGTCATGGATTTCATGCACAACAACGAAATCACTTTTTCTTACGGATTCCAGTCTTTGGGAAAGCGTATGCAATCGCATAAATTACAGTCAGGACTGTAGGGTGGTTGCTTTAATAACCGTACATTTTTTTTAATCAGGAAATTTGTGGTGATTGCAGATACATGTGGTCGTGCGTTGTCTTGAATCAGTCGAACGTTTTGAAACAATATGGGCTGAGGCAATGTCTTCAGATAATTTTCCAGATTTCTTAGGAATTGCACGTATCTTTCGGAGTTGATAGTCTCGCATTGACGCAAGATCTCAAAGCAATGGTGGCCTGTCTGTGATAGAGCCAAGATAAACATGACTTTTGCTTCCATGGGTGTTCTTTTGGCAGTTTTGACAGGAGGAGAATCGCCACCTGGAGTAACCCAGCTTCCGATAGTATTGCGTGGATTCATATTTCGCAGGTAAATCCATTTCTCGTCTATTGTAATCAAATTCTTTCTTGTTAAACGCGACTTCAGTTGTTCGAGCATATCTTGGCACCTTTCATACCTGACGGCCTTGTTATATGGAGTCAATTGATGAGGAACCCAACGAGTATGAATCCACATATTCTCCAGATTTTCGCTTAGGATTCTCTGTGCCATTGATTGAGTGATGTCAACAGTTCGTGCGATTGCTCTTGTTGACAAGCTGTTGTTGTCATCAATCTAACGTTTGATTTCTTCTACTTTTTTATATCTTTCGTCGGAGTAATTTCTGCCAGTACCATCGATTCGGCTGAAAGTGCATCTGTTTCCTTCTTTGAATTCTTTGCATAATTCTTGTATCCTTCTGACACTTAGTGATTGATCTGGCCAGGACTGCATTAGGATCGTATGGATTTTTGTCGCTGTATAGTTGCACTTTCTGAGAGATTCAATAAAGAAATACATTTTTTCCTTCGTACATTCCATGCTGAATGCCAATATTATTGCCAATTGAGATGATATTGTAGTCGTTTTCAATGAAAAAACGCGGTTTTTTACGACTCAACCTATAATATTGATTGCAGGGAAAGAGATATCCATGAACGTCATTTTCTTTGAAAATATGAAGACAATTATTTGAAGAAGAATATTTTTCTCTATAATAATCCTTACGTATCATGATGATCAGGACAAATATGTATTGGCGTGAGATTATTTTCTTCTTATGTATATTGTGGCATCAATTCTTAATGAAAAAAGTTGAGATTCCTATCAATATAAAGATGTTAGCAACAGCAAAGTTTTTCAATTTGAAATTATCAGATTATTATGCATGTTCAAAATATCATGTGCAAAATTGCAAATATGATTCTTTATTGTTATTTTACTTTTTAGTTCTGCATTTAATAAACAATATAGGCTACTGTAATTGAAAAATTTTAGAGTCGTGTTGCCTCACTGTCTCGATAAAAATTCATCAAATTGGACTGTTTCTTCACCTGCAGAAACTAAAGTGAGATTTAAGTTGAAATAAAAGTTTGAATTATTTTGCCTTTGACATCACCGTATACGGTACAATGATGCAATCCCATAATGTCTAGTAAGCATTATTTTATTGACCACCTTGACCAGATCTTTCGATTAGTGTATGGTTTATTAGTTGCTGTTGTCACTTTTCATTTCAAATAGTAATATAATGGAAAATTGTTGAAAATTGGCGTTTCTTACTCTTGAACTTAAAATCAAAAATAATGCTGTATCCCTGAATCCCCTTTCATTCTGTGTAATCGTAGTTTGGGAGATCACCGGGGGGGAGGAAAATTCTTTCGGGGGCTTTCGAGGATTTAATTCTCACAGATATGATGGTCATTTTCAGTTCTGGTGTAAGATCAGTTTCAAACCAGTAAAGTGAGTTAGAAAGCGGGTGTACAACATAAATTGACATGACTAAAACACTAAAAGTATATTTTGTAAAATAATAGAATTATTCTTTGTATCATCTACTACTAACTCATTTATTAGTAATATGAGTAATGTATGCAAATCAGATAAGGATATGTACTCACATAATTAGATTGTTTAATTCTTTCAATTTACTTGAAGTGGAGACTAATTCAAAACGATGACACTTGCTGAAACTTAGTACGTGGGCAAAAAGGAATTCTCAACACCTTACAAAGATAGGAAAAACAGTCGTGTGTCGATTGCGCATTGCTGTGAATTCCTCCGAAATGCTTCGATTGCCACTATTCCTTCATATTCGAAGAATTCAGATAATTGCGCACAGGTTTTCTCGTTAACACAATGGCTGCCACGCGACTTTTATAAAATTGCCCTGGAGGCCACGGCCAGAATGTGAAGGCCAGAAATTTCATTCCTTTTTGAGTAAAATGGTATTTTTTGCTGTAGATATAACTATATTAATAATATTTAGCACTGTAAAGAGTGGGAAATGTATATAAAAATTACTCTGAATAGTAATTTGGAATTGTACATGGTAAAAACATCGATGATCCATGGACAGCGACATATGAAACATGCAGGGCCTATACGACATGAAATATGCAGGTCTACTATTATTTCGAGTATTTCATATATGCCCTTTATATTTGATGAAATGGTGTGTATAAAAAAGATATTCAGGTGACTTCATCGCTTCTCTCTCACTCACTCACTCGTTCCCCTTTTCTTCCTCTTCTTCTACTCATTTTTCATCATCTTTCACATTCACTACATGTACACTGTAGCTGCAATAGCAACAACATCAGTCAATGCTGACGAACAGGTCAACAATATTAGGCCTACACATGACATATTTTCATTATTAAGCAATTCTATCGGCACACATTTTGCTTCTCAAATAGAAACATTTATTGAAGTTTCTAAGTTCCACACCGTGCCCATCAGCAAGTCGACTTTGATCAGTTTGTTCGTGTGTTCGCTAAATTACTTAGCTAGTAATTTGCAAAAGTTATGATATTAAATCAGCATGTAACTGAACCAAACTATTGCATGCATATCTTGCTCAGTCTGCGTAATCGTATCTCGCTTCTATAACTTTCCGTCACTATATTAAGGAAATTCGCCACGCGCACGCAGATGAGGAAGGTCGGTCACATTGTTGACAGCCTGGTCGTGGCTGCATTCGCGAGCCATGAGCGGGCGATAATATTCTCTCGCTGGGACCTGTTGATACCTGTGACTCAGCGTCCCTGCTTAATAATTATTGTCCGCCCATCACGTGGGACAGAAAGCTGCGCAAGGCGCAGTAGCTTGTGCGCTCTTCGTTCTCGTGGTCTATCGAACCCGTGTTAACTGCTTAATATTACAAAAGTCAGCGCATCAAGAGGATATTCTACTTACATACCTTTATTTATTCATCGTCAGTTTTGTGATCGTCTAAGTTTTTTCATCATCTTACTTAGTTTTCATGCACAACATGGAGCACAATTCGAAAATGAACACTCGCATGCAGTCAATGAGTTCTTCCACTCAATGAAGCCATCAAGTTCCTTTGATTTGTGCATCAAAATTAAAAATGCATCTCTTGGATCAAACTGCAGAAAAAGGGTAAGCTTCTAAATGTTTCCAAATTTATTTTGTCAACTTACAGCATTTAACTGCAAGTCTAGGTACATGTATTTGGAAATCACGAAAACAAAATCAAAGGAAAGATTTGGTCACATGATACAATCGATAAATCAAAAGTTGGTTTATTGACCATGAACACGTAGAGACATTTCTATGACTGCTGCTATCTCTGCTTTTAATTTTGCAAATACTAGAAAGCTACTAGCGTCATACGTAATTTAATTTACTGGCAACAACAAGATATCTCAATTCCTCTTGGTTCCTCTTAGAGCACATTTTAGGAGTCCTCTATTTATACATAAATATCATGGCTATCAAGAAACACATCGTTTTACTTGGGTTTTCCATCACACAAATAATGTCACATACCCAAGGCTTATTCACTTTGAATTCAATGTGAGAATGTGCATGCATATCAGTTTTCACGACGACGTCTCTCGTTGAACAATCGATCAAAAGTTGATTGCGTCGTGAAAAGAATCATAATCAAATGGGAATATGTTGAAATGGTAATACACTGCTTTTAAATTCGTAATTTCTGATTGCTTTGAAAATAGCACAAAAATCTGGGCATGTTGAGACAAAATAGTTGCATGCTAGAAACCGTAGAAACTATGAGCATGAAAGAACTTAATTAACGCATTAAAACCATTTCAATTTAGTATTTCAATAGTAGGCTATACTTGTGCTATAGCATTAATATTTGGATGACAAATAATTGAAAAGAATTTTGAAACAATTGAACATGGTATAAGGCATAAAAAATATATTCCAGGACTACAAAAAGTTTAGATGGAGAATATTTTTATCAATGCGGACAAACTATTGAGCTATTCGATATCTGCTTAAGTTATACAAATTAATCTATTGTTTCTGAAAAATGGATCCATCAAGGAAGCTTGTGTAAATAGGTCACTTTTCATTTCATAAATATTAAACTGAAAACCTGTAGCTAACGCCAATGATATTCAATTATTTTTTTCAGAATTGCTACATTTTAGAAAATGATTCAATTTGATATTTCGAGTCGTTTAAGAAAAATGATCAAGCACACAAAAGGCATAGATGCTACACGACGGACTGCACAGTGTAATAAAGATCAGTTATGCGTTGCAGTCCAACTATAGGTTTAGTTCAAAGTAAGTATATAAGAGAAGTATGCAATCAAAGCATGATTTGTGGGGACATCTATGATATTACTTTTTCGCCAGCTCTTATAAGCAACTTTATTTGAAATCTCAATTGATTATAGAAGAGTATTGAAATATTGAATGAAGTTGACTGAATAGCTATGTCAAAACTATGGAACTAAGATTAAGGTCATAGCTATACACAGTTGTAGATCTAATAGAATTTAGAAATAACACAGAAATCAGTCGAATTTCGCATTACTGGAAAGAAGGCAGGTCATATTGATACATAAATGCTTTCGATACTTTAATCATGATGAAGTGTTGAACAATACCATTTATTGTTTTTGACTGACAAGAAACATCAAATTACCTTTTTTCTGAGATAATGAATTCATACGATCGCACCTTCATTATAGCGATTGTCGATGAAGTTAAACTGAAAAGAAAAATAGCATGTTAAGGAATACGTAAGGTTTGAGAAGTTCAAAAGCATGGCACTGGGTCCCCCTGAAAATCATTCAGTATTATCCACTCATTGGTGGGGGTATCACCGGGTTCCAACCGGCTCATTGTTGCCCAGTTTTGCCTCACATTAATCAAACTGATGTGATGAACAGAACTGGACGACACAAATTCAATAAAACTTAATGATGACATCACGAAATAAAAACAGATCTAATGTCACTTCAATAAGAAAGATTTTAAATTGGAAAACACAACAAGGATATGAATTATTTTAGTTTAAGAAAGACTCGTAATGTGGCATACATGTCAGTACAAATAAGTAATTGAACAAAAGCGCAATGCATTAAAGGTAAACGCATATAGGAAGCATATTCTGAATGATGAACTTATAATAATACATATAACTAATACATAGGGAATTATGAAATTATAAAAAAATGTGCATAGCAATTTTTTTCTGGAAATGTCATGTGCATCAAAGACATAAATACAATTTTTTTGCATATGTTTTTGTAGAAATGTGACAGATGAACAAGTGATAAACAGGTGGAATTCACAAATTAGAATAAAATTATATATCATGTTAGAGACAATAAAATTACTTATGATCGTCTCATTTTATTATTTTCATATGACTTAGACAAAATTTTTCTCTTTGATCTCTTCTATTTTTTTGGGTTCATTTATCTCATATAATTGACAATAAAATCGAATCGACTTTCTTATCCATATTCTGCGTAGACTTTCATCAAAAATTCTTAAATGTGTTTTACAAGCATTTACAGTGTGATTATGAACTTCATTAGCTGTTGTTGTTAATATTTCCTGAACAATATTTCTTTTGGTTATGTGAAATCTCAATTGTCTATGTAAGAAATTCTCTAGTTTTATAAAAAAAGATAATAATGTCTCATTTGGATATAGAAGATGGGAATTTACGTCAAACTTACGGAATTGGGTAAAAGAGTCTAATGGAGAATTAGAGCATAATGATTTTTCACACTCCATACAATTATTGACCTTATTCAAGTAGGCTGAAATGGCTGAACCCGCACAATAAATGAGTCCATCCTGCTGTGATGTTGTCCTATTCACGATGGGAATGCTTAACATGTCACGCGTAGCCAATATTTTCTCTTTCCTCTCTTTGCAAGGTCTGGTAGGTACGTACTCATGTTTTGACAAAAGAGAAGACGCCTCATCACCTGCATTATGGATACCTCCTGAAAGTATATATCAATAATTTACCCTATTACAAATATTCAATGCATGCAATTAGAACTGGTTAATAATGAAGAATTATTACATGAGATTGCTGATTAATTAAAATTAATCGCTTAGGCTTTCAGCTTACTTAATGTGTCCATCAATGAGAAAAAGGTATTTTCCTCAGGCTCGACAACATTTCCTTTTCAACAGAGCGAATCATAAGACAAGCTGATGCCAATCCCAATGTTGCCCGAAATGTCCCAGCGTTTGGACAGTAGTTATGACCATTGTGTCCTCGGATAATACTGAAGAGATTCTAGAAATTCAATGATACATTTTACGAAAGAGACAGGGATTTGATCATGCATCATATATATAATTCAATTATACAATCGCATCTATATTATATGCACATGTAGGTACACGCTATCCAATTATAGTCGAAGCTCGTTAATTCGGACACTGATCATTAAGACTTCGGTTAATTAAAATCATGCGGGCGTGGGATTTCTTGTATATTTAGCATGTATAAGTTGCTTATAATTAAGACTTTCGATAATTAAGACATTTAAAACCTGACATTTGTGGTCTTAATTACCGAACTTATCAGGGCAGTTGTACATATTCTCTTCAAAGTGGTCAGAACATACAAGCAATTTGGAGTATTTATGCAAATTATCCAGGTACATCAAATCATGTCTGTTGATGTTCATTACCCATTGCATTGCCCTGAAAAAAGAATTACAGTATCTTGACTAACCTACATTTTCTCAATATGCATCAATTACTTGGATGGATGAAGTTTGACCTATATGATGAAGGATGAAGGATAATATAGTATATTTTTTGGTTGAAGGAAGACCTTTTCTAAATTGATAATAAGTTGATTATTAAGCTTCGGCTATAAGCTTAGATAAAAATAAAGTAACAAGCAATAGCGAACAACGTCATTACAAGTAGGTGTTAGATTAGCTATGATAGGTGGACGATTAACTTGACGATCGATATAGTACAATAAATTATGATGAAGTCAACTAGATATGTAAGTCTGTAATTTTTTTGGTGTGTTGTGGAACTGTAGGCCTACATTAATACCCACTAGCCTATGATACAAGTGCATATACATATGTATAGACCTACATTAATAATCACTGACATAAATCATCATGTTGTAGTGCCCATCATTGAGCAGATAAATAGATTTCGCACCATCAGTGTCTGATTCGTTCTATTTTACCTGATGTCAAAAAGCATCACCCCAACTACTAAGCAAGGTAATCAATGCCCGCTTGAAATTTTTGAATATGCCTACTCACAGAGATTATATAAGGTCATCAATTTGTATCTTCTGATATGCCAAAAAAATGTTCTCAAACATACCGATTTTATTTAAAATTGAAAGCTGTATAATTGCTAAAGAGACACACATTCAGCAGATAATGATGTGCAAAATACATAACTCTAAAATTTCCGGTGAATTCGATTAGGGCAAGCTGTACTATATGAATAAGATAGCCCTACTGTGAATGAATCATGGGTAACTTGTTCAACAGATATCCACTTCTAAGAAGTAGGTGCTTCTAGCGATCATTGCTAAAAAATATTTTGCAGAATATTTGACAGTAATCATGATGTCATACAAAAATTTAACCGTTCAAAATAATTCGTATTTCGACGAATTGTCTCGTCTAAATAACCTCACTGCATAGTTTCGGCTGTTGGTACACACTTTCACGGGGGAATAACTGGGCCTCAGTTATCCGGTTATTTACACGCAACATTGCGTGCGAATAATGCGTCATTTAGTGTCCGATCAGTCTTCATCAAATCAGTTCATGAGTTGGTAATACAAAATCAACTTAATATTAGCTGATTGAATTAGGCTGCAGAACCGCTTATTTTCTTAAAATTAAAGTACTAACTCCCATAATGCACAACCTTTCGTCAGCTGCCATTCCTTTTTCTTAAATAGGCCTGCTGAAACTGTTCTTAAAGAACACTCACCATTCAACGTCGCAACTTGGAAGAAGCTATTCTTATGACATTCATGTGGTAAACTGGGTTGAACCGGATCATTTTTGCGAAATTTATTTAGTTGCTCATGTATAGTTCACGTGGTGAAAATTAACGCACTGTCTGCATTTATGGTGATAGCTTTTACTTTCATTATATGCCAAAAATTTGACCAACTTACTGATCCAGTTGAATGCGTCATAATTTTCTATACTAGATCAACCACTAGATGAATGGGATGTACGTCAACAATGAACCTTATCATAAATGAGTTTTAGTGGACTATGTAGTTGAACATAAATGAATTGGCACTGAAAAGTTATACTCTTGCTAACTGAGATGTAGAACCGTGTTCATGAGACATCAACTGTATTATATGTAGTGACCTTTCACTAGGTGTTGCGCAAATTTGACGATTTAAGTTGAATGAACCTACTATCATTAACAAAAACTTACCAGACGCCATTTTACGCGGTCAGAATGATTTTTCCACAGCAAAATTTATAACACCATGCGCCATTCAGCCTGTCGTTCACACAGTCTCACTGAGTCATTGTCTGTCGCTGTCTGCTTTACTCTTTAATAACAACAGTCAGACAACGATTCAGTATGACGTCACAAGTGTAAACGTCGAGTTATTTGTGTGGGAGCATCTCGTTCAATTCTCATGATGACGGTTGAATTTCCAACAGCTGGTTACTCTGGGCACAGTGACTTAAGACATCGCTAAAATAAGGGCATGCTGTGTTGTTTTAGGACACACACAAGGGTCACGTGCTTCAACCACGCAGAGTTGACCTTCACTGTGATGGGAAACGTAGCATATCCATCATAGGCAGAAAAAGTTACTAAAAAAGCAAATCCTTTCTTCTCTATCCAGGAAATATTTGTATTAGATGCAATCTTAAATATGTAGATAAACAATATCTAAGCGCAAAATGAAGCATTTTCTCCACTGTTTCATCTGTAAGACCACACCATTCAGAAATGACACGTCCATCAGCAAAATTGGCATGAAATATGAGAAGCCTGATGAATTTTGGGTAGGAATCAATTGGAAAATTGAATTGTTGCCAAAAATTTTAGCCACAGTAACTTTTTGAAATTGGTAAATGTGAATTTCTGAAAATCATCTTGGCGAAAAAAGATGGCGGACATGTCGCCAAAAAAAATACATTAGAGCAATGAGTTGATTGCACACTTAACATATTTAAACACTTTGGTTTAGTTTTTCAAAATCAACTATTTTTCATGCCTTGCGATTAATATAAAACAATCAAAGTGCAAACTCATTGCTGCTCTTTTATATCCATTTTTGTTTACTTATTACAAATTATGCTTCGCACTTTTCATATCATCGTAGGCCTAGTTATTATGGTCACATGTTAGTTGTAGGCCCGCATGTCATCATGAATACCTGAAGAGATGCTGTCATATAAACGGTATACAAGATGACATTATGTGTGTGTGTTTGCAGATTGTGATTTTAACAAAATGAAATTACATGTACGGTGTTAATATTATAGAAAATTCAAGCATTCCTGACTATCTTCATCGCATGAACGATTGACAAGCGGTCGGCAATAGGCTATACTCCGTTTTTATTTGCAGATTGCATTTTTCTAAAAACAGTTACTGGTACTTGAATATCAAAATAAAGTTATTAATAAATACTACAAACATTGATTAAAAAATAATTCATAAATTGTTAATGATCACAATTCAACCACTCCTGTCCTGAATATCTTCATTTGCTATCAAAATTCCTAAGAATAATATCGCTTGCCACATTGTCAGAGATGAAATGAATCAAAAGCAGTTTTCTTAATAGTCTTTACTACAACACCTAAAATTACTATAAATGATTTCTCTTCTAAACTTTGAGTAGGCCTACCGATAGAATGTTAATTAAGATTAGTTAAGTATGATAATTCTGCTCTGCACATCAGCACAAAATTTTTCTTCTTTTCACAGGTGCTTATTGCTGAGGCTGCGCAAACTCGTCGTATCTGTGCATCAATGACTCAATACTTGACCTACGCTCGGCTGTTTTTTCGTCTTGTCTTGTGAGCAAATTAACCCCGAAATATTGGAATTATTATTTACCCATAAATCTCTCATATATTCGCAACGTCCCAGCAATCATCAGATTCGGACAACCGTCTTGTGGTCCAACCGAAGATGTTTTTTCAGTGACCTCGTATCATCGCTTCAAACTTCGTTTGAGTAGTGATTGTTTCTCCGTTGAACTGTAAATTTTTCGTGACATCACCTCTATTCTTAAAAATGTGATGATGACGTCGCGACGGTGTTCGACTCGAAATGACAGTGTCTCAGATGACGTGAAATACGCATTCGGACTGTGGGCATGTTTTCTGGTTGGAAGGATTTTCAAATGAAGGATGATCAAATCTGGATAGAGAAGTTTCCTTTATGTTGATGACAGTGATTTTCATCAAAATTATTTGTATCTGATCGTTCGATGTGTGCTACTATATGAACGTCATCCTATACGGTGGCAAAACTTTGTGCATTTTCTAAATAGTACGTATGAAAAATTGTATTTTTGAAGGATATCCATTCCTTCTGCTGTTTACTTGGGAGAGCAGGGCTCAGTTTTTGTAATCGTACAAAGCATAATTTTAGCAAGAATAATCATTTTACCAAATGTAGGTCAAACAAATATTTTCTTACACGATTACTATTGTGCGGAAAATCAATCATGCTTGAAATTTGAATTAAGAACAAAAGAACACACTTCAATCTACAGCGTTATATTCGGTATGGCTCAAAGGGAAGAAGCGCACCGTGCCATAACATATTTGCTTTAATCAGAAGAAAACTCCATAAGCTGAATGAGTGATCAATCGTTTCTTATTATAATTTCAAATATCTTTCAACTAAATTTCTCAATAAATTGTCATGGCACCCTTCCAGTCGACAATGCTGCATCAAGAAAATACATAAAGAATATTTCAGGGTAGCATCTTCCGAATAATCGTTTGCACTGCCATTTTAATCGTCTTAAAACATTTCTAGGTAATACACATTTCTGATAGCTTTTAGAATTATAATTTGTTATTCGATCAGAGCCTTTTTTAAAAAATACCTTATCCTACTAATTATAAATCACATGTAGAAGCTCTTCTTTCTAATTTTTTACTCCATCAATTCATTAGAAATGCTTTTTGAATCGGAGATTGAAAACTGTGTTAGAGACTGATTCATTTGTGTTTCATTAATTCACGTTATGCATGAATATTCCTTGTGTCTTCAATACATTGCTATAAACATGATGTTGATTTTATACACGGTTATTTAATTTGCATTTGAATGCCTCTGTGACATGTGCAATTTTATATCGAAGATAATGTATGGCCTTGCGCCACATCTATGGAGTGACTGGAATTTGCCAGGGATATAATGAATGTATTTCAATTTGTAAGGTAAGTTGTGCATGTTCGCAAATTTTACAATGTTGAATTCATGCAACATATGTAGAATTTATCACTCCACGAAAAAAATGTGTTATGAACCTACAATACAGATTGTACAATGATACTAGCATCCCTGGTTAATTTCATCTATTCGATGGTAAAATTATAGATGTCACATGATTAAATCATCGATATTTCATTGACAAAACATGCATGTCTCATAGACATAACATGCATGTCTCATACATATAACATGGGTGTCTCATGGACAAAACATGCATGAAAATCATGCATGGCCATGTATGATGCATGCATGATTATGCATGAATCATGTATGCATCATACATGGGAATCATGCATGTTTTATCCAAAAACATGCATCTAGGGATAAGGCTGACGGGCTATAAACCAGATTTGACCACTAAACATTTATTTGCTGTGCATATACTGTTGAACAGTGATACATGGAAGATTTCTGCAGAAACTTCGATGCTTTGAATGTGACATGACCAATGAACAGAGAGATTCTTGACTCTTGCGCACCGCACACATTCCGATCAAAGGAGCTAGCATGACGACACGCGCTGCAGCAACAATAATAGTCCACGAGCATCGATTGTATTTGTCTGTCCAGTAAGAAAGAAGTTGCTATGACTGAACGTTCATCATTGTCTGAATGAAAGCGTTTGCAGTTGTTGATGGGTCATCTTTTAGGTTTCATTATATAGACAAGATTTTAGTTTTCTCATGTTCTGAAGTTATCCAACACATATTAATATTTTCTATCAAAACCTGTTTTATCTCTGAAAGTTTCATATGCAAGATCTACAAATTTTTATATTTTGTGTAGTAAACAGATTTATAGTTTTAGATAGAAGTTTGGGAAGAGTTCTAGAACTTTGTGCTTTCAGGTGACATCTGGAATAAAAGAGCAGCTTCAAACTTAAATGCTAGATGCTAGATTTTTAGCACAGCTCAAAATACGTTCACTGACGGTCAGAATGCTATATTCAGAATGAACCATCTGCTGACCATGAACAGTCAATCTATTTCTAAAAATGTCACCTGTCAGACCAACGTATATATATGCAGTTAAAGCAATTGTATATAATAATATGAAGACGGTTATTTGTGAGGTAAGGGGTGTTATAATTTTTGCAATTTAAATTAAAAAACATGGCAACTTTTTCTGAGAGAAGCTTAGACAATAGGCTACTGTATATTTCATTTGATGAACAAAAGCATGTCAGATGCCACAGCAAATGTTCATATACATATATATCTATATATATATATTTATATATATATATATATATATATATATATATATATATATATATATATATATAATATTAAAAAAGAGATAATTTTGAATGTGTAGAACAATATAGACAAAAATTAATGTACCAAAGGCCGGATGGAGAAAACGACAGAATGTAAAAAATAAATCTCTAATACGTGCGATCCGGATTTCGGAGGATTTCTCACCCTCCTTCTCAAGCACATGAAATAAAAGTGAAATCAACCCTGAAGTACAAATTAGCTGCAATTATTGAGCTTTGATTAAAACTTCAAAATAAAATGGTTTTCTTTCAGCTCTCTATCTTCCTTGCTGGAATGTGATGGTAGTTGGAAGATAGGAGCCGCCTCAAATTTCAGTTCAATATCTTTGCAGCATCTTGCAATGTGTTTGCTCATAGGAAGAGGAGCAATTGAAGGCTTATTTATGTGATATCGATGGAGAGTCAATCTTGTCTTAAACAGGTCTCCAGCCTGACCAACATAGATTTCGTTGCATCCTTTGCATCGTAATATATATATATATAACATTATTGGAGAAACAATTCATGTTCGCTTTTATTCTGAAGATATTGTTATGAATCATATATTTCTTTGCCAGTTATCAAATGAGGACAACATTTACAGCGTTTGTTTCCGCATTTTTCAATCCCTCTAACTTCACTGTGCTCATTTCGCAAAATTCTGATCAGTGATTTCGGCTGTCTGAATGACGGGAAGACTTTATAATCCCTCAAGCTGGAAATTAATCCTAAACTACCAGAACATCGACTAATTACTTCCCGATATGTATTTGGGTTATTTGGATTGTAAGTGGATATGAAAGGGAGCAACTTATTTTGTTCGTTATTTTTCGCTTTTGGGCTATAGGTTAGTGCTTTGTCAAAGGCTCCACTTATCAATTTCTTAGGATGGTTTAGCCGTAAAAGATTATCTTTCAATTCATTCAATCGTTTATCCCTGACAGATTTTTCGGTTACGATTCTGTGGATTCTGTAAGCCAGATTAAAAGGAACGTTCCGAATGATATGACGTGGATGATTAGAATTATATGGCACGTAACTTAAGCTATCTGTCTCTTTATGAAATATGTCTGTTTCGATTTTATTCATATTTTTATAAATTTGAACATCTAAGAAATGTATTGAATCGCTACTCTTTTCCATCGTAAAATTTATATTAGCATGAAGATTATTTATTACATTATAAAACAGTTCTATATCTCCGAAATTATGGTTCCATATAATAAAAACATCGTCTAAGTATCTAATCCAAGATTGTTTTATGTGATCCATCGGTATATTAGGTAACGATATGTTCAAACTATTGTATAACCGATCTTCTAAGTAACCCATTGTTAAAGTAGCAAACGTTGGTGCCATTTTAGTTCCCATGGCGGTACCACTTTTCTGGATAAATGAGTGCTCATTGAAATTGAAGTAATTATTGGTAAGGATCATGTCGATGGCATCCAGGATAAATTCATTCTGGAAGCGTTCGGGAATACTGTCTCCTCTCTGGCAAAGCCAAAATCTAACGGCATCTAAACCTAATTCATGCGAAATATTAGTATACAGTGCAGTTATATCAAAAGTCAAAAAAATTTCATCTTTATTCATATGAGTTGGTAATTTTTCAATTTCAATGAGCACTCATTTATCCAGAAAAGTGGTACCGCCATGGGAACTAAAATGGCACCAACGTTTGCTACTTTAACAATGGGTTACTTAGAAGATCGGTTATACAATAGTTTGAACATATCGTTACCTAATATACCGATGGATCACATAAAACAATCTTGGATTAGATACTTAGACGATGTTTTTATTATATGGAACCATAATTTCGGAGATATAGAACTGTTTTATAATGTAATAAATAATCTTCATGCTAATATAAATTTTACGATGGAAAAGAGTAGCGATTCAATACATTTCTTAGATGTTCAAATTTATAAAAATATGAATAAAATCGAAACAGACATATTTCATAAAGAGACAGATAGCTTAAGTTACGTGCCATATAATTCTAATCATCCACGTCATATCATTCGGAACGTTCCTTTTAATCTGGCTTACAGAATCCACAGAATCGTAACCGAAAAATCTGTCAGGGATAAACGATTGAATGAATTGAAAGAAAATCTTTTACGGCTAAACTATCCTAAGAAATTGATAAGTGGAGCCTTTGACAAAGCACTAACCTATAGCCCAAAAGCGAAAAATAACGAACAAAATAAGTTGCTCCCTTTCATATCCATTTACAATCCAAACAACCCAAATACATATCGGAAAGTAATTAGTCGATGTTCTGGTAGTTTAGGATTAATTTCCAGCTTGAGGGATTATAAAGTCTTCCCGTCATTCAGACAGCCGAAATCACTGATCAGAATTTTGCGAAATGAGCACATTGAAGTTAGAGGGATTGAAAAATGCGGAAACAAACGCTGTAAATGTTGTCCTCATTTGATAACTGGCAAAGAAATATATGATTCATAACAATATCTTCAGAATAAAAGCGAACATGAATTGTTTCTCCAATAATGTTATATATATATATATTACGATGCAAAGGATGCAACGAAATCTATGTTGGTCAGGCTGGAGACCTGTTTAAGACAAGATTGACTCTCCATCGATATCACATAAATAAGCCTTCAATTGCTCCTCTTCCTATGAGCAAACACATTGCAAGATGCTGCAAAGATATTGAACTGAAATTTGAGGCGGCTCCTATCTTCCAACTACCATCACATTCCAGCAAGGAAGATAGAGAGCTGAAAGAAAACCATTTTATTTTGAAGTTTTAATCAAAGCTCAATAATTGCAGCTAATTTGTACTTCAGGGTTGATTTCACTTTTATTTCATGTGCTTGAGAAGGAGGGTGAGAAATCCTCCGAAATCCGGATCGCACGTATTAGAGATTTATTTTTTACATTCTGTCGTTTTCTCCATCCGGCCTTTGGTACATTAATTTTTGTCTATATTTATATATATATATATATATATATATATAATATTTGAAATTTTTTTGATCATTTATAGGCTTTGTCCTGTAAAGGTTTAGCACCTGAATAAAGACGGACATGCACTTATTTTTCTGTACGTCAGATATGGCTGACATGGCACTCAACGTGTTCATGTTGGTCCGTCAGATTCTTTTCTTAGAAGTTGGCATGCGTGAGAAATTCAGTTCACTTCATCTCTTCATGCAATTTATCAATGTAGGCCATGGTACTGTGACAGCGAAGTTTGACCGGATGATGAACTCGATGTGTATGACACGTAGGCCTACGCCAGTGGCTGCCATCTGAGGCTCACTGCCTATTCAGTGACGACTTATTGTTTGACCGTAGATTGTGTGTGGTGTGTGCCATTTCATTATCGCATTCGAGATATGACTCTGCCCTTCCAGGAAACGACGACAGGGAGGAACGGGCAGTCTAATTCTTTGGTATGCGCAATTCAGATAAGGATGTGTACTAACTGATCATTTTAGATCATTGGCATGATGACATATTTTCATCGATAGGCCTACATTTCATTTTAAATCAAATTATAGTGTCCAAAAGCCACCATGGGCCAAAACTACCAGGGAGGGGGTAAACGCCCCCCTCCCAAACGGGAAGAGGGCTAGTTAAAGGGAAAATTCATAAATTGCATCATAAGTCAATTCTTTATGCAAAAATGGGAAAAGTGTCTTGCTTCTTGATCAATTTAAAGTTCAAATTTCCTGAGCAACTTCTTTCTAACAGGGGATGTGACGGATCTGTTAAGACACTTGTCTAAATTACTAACTAGCAGAGTGTGCCGGTATTCTACAGTCAATAAAATTCATTGTGCATGGAATTCAGTTTGGTTAGAATCACAATACTGGAAAAATAACTACATCAGGTGGACTGCAATTGAATAAAGCAAGGACACGTTCGAATTATTGTAATTGAAGCCCGATTCAGATGGTTGCTATTCTCCCGATGCGCAATGGTGGACAAAACCAAATTTTTCAAATCCGCATCCGCAAAGTTCGAAATCTGTAATCCATTTCCATTGCGCAACAATTCTGCATTTTCTAGGTTTAGCCCATGCAAAACTACAAATACTTAGCTTTTAGAATAGCTGTTATGTATGGCGCCTACTAGCAATGTGGCCTAACACACTATCTTTGTGGACAGGTTTACAGCGGATAATTTGCTTTTGTCTGTCCTCAAATGTAATTTGAGTTATTGATACTCGCATGAAGGCTAGGACTTATCTGCTAAAATCTAACTTTTATATGTTAACAAGCTTGCTATACACGTAGTATACACTCACGCCCACAGGTAATGTCCTGTGCAGACTGACTTTAGGCCTCACTGGGTTTATATCACGACGGGCAGGGCAGTACACTTGATATCGATATTCTCATTTAGTCGTTCTTGGCTATGTACTTGTATTATAGGCTGTACTCGTAATCGAGAAACGCACTCCCTTGAATTTCTGCAAATCCGTTAGTTACATAGGTAAAACTTCAAGATCTTTCAAAATTAGGTATCAAGAACATAAGCGGAGTATTATGAATAGGGACAGTAAAAGTACATTGAGTGTGCATCTTCGTGATTGTACTGCTGTTGACCTTGATGATTTCGATGTGAATATCCTTCAGAGAGCGCGAAGTACGGTTGACACTGCTTTGATAGAAGCTCGCATGATTCAGAACAGATGTCCATCTGTGAATCGTCGTCATGAACTTGCTGGCTTGTTGGAGAACACAGGTCGCGCCACATAGATTTTTATTCAGCTTTTACACATATATGTCCAAGTAGCATGTCATATGTACGTGTTTTAAACTCTATGAAGAAAGGTCGAGTAAAAGCTAGTTTTTTCTTTACTATTTTAACTGACGGATTTGCAGAAATTCGAGGGGAAATTCGTTTCTCAATTACGAGTACAGCCTATAATCATGATCCTCTCGTTTGCTGCCATCACTTACAAGTATATGTACTTGTAGATAGCTCGAAAAACTATCGTATCACTTTTGGTCGACTTATTCAAAGTGTTTGTAAACCGTAGGTATGGATTAGAAGTCCTAAAACGGAATTGCCACTCGCAATGAATCATGCTGAAATTGACTACTGCATATGCAGAGCATTGCTGAGTAGAACTAGATCATTGCCAGTCTAAGGAATGAAAGACTTTATGGATCAGTGCGCTGGATCAGCTCTACTGTCAAATTCGTAAGCAGCACCTGATCAGAAATTCTTATAATAAAGAAGATTGAGTGCACCCGAAATCTCATACCAAGCCTAGTTTTATAACGTTGAAATGACAGTACTATACGTAAAATGCAATCTTTATAACCGAAATAAAATACTATCTGCATCAACGTGTCTGAGTGTTATATTGGATGACTACAACCTCCAAATCATCCGTGTCACGGTCCACAGCAGGCATCGCAGTGATATGGAAATTGCTTAAAACTCAAGTCTAAGTCCTCAGCCACACTGCGAGCTTTTCCAAGCGTTTCCGAGCAAAGCGTTTTACAGCAAATATAAAGTCATCATTGCAGCAGTTGTAGACTGCCGCACTGCGAGCAAAGCAAACCAGAAGGATTGATAGCTTGCGGACATACGTTTGCTCCGGTTTGCTCGGGACGTTCGTGCTTGCCTTGCTTTCAGTGTGGCTGAGGCTTTACTCAAGCCTATCGACATCGTGTTGGCAAAATATATTTGTAGAGCTTTTGGTGTGTGGAAACAAAACGTTGATAGTTCAACTTGTCCTTGAAGTCTTGCTCAATTTGCTGATCCACAAAGCTCAAAATGTTCGATCCGCATCCACAAAATACCAAATTTTCGTATCCGCATCCGCGCGGATTATCCGCACATCGAAAAATGCAATAAAGATGGATACTTTACACTTGTGGCGTAAATTACGTCCGTTTGCACTGACTGTTTACTTATATCATAGTGCTACGATGATGTTAGGTATGGCAATAGTATGTATACATTGATGTTGAATAATTGTAGCCATCAGGGAAGTCGGATTTTGAGTCAAATCTGGGCTTAAATGTGATTCATATCAATAAAGTCCGCTCGGTTATAATGGATATGCAACAGATGAAGGTGATAATGCTCTTTGCGGTAGCATTTAACATGCTCTAATTCAACTATCGTAGGTATGATTCAATGATTCACTAAAATAGGATTTATTCTTTATCTAAATTATATAGTACACTGTAAATCGCTCAATAACAATCACATACGAAGGATGCATGACAAAATATTTTTTTGGTATATTTCTGTATTCTCTTGGTTATATAGTTGTATGCTTTTCGTATGTTATTTCAAGTGTGGTATGCTCTACATACTACAGCCATACCAGCAAAATTTTAAAACAAAGCATCAATGATTTCTAATATTATGTTGATTTAAGGCCTTTTGTCAATAAAGATCACGCTAATGTTACTACAGTTTTGTAAGTAGTGAGATAATGACATTCAAGAGTCATACTTTCAATACTGAATTCGATTTTAATACACGTAAGTGTAAGGCATTTCATAAATAATCAATAAGTATTCAACCATCAACCAATAAGCATTATGTAATTTTGAAATTAAGCATATTATCAATCTGAAATAAAAACACATTATAATTCATGAATGCAAAAATAGTCATGTTTGAGATATATAAGTCAACATGATTGCACACAGGATATCGTTTGAAAGAATTGATGTGAATCAACTTGGTTCATAAAGCAGAGCTAGCTAAGCGTCCTAACAAAGTTGCTAGACAAGTAGCAACGACGACAATCTCGTGGAGCATAAAATTCACAATTAATCTAAACTGGTCAAAACATCACACTATGAAAAAGAAATTATCACGACTGGTATTACTGAAGAAAGTTATTTGACAGTAGTATGTAATGTATATATATTTATTTTTTGCTATATGACTTAAAGCTGCACATACCAGAGGCATACGAATGAAGATGAATCTGCATCGGGTCTCGTATATAAAACATATCAACAACTTATATTTCATGTAAAACAGCCAATCACAGATAGAATAGTTCGTATCGCTACATAGCAATCACATACGAAAGTAAGTGAGATTTCGTATGAAAAGCATACCAGATCTCTGTAAACATACGAGAATCTCGTATCAGATGTTAGTTTCAAATTGTATGTGAATTTGTTATATGTTTATATGTAATTTTCGTATCCAGCGATTTACAGTGTAAACCCTATGCGTATATTTTATAGATACCGTATTTCTTTGAATAAGAGACGCGTCTCTTATTTTTTTTCAGATCCCTGATTGATGCGTCTCTTATTCAGGGGCGTCTTTTATTCAAGGGCGCCTCTTATTTATCAAATGTTCAAGTTTTCATTCTTTCATTAGAAAAAGATGTCTTAGTTTTTTGCTACTATTCTCTTAGGTAACCTTTGCATTCCTCACTTAGGCCTATGTCATGAGCAAATTTCGCCAGTAACTTTTCTTACATATATACGCTTTATCATAATTCAGATATTTTTGAAATGAAAGGAGTTTTATGGTTTTTAGTAGCATATCTTGTAGACTCATCTAATACATTCATATACCAGTACATGTTGGCCACTGTACATGTAGACTAGATCTGAATTTACCGAAACGAAAATACCGATAATCAAGTAGTATTTACAGCAAAAGTTACCGACCGGTACATGACTCCAAATGCAAAGGAAGTAACCTTAAGTACGCCTGCATGTACTGCATGTACAGCAACAAGAAGCCTTATATATTATACAATATTGGTCATGATACCCGGTATTTACTAGTGGACTGACTTATTTTACCAAGATAAGTAGGCCTAATAATCGCTCAGGCGGATGTAGCTACCACATTACAATAGCCTGCATGTAATATGTCTATAGCAGTCTATTTTTTGTACATGCGTCTCTTATTCGAGGGCGTCCCTTATTCAAAGAAACACGGTAATTATAGAAAATACTATTATTTGACAAGGATTGTGATGTCTTGGCCATGCATATTTTCAATTTACTGGTTGGGAAGAGTCATGATAAATATTGATGTTAATTGTAAATTTACACGTATATTCGGCAATTAATTTCGATCTTCATTAGAAGCTCATCGTCAGGCATTGAAGGAAAACATCAACATTCACAAAATTCAAAATTCACATTGCATAAAGGACGAGCAAGAAATAAAGATGAGTACGAGAAGAGGAACTCAATCGATGCTCATGCTTTCTAATCGTGCCGCACAACAACGTGTCACACATCATTCGAGAGCTGGCATTCTCAGCTTTAAAATGAGCTATGATAGACTTACATCCGCTGTTGTATCTGCTGAGTAGTGTTCAAAGGTCGCACAATTTGCAAATTGCGGTTTTTCTATAAGAAAACATGTGAGTATGACCATGAATCAGGCACGGGGAGAACGAGCATTTTCTGAGCTTTCTTTTGATATATTGGTCATCAAAATCAGTGAACTACAAGAAATAGTGATATCTTGAAGGCATCACAAAATCATAAGTCTTTTGACCACAGAATTAGACAGGTCGTCTCTTCTTCTGTTTGACTAGACGGGAAACATTGGAACATGTAACGTTAATGAACGTTAACATTTTGAGTTAAACAATTCATATTACTTTTAATTTGAAATTCTTTTCCGTTGAAGTTATAATTGTTGTCTTCTTTTAGATAGTCACAAGTTCCACATCTTGTATTATTGCATCTTGTTACCATGAATTCATTATTGGAACGAAAGTTGGCAAATTACATAAACCAACTAGTTCTTAAGATTCGGTTCTTCGGTTTCAGAAACGCTTTTCAAACGAAATCATGGAGACTTTCTAATTGGTAGAATTGTGAAGTCTGAACCATATAGAGTTTGCATGCTTTTAAAATAATTTTATTTCCGTTTGCTCAATAAAGCAAAACGTCCAACGAAGAATATACTGTTTAAACTGACAGGTTTTGTAGCAACCTGCTTTCAAGATACGTGTAGGCCTATATACAAGTACTAGGGAGAAAACAATCAAAACCATAATCAACAATATGCTACGATTTCCGGACAAGCTCAAAGTTTTTAATCAATTTCAGAGAAAGGGATTTTTATGTGTTTCTGTATATTTCAACAAAAGACAACTGCGTCTGAATTATTAATTTACGAATGGTGGCTGAATCGATATTCAGAGAAGATTACATCTATAGCACAAGTTTGCCAAGAGCTTCTTCGGGGAAATATTCTCTTTCCGCATGTTGAATAATGAAAAATGTATAACGAAGAATATACTACCCTATCTGTGACAGTGGTTCGTAGAAACCGATTTTCATGGAAGATTACATTCTCAATGACTTCAAGATAAATGGGCAAGCTTGTAGACAGCTTGAGTGATTGAGTTTTTAATCAATTTCCTTTAACTGACTCTTCCGCATTTCACTTGGTTGTATCGTTTTTTAGAGAAGATTACATTTTTTGTTGAAATAGGATCTGATATTTGTTTCAGGAAGACAATTCATAAGAAAAGTTATTAACTTTATCAATTAAATTTCAAAAGTGTCAGAGAAATTTACTCTTTCATTTCCTATTGCAAAGACAATCAGACAGGTAAATGATAAAATCTGTTAAAATGAGAAGATTACCATCGCAGATTACCAACTTTCATCGCATTTGTCAAGCAACCGTCATGAGCTGTTTCGGCTAACTGATCTTTGTTGTAAGAAGATATTGACATTGAAGCAGAGACCACAGACCACCTTAATTAATGTACAGTCTATTCACCCTCAGAGACTTGAAGGGGTACCCAGTGGTCCCCTAAGCCATATTTTCTATTTTACTTTTTCTGCTGATGATATATCAACCACTCACGCCCATGTAAAATCATTTTTGACAGTGAATCTGCATATGTTATTTCATTTCAATTGAATCAGTAGAAGTTTGGTAGATAGGACAAGGGACGCTATAGGATAAACACCATAGAGTAGGGATATATAGATAGAGTGTCGACTCAAAAAGTATCTTTATACAGTGAAAATTAAATATCAAAAGATTCAGTTTTTTTGCAGAGATTACGTTCCTGCATGCAGTCCAAAATTTTGCCAATTTACATACTACCGAGATGACGCTCCTATATAAGTAGTATGAAACATGTTGGATATCAAAAGGAATGAATATTTGCTAGTAAGCATCCTAACAAAGCGGAAATTAAGCTGATTATCAAGGAAATCTGATGAACGGCATTATAATGGAAGTCTTCATGAAAAAGTCGCGATATTATTCGTGTATTCTTGGTTGAAATTTTAAGTTTCTAATTCAATTTTCACCGGCATGATTTCATAATTTACCGGCACTAAATTCATATCTCATTTCTTGAATCTGCATAATGATGTGGATCCATTTACATCTTTCAAAGTTAATTGAAATCATTGCCTTTGATTATGTGATTTTGCTCTACCAGTGGCAGGTTGCTTATGATCACGCTCAAGAAGATTCTCTTGAGGTTTAGCATGAAAGCAATAGCAGGTTATCGAGCTGCAAACTTAACAAGCATTATCCAAGGCTTTCATGACACGTACGATCTGTAAAATAATATCATTTCCTTCTACTTTATGCTATCATGATCAGTCAATTCCGTTGCAATTTCTTCAAAAATGCATTAATGTGCAAATCTCACATCTGGAAACATTTCCGACTGCATCTCCTTTGAGCAAAGTGTATACACATTGGGGATTTAATAAGTACGTAGTTACCACTCTACCTGATATATTTACTCTATGATAGACACTAAGATTTTCACAGCAGAAATTGATCTGTTTGAGATCTCCACAGCTGTTTTGGGGATCTAAAAGTGCAGCAATTATGACTCAGTTCAGGCCTATTTTTGATTATTATGGAAAAATTTTAAATAAATTACCAAATGCAAGGGTCATGTTCTACGGAATAAATCAATTTCATTAAAATCAATTATCTGAGGCTTTATGGCGACAGCAAACATCGTTAAAAACCGACTCGACTCCTAGTACAACTGATAGTGTGCTACATGTCGATGAATTACAAAAACACCACATTTTCGCATGTGTTTACTGAGGCTGAAAGACACCTAAAGGATTAGTTATATCGACTAACTACACTCAAACAACATTGTTTTACTTAAAATCAACTTTCCTAATGATCTGACATTGATTTAAGCAGATAAACTAAGAATTTGAAAATGTGCTCCACTGGAGGTCTGTGAGGATTAATGTTGGTATTGTCCATTCCTGGATGATGTCAATTATATAAAATGTTGCACTATCTTTCGCATGAATTAAGAGCGAGATGTAGTTTTTGCTCAAAGTTTCGAGATTCTTTAACGAGAGTGTCAAAATATCATTTTTGCATAGCATTTTTTCGATGTCTATATTCTAATGCTAATGTTTTTGAAATTTTGTTTAACACTAGAAAGACCGTTGGGTCAATTGACCCAGAATTGATGGTAAGCATATTCATAAAAATGCGATGAGTAACTGTAGCGCACCGATCTTCCTTGACTTTTCCTAAAACTTTAAGTTACACAAAATCAACATAGTAATTCCTTCATTTTCCTGTTAGTTTCGATTTAAATTTGTGATTGTACGTCAATGACCGATGGGTCAATTGACCCATAAATTATGTTCTCAAGGGGACGAAGGCAAGTCAACTTGTAGAAGCAATGTAATTCAAAATCAGAGTGTCCTGACTAATTGATTGATGCGTCAAACCGAATTTGTTTAGTTCTGATTGATGTTTCTTTATGACGTATTTTGAAAATGTTTTCATGCATGTTTGTTCTTCATGGTATTCGATCGTAGATTCACATTATCCTGTTTGAACTCAACATGCGGCTAAGAATGTAGTGATGACTTTTATGTAAAGAGTTAGATCCGATCTCTATGGATGAAATGAATGACAGGTTTTTGTATGAAGAGCTGACTTCACATCGTCCGATTTCTATGACAACACGTGACAGACATTCTGTCATGTGATAACTGCGAGCTAGCAGATATTGAGAGTTTAGAAGTGGTTTATCGATCCTTTTTGTTGCACTCAGCGTGTTAGTCACTTAGTCAGTTTCTACGCTTCACTTGGTGTTTGATGGCTTCACGTTCAAGACGTACAGCTGCTGAAATAGCTCAACAGCTTATTTCGAGCATTGACTCTGATTACGACGATAGTTATCAAAGTGACGATGACGAAAATGAAAATGACTCCACTACATTCTATCTCCTGTAGTGAGCGACGGCGAAGATGACGAAGTTATGGAGAGAAGCGAATCTTCTTCTGAAACAGATAACAGTGCGAATCATACAGATGAAATTCTACATTTCACGTCACCTGACGGTACTTGTTGGACTGAAGTGAATATTGATAGTGCCAATACAAGAGAAAGAACTCCTGCGAGAAATATAGTAAGACACGAAGCAGGTCCTACACGTTATATATTGAATCGGGTGGATGACGAGCATGATATCTTCATAGAACTTCTTGGAAAAGATAATATGCGTCAAAATTCGTGACTTCACAATGGCCGAGGCTACGCGCCAAGGAAACAACAATTTTGAAACACAACAGAAAATTACATGCTTGCATTCCTTGGCTTGATTATAATACGAGGTGTACTACAAGGAAAGAATCAACCTCTTTCATCTTTCTGGAGTCAAGAATATGGTATAAATATTTTCAACAGACGATGAGTCGAAAGAGATACAAAGAAATCAAACGTTATATCCGATTTGACGATACGCTAGTAGCCCAGCCATGGCCACAGAATCCATGATCGATGAATCCAATAAATCCATGAAAAAAATTCAAAATTGAAAATCATTGTTGGTAAGCATGTTTAATGATTGGAAAGCTTATATGCATTGTCAAAATACATCGATTATCATTATTGAACCAAAAATACGCAATTATAATATAAAAACTTGCATTGATGATTCATGCATAAATCTAGGTTAAACTTTGATGATAAATTCGCATTGATTGCATCGTAAAATCATGCATGATTTTTTGAGCAACATCAAATGTCACATTGATAAATCATTGATACTTAATTGATAAATCATGGATACTATTCATGCATGGGAATGCATGAATCATGTATTCTCATGTATGATTAATTTCTGATACATGCATGAAATCATCCATAAATATCCATGGATGGGCGACTAGGGTAAGAGCAGCAGAACTGAAAGAAGGCATGTGAACAAATTTGCCGCGATACAACAGTTATGGGATACAGTAATCAAAAAATGTGGAGCGGCTTTCTTTCCTGGAGAACATGCTACTGTGGATGAGCAAATATTCTCATGTCAATGTCGTTGTCCCTTTTTACAGTATAATGCAACCAAACCCGATAAGTTTGGAATAAAGTTTTGGATTATACGTGACTTACTGACAAAGTATGTTCTGAAAGCGATACCATACACTGGAAGAGATGATCAGAGTGATAGCCGAGTTTCTCTTCCCGATCGAGTCCGCTGTTTTGAATTTGAATGAATCATATTTTGGCAGTGGAATTTCTGTGACATCTGATAACTTTTTCACCTCGTGTTCATTGGCTAAAAGTCTTCAGCAAAAAACGTGACCCTTCTTGGAACTGTCTGACCAAATAGATGCGAGATTCCACGAGAAATTGTGAAACAATTCTCTTCAAAGCAGGTACCAGTTCATACATCCACATTCTTGAAATCGGAAGATCAACTGATCGTTGCTTATAAAGGCAAGCCAAGCCAGACCGTGTTTGTTTTGTCAACAGAACATCGATCAGCCATTGTCGATAGAAATGATCCGAAGAAAAAACCAAAAATGATAACTGTAAAAGTAGATACTGCAGATCAGATGCTACGGTTGTATTCGACAAAATGCGCCTCAAGAAGATGGACTCTCGCTGTATTCTACAACTTGTTAGACATTTTGTGTTTGAACTCTTTCGTCTTGGCACGAGAGATTATTATGCCAAATGCAAAATCCCGACGTGATTTCATGTTGCACATTGGACAAGTACTTTGTTCCAAAGCAAAATCCAGAAAACGACCGCATTACCATATTTCTACATTGCGCCTTCAAGTCAATCGCAGTGATTTATCCAATTTGCGAACAAGATGTGAGATTTGCAAGTCAAACAAAAAAAAATTGTTGTGCTCCTCATGTGAAAAGTTCGTATGTGGCAAGTGCTCCTCACCAATCGATCAGTTGTGCATTCTACCATCGGAGTAATTCAATCCGATCCGAAGGTTTGAAAGCTATAACTTTTGCAAACAATCCCAATAAATTTAAAACTGAATTGTAATCAGTATCGTGATTTTTTTGCGTTTTCACATCAATATAGCAAAACTTCAATTAATACATAATGCTTTTCAATATAAGGGGTCAATTGACCCAACGGTCTTTAACGGTAATAAAAAAAGTTGGTCTTTCTAGTGTTAATTGCTATGCATAAAAAAGATATCTTGCCTCTCTCGATAAAAAGTCTCGATCTTAACAATTTATACCTATGGCAATTAACTTTGACTTTTGCTCTAAATATTACAATATTCTCTAATATTGTAAAAAATACTCAAATATTCTCTAACATTACCACAATCATATGACTGTGGCCATCATAGCGCTGATCATCCTGCGATACAGATGACTGCCTTTTCTTACGATTCAAAGCCAACAAACTCTTAGCCACTTCAGATCGAAAACTGTTCAAATCGCACTTTTTGCTGCCGTTCTCTTGAATTCTATACAGAATCCACGCGTTTACGGCAGCGACATCCAGCAGGTACAACATGATGAGAAAGTACCATTTCTTTCCTCTGATAGCTGTTCGACATTGTGCAACGTTGGGCTGTCAAGAAGATCAACGCCGCCCATTCTGTTATTGTAGTGTGTAATAGAGGCAGGCCGGGGTACATTGATCTTCTCCTTCTGATCGATTATATCGTTCGGCTTGAGAGATCGGGTTGGTAGCTAAATGGGAGGAGGCAACGGTCACAACTTTGTTGTCAAACCATGATGTCAAATACACCCCATGTTCTTCATTGTGGTGAGTTCCAATCTTCCCCTCTCTCCTTTTTCATCTCCTTTTCATTCACGGGACAAGAGGGAATACGAGTTTGTCGCACTGTGCCCGTTGCAACAACGCCACGACTTTTCAGGTGTGAGATCAGTGGCATTGAAGTAAAATAGTTGTCAAAAGTTACTGATACCCAAGTAAAAAATGACGTTTTTTCAACGGTTGAAATCATCGTTGAAGACTAACCAAAATTAACTTGGTGTGACAAACGTTGAAAAAACGTCGAATAAACGTTGCTGATAAACTTACGGTTGAAATCATCGTTGAAAACTAACCAAAAATCAACTTGGTGTGAAAAACTTTGAAAAAACGTTGATTAAAACACAGACATCGAACATTTCGCATTAAGGATAAACATATGGATAAAACGATGGACTAAAAATTTTAATTGTTTCTGCCGATGTATGCCCTATGCCTGTTTTTGGATAAAACATGGATGATGCATTCACCATGGATAAACCCTATCAAGAAGTATTCCATATTAAGTGAAATGGTCTGGAATAAGCATGGCTATACGCTACTAATAATATTTAACACTGAGAAGAGTTGGAAATGTATATAAAATTTGCTCTAAATAATAATTTGGAATTGTACATGGTTAAAACATCGATCATCCATGTACGTGGATAAAATATAACTAAAAGAGCGTTTCATTTAAAGAAGAATTGTCCATTTGAATTAGATACCGACTATAACTAATAATATTGATGCTGTAAGAAGTGAGCTAAATACATTTAAATAACTCAAAGAATCGCTCATGGATACAACATTGACATATGAAACATGCGTACTATTATTTCGAGTATTTTATATACATGTGCTCTTTTTATTTGATGAAATTTTGTAGACCTACAGAAAAAAATGATAAAGTCACCCGAATATCTACTTTATGCCTGTATAAAATAGATATTCGGGTGACTTCATCATCTCCCTCTCTCTTTCTCACTCACTCTGTCACCTTTTCTTCTTCCTCCTCTCATTTTTCATCATCGTTCACACTCACTACATGTATACTGTATAGTTACTATAGCAACAACATCAATCAACACTGACGAACGAATCAGGTCAACAATTACACATGACATATATTCTCAAAGGGAGCCTAAGCAATTCTACTGGCACACATTTTACCTTCTTAAATCGAAATATCTGTCAATTGAAATCTATACCCGGGACGAACACACCAGATGCTTTTGTTAAATATTTGGCAAATACTTGACAACATTTTACTAAACTTCTACTAAAATTTTATCAAATATTTATCTAACATAGCTGATGATTTGCCAATTTTTAGCAAATAGCAAATTATTTGGTAAAATTCTAATAAAATGTCTCAAATTTCTCTCTGATATTATCTTACACAACTCTCACGTGAATTCCCAACAAAAAAACATTCTAAAACTGTTCAGAAAATGTCGTGAATTTGCTATAAAAACATTCCAAAAAATGTTGTATGTTCAAGTGACAACACATGAGAATATTATGAAAATGTTATCTTGAAACATTTTTAAAATGTTTTCTAGACATGCCCCAATATTTTGCCACAGCATATATCGTAGATGAACTGTAGTTTTATCAATAAAATGTGAGCATCCTGCGAATCCACTTAATGAGTCAAGATGAAACTAAGTCTAACGATGTGTAAATATATTGCATTATAATTATAACATGTATAATTTACACATCATAAAACTTGTGGGTTTGATCTTGACGCATAAAGTGGGTTCGCAGACCACTCATATTCTATTGATAAAATTACAGTTAACCTACGCCGTAGCAAAACATTGATGAAATTTACCGTTGATATTAATTGAATATATTGTTGATCGAAGTCATCCTGCTGCGAAATGCTCCAAGGATTAACAGCAGAAAAACTCAATGCTGCTAAAACCAAAACATTCGGAGGCAGTGACAAGAATAGCCCTACATATTTATACATTATAACTGTTGATCGAAGTCATCCTGCTACGAAATGCTCCAAGGATTAACAGCAGAAAAACTCACTGCTGCTAAAACCAAAACATTCGGAGGCAGTGGCAAAGAATCACATAATTTAAAGACTCACCTCATCAGCAGATGTCAGCCTACAGAACTGTCGTAATTGTTCCTCTACCATCAATTGTGCTGGTTTGGTCAGTTTCAATCAGTTCCCATTTATGATATCTCTTTGATAGACAATGATATTGCGGTCTGAAATGCACAATAGAGTTTTTGATGCAAAAAGTATTGAATGTGTTTGACGCACATAAGAGAAGGAATAGGCCATACAGAATGTAGCACAATTAAAAAATAGTAAGATGACACAGGTTTTGATCGAACTTCTATTATAAGAATCAATCAGGTGATATTTTTAACTATCTTATGATCTTTTATCATCCCAATAATTTACAACAGCACGAATTAATCCATAACACATTTTTCCACGGTGGACAACATATGCCGGTTAAGCAGAAAATCCGATTTGATATTTGATGTCAAATAATTTCCCCATTAACTGAAATCAGTAACAATAAGGTACCCTCAAATGTCTTGCACAAATCCAAATTATACAGTGAAGCATTTGACCTATTTAAAAAACCACAAAAATTCGTATTTAAAAAATATGCCAACCCTGCATATAGGCCTGACAAACGACGGTTTAGATGTGCACACAAGCTACATTATCGACAGTATCAATCAGCGAATTAAAAGAAGATTCAATCTTTTTCCATACGACCAGCTGGCACAGTGATAATAGTGTGGTCCCAAAGAAGCCCTGTGATCCTGATGTTTAGCACGACCACTTCACTTCAGTCATGTATCTTGGACAGTTTCAATGCCACATTGGTGGACTACTTTTTAGTATCCCTTTCTCTCTAGTTTTTCAGTAGATTCAATGACGCATGGGACGACTGCTGTGCATATTGCTAAGCGGTGCGCGCTGTCATGGTGAGGATTGTCCATAGAATATGGATTCTCTCTCTCTATACTCGATGCTGATGAATTTCAGAGGAAGTTAACTTTCTTATGATTTGATACGATTTGATGAAGGACCACACTATCATCATCGTACCGACCAGCTCCCAAATGAAACACCCACTGAAAGACAGCCGCAGCTGCGGATTCTAATAGAGAATCCGGAGAACGCTTGCAATTTTTTTAAATGGAGGAAATTAATATTTACCACTCCTATTTTTGGGAAATATGCCTCATCATCAAGGATCGAAGTCTCCGTCTCCTATCATGATGAATCACACGATTAATTCTTTAACTGAATGTACATTTTATTTGGTAATTGAAGGACATTACAATTTGAATGTTTTGCTTAGAATGTTTTTTCAAGTAATCTGTTTTTACACCTGATTTACAAATACAATTTATTTGCTACTCACATGTCTGAATAATAGTGACGCACCATGTACACTCCATCTGGACACTCATATCAACGCTAATGATCTTAACACTAGAAGCACCGTGAGTCATTTTTGACTCACTCAGAATATTGTCGTCACTTCTGCTCCTCTTAATTAAATGTCAGGTCCTTGCTTTTTGGTGACTTTTATTTTAGTGATATCAACTGTGTGTCCACGCGATATAATTGCATAATTCTTATCATTTCACTGAAATCAAGACTGGTCTACCTATAAGCACCGCTGAGTCAATTTTGACTCATGAGGCTAATTTTGCAATTCGGAATTGTTGTTATTCAAATTAACATGTGTTTTCACATTTAGCATATCTCTATTCGCAAATTCTAAGATATCGATGAACTATGAACAAAGCATGAATGACTCACGCGCTGTCACAGTTATATTTCTGCATTGCAAAGCGTTATTTTGATCTAGACATCTTCCTGCATAGTGCAACTGCAAGCTAGTGTCACAGCTAGCAAAATGAATCGTCCAAAGCGTCATTCGGCGCAGCAAGCATTGATTGTGATGCAATCCATGGATCCTTTTGAATCTGGTGATGATGAACCAGAAGTAGCCGATAGTAATGGAATTCAAGACATTTGCGAAAGTGATTCATCTGATTCATCAGAAATGAGCGACGATTTATCAAGTCCTACTCCACCTCTTTTAGCTGAGCGATTGGGATTATGTCTAGATAATTCAAACGACGACGAGTGTGTTTCTACTTTCGCTTCGACTTCATCAAATGCTTACCACGGAAAAGACCATACACAGTGGACTGAGATGACTCAGTCAAGACAAGTGGGAAGAAAAGCAGAGGAGTGAATCACGCAAGCGCACACCTCATCCAGAAATGTACAAATATGTCATCAACCAAATGTTTGAAGTGCTCAATGCATGTCTGTGGGAAGCACTCCGATGGTTCGAAGATGTGTTTTACCATTTGCAGCATATGCGAAAATATTTGAACTTTGCTCTCAGTAGAACTTTTTGGTTATATGTTGTTATGTACATGTAAGTAAATAGGCCTACTTTAGAAAGTAGACCACTGACTTGTTGCTTGTTTATGTCCTATTGAATGCATGTATATTGATGTGTTAAAACTTGCCGTTTAGCCTAGGATTAAATGGTTGAGATAAGTACATTAAATGATATTTCTTCATGTTGATTGTTCTCTCTTAATTCTACATATGAAATTATATATAGACCATTATAATCCCCTCTTGTAATGTAAAAAAATCACAGCTTTTTGTAAAACTGCTTAGCAACACTCTTTATTACGAGAAATTGCAATGAATATCAATATAAAAGCATTTCACTTGGATAAACACCGCAAAATACCAGAAAAATAGATGTGAGTCATTTTTGACTCATTGGTGCTTAAAGGTGTGACAAAATTTTGGTGCTTCTAGTGTTAAACAAAGGATGGCAACATGCATATTTTCTTCAATGAATAGAGAAAACTGCGCCGTCAGTCTTCACTTCGACGAGCGGAATCACACCCACAAACTACATGAGGAATCCGTGAACTGACTGATAGACGTAGAGCGCGGCGAAGAAATGCTTTGCAACGTTCGAAGTCGGGAGGCTCGCCATCTTGAAGACATGATAATCCCTTCTCAGAATAGGTCAGAAATATAAATTCAACATTTGCAGAGGTTGGGATGCATTAGAATAAAGTAATGCTTTAGAAAATATCATGAAAACTGATTACTTGTGCAACATGCTCGTGACACACTCGTGAAACATCGGGAAATGATAGCAACTCTCTGAGCGCCTTATACAGACTTCTAAATATAGCACCCAATATAGGATTCTCGACACGGGAATTCCTATCGTTTCCTGAGAACGATTAGAGCAAGTTCGAAGCGATTACTACAGTTCGATAGGATCTCAGAGTCGGTGAAATTTCACACGACTTAAACTGTTTCTTCGATTTAAGGCTCATATCATGACGTATCGAGTAGTTTTCACAAGGATATTACACAAGATTCATACAAGCAATATGGAAGTAAAACATACAATTTCGAACACAAGATTTGATTGCCACATTCGTGCTGAAACTTATTTTCAAGCTCATTTGACCGAGCATCGAATCACAGGTCTTCAATGAGAGATATTAGTGAATCAATGCCTTTCGTGACAATTTCTCATCGATTCTTGTCAATCAGAAGTTTAATGCTCCTGACAACACACTGCGTTTTGGATGGCATATCAGATCTTATCTGAAAACATGTATTTAATTAATGTTTTCTTCTGACATTTAGGATAATTTGACTAATATTTCATAAATATTTAACAAAATTAAAAAGTTTTTTATGATTTTATTATTTTGCTTAGAAACTGGTAGGCCTCTAACAAAATTAGCAAACATAGTAGGAATTTATCAAAATTTATATTTTTCACAAAATTAGCAAACAGCTAGCAAGTTTCTAACAAAATTATTCGGTTTGCTCGTCCCGGGTAAGCTCCACGTACCGTACCCATCAGCATGTCGATTCTGATCGATTTGCTCGTGTGTTCGCCAAATTGCTTGGCTAATAATTTACAAAACTTTTGATATTAAATCAGTGTGTAACTGGACAAAACAATTGCATAAGCATCCAGCTCCATCTGCGTAATCACATCTCGCTTCTATAACTTTCCGTCACTTAAGGAAATTCGATCGCCACGCGCACGCAGCTGAGGGAGTTCAGTCACATTGTTGGCAGCCTGTGATGGCCGTGGACGCATCTGCGTGAAGACTGAGAATTAGTATTCGATAATATTCTCCCGCTGCGAATTGTTGATGCTTGTGACTCATAGTCCCTGCTTATAATTATTGTCCGCCCATGACGTGAAACAGAAAGCTGCGCAAGTCAGGCGCAGTAGCTTGTGCACTCTTCACTCTCGTGGTCTATCGAATCCGTGTTTACGTGTGCTGCTTGCTATTAGAAAATTCAGCGCATCAAGAGGATATTTCTACTTACACACCGTTATTTATGCATCGTCGCTTTTGAGATCGTCTACGTTTTTCATCATCTTACTTCGTTATCATGCACAATACATGGAGCACAATCTACTTACGACTACCTCACTGGCCTGCAATGTGTCCAGTTATATGGACTTACCATCAATTCTCTTTCAATTATCAACAAATCGAAAATGAAAAACACTCGTATGTAGTCAGTGAGTTCTTCTACTCAATGAAGCCATCAAGTTCCTTTGATTCATGCATCAGAATTAAAAATGCATCTATTGGATCAGACTGCAGAAAAAGGGTAAGTTTCTAAACGTTCTCAGATTTAGCTTGTCAATTTTGTTTCAGCATTTAACTGCAAGTCTGGGTACATGTATTTGGAAATCCCAAAAACAAAATCGACGGAGAGATATGGGCATGGATTTGGGTTCATTGATCATGAACGTATGGACCTTTCTATTAATGATTACTGTTATATCTGCTCTTACTTTTACAAATGCTAAAATGTTATAAGCGTCATACTTAATATAATTTACTGGTAACAACAAAATATCTCAATTGCTCTTAGCTGTGTAGCAGACTTATCACAAGGAGTCCTACCAATACTTTGAATTCATTTGTGTGATGGAAACAAATGATGTCACATGCTCAAGGCTTATTTACTTCGAATTCAGTATGAGAAATTAAGTTGTGCATGTTTATCAGTTTTCAAGTCGACGTTTCTCGTTGAAAAATCGATGAAAAGTTGATTGTGTCGTGAAAAGAATTATAATTAAATGGAAATATGTTGAAATGATATTATATTATTTTTAAATCCGTAACTTCTGATTGCTTGTATTTAAAATAGCACAAACATCTGGGCATGTTGAGACAGAGTAGATGCATGCTAAAAGTTTGAGAAACTATGAGCATGAAAGAATTTGACTAGCGCAATAAAACCCATTGTAATTTAGCACTTCAATAATTACATGTGTATCAGGCTATAGGCCTACTTGTGCTATAGCATTATTATTTGGATGACAAATAATCGAAAAAGTTTTTGAAACAGTTTAACATGCGACAAAACTTAAAAATTCTATTTCAGGACCGCAAAAAGTTTAGGTGGATAATGTTTTTATCAATTTCGACAATTATTATTGCTATTCGATTTCTGCTTAAGTTGTATAATTTTTCTATTGTTTCTTAAAGACGCATTCATCAAGAAAACATGTTTATATAGGTCATTATTTTCATTTTAATTTATAGAATTGAAAACCAGTAGCTATCACCTGAGGTAATTATTTATTTCAGAATTGCCACATTTAAAAAAATACTATCAATTTGATATTTCGAGTCGTTTAAGAAAATTAATCAAGCACACAAAAGGTATAAACACTACACCACGAACCATACGCTGTATATGGCTACATGCACGCCGTATAATTATGCGCACAATACTAGTTTTGTGTTAAAGCCCTACAATGGGTTTAGCTGTGCAATTTAATCAATAATTCTTCATGCTTTACGACAAGTATAAAACAATCAAAATGCAAACTCATAGCTACTCTTTCATCTGAATTTGTGTTAACTTATTACACATTATGCTTCGCACTTTTCAATATAAACGTAGGCCGAGGTATTATGGTCACATTTTTGCTGTATGCTCATATGTCACCATGAATTACCTGAAGAGATGTCACATAAATAGTAGAAACAAGAGGATATTATGTGTGTATGTGTTTGTAGATTGTGTTTTTAAACAAACTGTTTGGATATCAAAATAAATTTGCATGTATCAATTTTATAATGAAAATTCAAGCGCTCCTGAATATCTTCATCGCATGAACTGTCGAAAAACCGGTCGGCACATAGAAGTGGATAATAGTACACTAGAATGGAAGTTTGATATCTTGCCTATGTATAATGATGGCACATGGAAAATCTATGGTTTGTAGATCAGATTCGATCTAAAACATTGTATCATAGTGAAATTATTTGCCAAGTTGGTTGTGGAAGTTGTTGACACCTAATTACAGGATTTTCATGTAGAGAATTGCAAGTGAGATGGCGGCATTGTTTCATGTGAAATAGCCTACTATTCCATGGATTAATATAGTGTGTCTATTTGTAGCAGTAACTGACAACTAGTTTCCAATGTTTCAATATTGGAATGAGAATTAAAAATTGGTTCACAAAGTCATAATTGAAAGTGATCGGTGTGCTGTTTTGTAAGAACATCTGAAGAATTCACCGATAGAAAGTCTAATTGTTGGATAATTTCTTCTTCAAGCGGCTAAGAAACGTGGCGCTTTTCTGGAATAAACACACTGAAAGTTTCTTTACAGACAATCATTTCTCAAATAAATGAAATGTCGCTGGAACTTTTCAATTAATCATTGAATGACACATGTGATATTTTGGAGACTGATATTCGAATGCATGCAGAGACTTTGAAAATTATTCAAATTTAGTGAACAGGGGAACCCTTTGAAGTAAAATGAATACTCTAAGATTTCTTGGCCTCTGATTTCAAGCTGGAGTTATGCATGTTAAATCGACGTTACAAGTTGCATAAGAGTCTGATTATACTATCGATAGATTATCGGAGCGATATTTCAAAATGATGACCATACAGAACGTTTAAAAGGATTTCCTTCTTTGTCGGCGCAGCATTTTGTAAATTCACTATTGCTTTTGAGTACATGGTCTTTGGACAAGGGCCAACAATGTAGATCAAGAATTAGCCCTATAAATATAATTGCCAATCAAAAAACATGGAAGCCAGATCGCACAAGTTACATTTTGCCCCAACTAAGTTCCCCCGGCGTTTGCCATAATTTTCATGCAATTTCCATTCTAGGACTTTCTATGGTATTGTTAATTTCTATGGGTCGGCAATAGGCTACATACTCCGTTTTTATTTGCAGATCACATTTTTCTAAAGAAAGTTACTTGAATATCAGAATGACGTTCATAAATACTACGAGTATTGATTAGAAAATTATTATTAAATTGATAATGATCACAATTCGGCCACTCCTGAATTTCTTCATTTGCTATCAAAATTCCTAAGAATATCGCATGCCACATTGTCAAAGATTAAATGATCGAAAAGCAATTTTCTTAATTATCTTTACTATAACACCTAATATTACTATGAATGATTTCTCCTTTAAACTTTGAGTAGGCTTACCCATGGAATGTCTATTGAGGTAGTTAAGTTTGATAATTCTGTTCTGCACATCAGCACAAAAGTTGTCTTCTTTTTACAGGTGTTGATTGCTGAGGCTGTGCAAGCTCGTCTTATCTGTGCATCGATGACTCAAGACCTGACCAACGTTCGGCTGTTTTTCTGTCTTGCTATTTGAGCTAATTAGCCCCGAAAGCTACTGGAATTTTATTTACCCATAAGTCATTCACGCTCGCAACGTCCAAGTGATCATCAGATTCGGACAACCGCCTTGTGATCCAATCAAAGATGCTATTGAGTGACCTCGCATCATCGCCTCAAACTTCATTTGAGTAGTGAATGTTTCTCTGTTGAACTGTGTTATCACCTCTATTCTTAAAAATGTACTGATAACGGCGCGACGGTGTTCGACTCGAAATGAGTGTTCCAGATGACGTGAAATACGCATTCGGGGTGTGGGCATGTTATCTGTTTGGAAGGATTTTCAAATGAAGGATGATCAAATACGGATAGAGAAATTTCCCATGTATGTTGATAAAAGTGATCTTCATCAAGATTATTTGTATCTGATCGTTCGATGTGTGCTACTATATAAACGTCATCTTGTATGGTAAAGCCTTCTTCATTTGCTAAATTCTTTGTGGATGAAAAATTGTGTTTTTGAAAGATGTCCATCCCTTCTGCTGTATACTTGGGAGAGCAGGGCTCTGTTTTTGAAATCTCGATGAATGTTATCCTACAAAGTAAAATTTTGGTAGGAATATTTTACCAAATGTATAAAATGAAACATTACATAAATATGAAACATTTTCTTCTGCAACTATTCTACCAATTCCCGGTCAAAACATTACAAGATTAATTCACAATTTTGCTGCAAATTACTTAATTGCATTTTTATATTCAATCACCATAATAGGTACGGATAGGATGATTTTATGTGTTTAATGCATGACTCCATATTGCATGAAGCCCTATATTTCAGTGGATGCTCTACGTGAGCTAGCAGTTTGTGATTTAGTCCGGGAGCTAGCGTGAAGTTGTGCAGGGAACGAGGTAGTACATAAAACTTTCACATATCATAGTACACCTCTAACCTACTGCAAAACTTCGCGTCTGCCGGATCAGATCATTTGCTTTTCAGAAATAGAGAGGATAACACAATCCTATGTATTTCCAGTGGTAAAATTGTGACATTTAAGGTGTTGACTCCATTTTTTCGAATTTTTGCTCATAAAAGTTACACAAATTGGTATTTTGTTGAACTGGTTATTATAGAAATCATCTACAGATTATGATCTTTCGAATGAGTTATCATTCAGTGACAGAGGATGAAGTAAAGTGTACAAACAGACACTTTTCGTTAAAGTATATCAACAATTTTCCTGAAATTTCTATCTTAAAATTTGCAGTTACACCAACGAAAAGTGTCTGTTTGTACACTTTACTTCATCCTCTGTCACTGAATGATAACTGATTTGAAAGATCATGATCTGTAGATGATTTCTATAATAACCAGTTCAACAAAATACCAATTTGTGTAACTTTTATGAGCAAAAATTCGAAAAAATGGAGTCAACACCTTAGATGTCACAATTTCACCACTGGAAATACATAGGATTGTGTTATCCTCTCTATTTCTGAAAAGCAAATGATCTGATCCGGCAGACGCGAAGTTTTGCAGTAGGTTAGAGGTGTACTATGATATGTGAAAGTTTTATGTACTACCTCGTTCCCTGCACAACTTCACGCTAGCTCCCGGACTAATTCCAGTTTTATGTCATTTTGGTCATATCAAATTACGTCATTGAAATGTAAATAAATATGCCTATCAACAATTGTGATATTTTCCTTACTTATATCGTTGAACGGGTAATGAGGATGCAAGGTTGAAAATCAGTTTAAAAAAGGTTTTATATTAACAGAAAGTAGTTGATAAAACGTTGATCACCCCACTTTCTTCAACGTTTTTAAGTAACGTTGAATCAACGTTATATCAGCGGCCAAAGCGTCACGATATCAACCGTCCATCAACGTTGAATCAACCGTTTATCAACCAAGATCTCGTTGAACATCAACGTTTTTTCACCGTTGATTCAACGTTATCTTTTTGATTGGGTATCTCCTTGTGACCGAAAATGGACTTCAATTTCTCCATCAGAAAAGCAACGACATTTCCTGAGCTTCCCAGATCATATTCGTCACAAGATTTCTCACACAGACCTGGGTAGGGTTGAATGTGGACAGCATAGCCCATCAAAGTGGCTGCCACCCACATTTTGAACCCAAACCTGATAGGTTTTCCTCGGATGAAAACATTGCAGCCATGTCTTCCGAAATATGGAATGACTGATTCGTCAATTGAAAACGAATTTACATTTAGACAATACTTCCCAAATTTGTTGTTCAGGAAGGCAAGAAGACGAATCTTCTGGTACTTGTCTTCAGATTTAACAGCAGATTCTGGCAAAAGATGCAACTTAGAGAAGATCGCGCTGAATCTGTTACGGGAGATGGATTCCGAAATGTCAAGATTCTTCTTCAGTTTACAAGCTGACCAATAATCCCTTCTCCTCATCTGGAAAGAAATTCCAGATCCAAGCAGTACACCGATAACAGCCTTCAATTCAGACATAGAAATGTCAAGTTTCGAGTATTCTATAGTCTCTTTCAAAATAAATTCAAGAATTCGATCGTCAGACAAGACAAAAGTAATCTACAGGATCATGTGAATCTAAGACAATGTTCGAACTGTGCGTATCATTCGTAAAAACATAAGCATAATCAGAGGGAACGTCATCCCACTTCAGTTCTTTTTTTCTTCTCTTGTTCTTCGGTTGAGAAGGACATTCATCCATGTCAATTTCATGCACTTCCAATTCTGCAGGAGCTTGAAGTAATTTGGCTGGCAAATTGTTCACATTCGGAATCTCTTCATCACCATCCTCTTCATCTGATACGTTCCCACCAAGAGGAGGTTGCACTATGGCAGTATACCCTGTAGCAGGCTCTTCATTTTCCAGACCGAATTCGATTTCATCCAACACACGTCTTTCAACCTGAAAAGAGAGATATATCGCCTTGACAGAATTGTATTTTTCTAACTGACAAATCAACATTCTGACATCGTATCGCTACTTATTACACAGGGCAGGCATCACTCTTTGCGATGCCGCTGTCTTCAACAAGGAGCAGATAACTCAGTGGATAGCGAGTCTGTCTATTGATTACCCAGCATGGGTTCGATTCCCCTTGTAGTACCGTTTTCCTCGTTTCCGAGATATGCATGCTTGCAGCTTATTTTGTTTCAAATGTTACTTCGACGCACTTTTCTCACAATACGGCTTACTTATTCTTTGTATTTGTTGTTATTTGTATATTGTCATGTAGACATATCGGATGCATAATGTAGGTAAACGCTTTCTCCGCATCATAACGCAACAGAAAAATAGCGTAAAACTACTTAGTTTACACCTGCTAAATAATGCTATAAATCAATGAATACGATAAATTCATCGTTAGATTGATATTTACTTATCTAGTCGAGTAATACTTACAATTCATAATGCATGACAGTCTGACTTTTTCATAAAAACTCATCATTTAGACCAAGCATGTATCGTCATTATGTTGACACATAAGCCCAATGTTCGCTACAACGAATATGTAAACTTTCGGACACATGTGGCTACGTAGATATATATTTTATAGATCAGTTTTATACCATTTTCTTCTATGATATATGGACAATATATAAAAGTAAAATTGACTTCGATATACTTACTTTGAAATAGCAATATCTTTCGCTTTTCGTTTCCTTTCCATGATGCAAAATGGCGGATACAATGGATCAGCTGACGATTCAAAAAAATATCAGATTTAAACAAAATCGATGTTATATATAAAAATTAATTGTATCTAAATACCTTTGATGCACTTAAATACTCAGTGTCTATTATTTCTATCAAATGATGAACATACCTATGTGACCATGTTCGTGTTCGTTATGACGAACATTGGTGCTAAATGGGTTAATGTAGAAATATGCAGATCAAATGTAGAATATGCATGTTAGATGTCACCATAGAAGTGGATAATAGTACACTAGAATGGAAGTTTGATATCTTGCTTATGTACAATGATGGCACATGGAAAAAATCTATCGCTAGTAGATCAGATTCCTAAAACATTGTATCATAGTGAAACTATTTGCCAAGTTGGTTGTGGAAGTTGTTGACACCTTATTACAGGATTTTCATGAAGAGAATTGCAAGTGAGATGGCGGCATTGTTTCATGTGAAATAGACTACTATTCCATGGATTAATATGCTGTGTCACTTGTAAAATTGCAGTCACTGACAACAATTTTCCAATTTTTCAATAATGGAATGAGAATTAAAAATTCACAGAGTCGTAATTGAATGTGGTCGCTGTACTGGTTGGAAGAGTATCTCAAGAATTCACAGATAACATTTCTAATTATTGGATAATTTCTCCGTCAAGCGGTTAAGAAACCTGGCACTTTTCTGGAATAAAAAAACCATGAAAGTTTCTTTACCGACAATCATTTCTCAAATAAATGAAATGTCACTGGAACTTTTCAATGAATCATTGAATGACACATGTGATATTTTGGCAGCTGATATTCGAATGCATGTAGAGATTTTGAAAATTATTCAAATTTAGTGAGCAGGGGAACCCTTTAAAGTAAAATTAATACTCCAAGATTTCTTGGCCTCTGATTTCAAGATGGAGTTATGCATGTTTTGTAAATCGACATTACAAGTTGCATAAGAGTCTGATTATACTATTAATAGATTATCGGAGCGATATTTCAAAATGATGAACGTTTTAAAAGGATTTCCTTCTTTGTCATCCTGTCGGCGCAGCATTTTGTAAATTCACTATTGCTTTTGAGTACATGATCTTTGTACAAGGGGCACAATCCAGATCACAAATTGGCCTGATAAATATAAATGCCAACCAGAAAACAAGGAAACCAGCTAGTAAAATTTGCATTTTGCCCCAACTAAGTTCCCCCGGCGTGTGCCATAATTTTCATGCAATTTCCATTCTAGGACTTTCTATGGTATTGTTAATTTCTATGGATGTCACCGTTTGCAAATGAAATACTATATTATTTTCAGATCAAATGTAGATATATGCAGTATGAAATGTTGAAGCATTGAAATCATAGAAATTAACAATACCATAGAAAGTCCTAGAATGGAAATTGCATGAAAATTATGGCAAACGCCGTATGACAAACTTAGTTGGGGCAAAATGCAAATTTCACGAGCTGGTTTTCTTGTTTTCTGGTTGGCATTTACTTTTATCAAGCAAATTTGTGATCTGGATTGTTACCCCTTGTCCGAAGATCATGTGCACAAAAGCAATAATGAATTTACAAAATACTGCAGCGACAGGATGATAAAGAATGAAATCCTTTTAAAACGCTCTGTGCGCACATCATTTTGAAATGTCGCTTTTACAATCTATCAAGAGTATAATCAGACACATGTGCAACTTGTGATGTCAATTTACAGAACATGCATTGCTCCAGCATGAAATCAGAGGCCAAGAAATCTTCATCACACTATATCACACATATCATTCAATGATTAATTGAAAAGTTCCAGCGACATTTCATTTATCTGAGTGATGATTGTAGGTAAAGAAGCTTTCAGTGTGTTTATTCCAGAAAGCGCTAGTTTTCTTTAACACTTCAAGGAGAAATTATCCAATAATTAAGAATATTTAACTGTGAATTCCTGTGATGTTCTCAAAACCAGTCCACTGACCACTTACAATCATTACTCTGTGAACCAAATTTGAAATCGCATTCCAGTATTGAAAAAATGGACAACGGTTGTCAATGATTGCTGCATATTTAAATAGTATATTAACCAACAGAATAGTGGGCTATTTCAAATGAAACAATACTACCATTTCACGTAAAATTCTCCTCAAGAAAATACTGTAATTTGCTGTCAACAACTTCCACAACTAACTTGAAAATAGTTTGATTATGATACAATGTGTTAGATCGAAGGTGATCTACAGACCATAGATTTGTGACATCATTGTACATGAGCAAGATATCAAACTTCCATCCAAGTGTACTATTATCTACTTCTATGATAGAAATGGATGTGATCAAAAGTAGAAATATGCAGATCATTGTAGCTCATCAACAAATTGTACAGATTAACCATTAATCACTGTAGAGGCTATCATTTAGGATGATGATAAATTCTAGTGTCATTCAAGGTACCTTTCATAATTATTTACCCGTCATACCATTTAATACGGCTTCTCTAATGTAACTCATGCATCGTGCTTAACTAAGTCGAGAATTGAAAAGATAAAAAAAACTAATTGATGCAATTTGATGCAAACATCATTTAAGCTGAAATATGCATCAACTTCTTTGTTGCCTTTTTGTGGGCAATGGACCATGACACTTGTGGCTGTGATAGTAGGAGTTCAAGCTACGGGAAATCAAGTCTTCGATGTCATTCAGTGGAAGGCACATCGAGATCATCGAAGACATGAGAAGCTCGCATTGGAAAAAATGAAGTCTGAGCTGAGATTGCGTGAACATAATCAATCTCACATCTCCACTTACTGATCATGCAGCTTTCTTGATGGAGTAATGACTTCAATAAATAAGTCATTGAAATCCACTGACAGTCCCACTGAAAGAAATTTCACACCCGTCCTGATGAATGTCACGATTGTGCTGAGTGGATATTTCAAGAATTAGCGAACTTCCGACTGGTGTGTATTGATGAAGGTGGCTTTGATTTGCATACAAAGCAAGCAGCACGTTGGGGAGAGCAGGTACACGCTATTCGGGTGGTGCTCTGAAGCAGAGGCCCAAACATCACTACAGTGTCGCACAAACTTGCTTGGTGCACTACCAGTGTCTAGCCATCTCTCCAGCATTGAAGCTCATTTTAGTTTTCAAAATGCTCCAGCTCATTCTAGGGCTAGCGTTGAGTCTCCTTCAAGATCTCCTAAAAATACAGCGAGAGGGCTACTTCAATTTTTGAGCATTTAGTCTGGCGCGACTTCTCTCATTGCATTCGCTGCTTCGTCGCTTTGAAGACGATTTCGGTCCCATTACAGATCATCACATTAGTCAAAAACCCTCAAAGTCAAATCTGGCAAGTCATCACACGGCCCTTACTGCCACACATGTCACAAGAAAACTGCATGATCAATAAGTGGATATGTAAATAATGTTTGCATCAAATTGCATCAATTAGTTTATCTTTTCAATTCTCGACTTAGTTAAGCACGATGCATGAGTTACATTAGAGAAGCCGTATTGAATGGTATGAAGGGCAAATAATTATGAAAGGTACCTTGAATGACACTAGAATTTATCATCATCCTAAATGATAGCCTCTACAGTAATTAATGATTAATCTGTACAATTTATTGATGAGCTACATTTGATCTGCATATTTCTACTTTTGATCACATCCATTTCTATGCTTCCACTTTTCATACTGCATTTATTTACATTTGATCTTAATGTTTCTACATTAATGTCGGAAAACCTATCTGGCACTTTTTCATTACTATAACATTGGTCAACAAAGAAAAAATAGTCTAAGTGCTTTTAGCTGATTTCGGGTAAATCAAGTGTGTTGATTTCAAAAATCACCTCAGATTTGCTCAATCAGGTCAACTTTTTAAACTAAGCTACATTTTGGGTTTTTCCAGTTTTGGCCTATACGATGATCCAGAACTTATCATGTACCGATATTTTCTTACGTTCATGTAGCCATTCTATTATTTTCTAGACTAAAAATGCAATTTCTGAAGATCTTTGGCGTCACATCTGATCATCTAAAATGCTGCCCATCTGAAAATATGCAGTTCACCATCAATGTTTCCACTGCTCAAATACCTTGTTGAATTCATCGCTTATGACATTTCTATGATATTTTTGCACTCTGATGGACGTTTGTTCATTCACTCTGTTAGAGGACTTTCAAGCAGTCTAGGTGCGAGTTCTTTGCTGCACTTTGTCAATCAATTCAACGAATGAAGGCAAGATTTCAGAGCAATTTCTATTTCAATCGAAGAATCATATGCTATTTTTAGCCTTGTCATCACATTTAATGGATGTTGTCAATGAATTTTGAATAACACATTCGCATTTTGCAGCTGAAGGATGACTTCAACCAGAAGATCTTGCAAAAACAGGCCTGACGTTTTCTGCTATATTTGTGGTGAATATACCCTTTTATCTAACAGGAATCAAGTAACAAGCTTCATAAAACGTGCCTATCAATCATATTTTGGAATTAAACTTGGTGACCAGGATAAAGTTTGGGCTCCACACATTGTATGCAAGTCATGCACCGAGTATCTGCGTCTGTGGACTAAAGGCATGAAGAGTTGCTTGAAATTTGGTATTCCTATGATTTGGAGAGAACCGAGAAACCATGTCAATGACTGCTATTTCTGTGCTATTGATGTGACTGGGATCAACAGAAAGAACCGAAGCAGCCTGAAGTATCCTAATATTGAATCGGCACGTCGTCCTGTAGCTCATTGTGATTAAAATTCCGGAACCTATTTTTGGAGAACTTCCTGACATCAATGACGACGATTCCTCCAGTGCTGCTGAACATGTAGAAGGGCAAAAAATGGATTTTGACGATGCTGCTCCACATCCTTTTTCCTAAAATGAGCTAAATGATCTAGTTCGCGATCTCAGTTTATCAAAGTCCTCTGCTGAGCTATTGGCATCCTGATTTTAAGGAAAAGAATCTTATATCTAACAGTGCTCGTGTCACTTTCTATCTCAATAGACATGAAGAGTTCCTTCATTTTTTTTAAAGAGAATGAATGACTTGGTGTACACTGTAAATCGCTCAATACCAATCACATACGAAGGATGCATACCAAAATTTTTTTGGCATATTTCTGTATTCTCTTGGTATATATTTGTATGCTTTTCGTATGTTTTTTCAAATGTGGTATGCTTTACATACTAAAGCCATACCAGCACAATGTTAGAAGAAAAAATCATGTCCAAAGTATGTTGATTTAAGGACTTTTGTCAATAAAGATCACACTAATGTTACTACTGTGCTGTAAGTAGTTAGACAATGACATTCAAGAGTGATAGTTTTAATACTGAATTCGATTTTAATACACGTAAGTCTAAGGTAATTCATGAATAGTCAATAAGTATTCATCCATCAACAATTGTGCAGCATGTAATTTTGAAATAAGGCATATTATCAATCCGAAATAAAAACACATTATAATTCATTAAACGCAAAAATAGTTATGTTTGAGATATATAAGTCAACATATATTGCACGAAAGATATCGTTTGAATGAATTGACGTTAATCAACTTGGCTCATAAAGTAGAGCTAACTAAACGTCCTGTTAATGTTGCTAGACAAGTAGCAACAACGACAATCTCGCGGGCATATAATTCACAATAAATCTAATCTAGTTAAATATCACTCTATCAAACAAAAAGTATTTGCGACTGGTATTACTGAAAAAAGTTATTTGACAGTAGTATGTAATACATACATTTTTTTACTAAGTAACTTAAAGCTGCACATACCAAATGGATACCAGATGCATACGAATAAGGATGAATTTGCATCGGGTCTCGTATATAAAACATACCAACAATTCGTATGTCAGTGTAAAACATCCAATCACAGATCGGCCGTCGCAAGGCAAATCCACGTATTTTGAAAATCTATGTTTTGAGAAATCATCGTCTAAACATTGTTAAATATCTACACCAACACTGTTTCAAAATACGTGCCTTTGGCTTGTTGAAGTCGAACGAAAATTTCTATGTCGTTGGCATTTTTTAAAATACGTGGTTTTGTCTTGTTGATGTCGAAAATTTTTCAGTATATTCTAAAATACGTGGTTTTGGCTTGCTGATGATGAGACGAAAATTTCTACATTGTATGTCGATAGCTTTCTTAATGTCGATGCGTGGGAAGAATGATATGAAAGCATAGCAATCGCCTCGATATCTTTGCTCAGAGAATTTTTCAAATTACTATGGTTTTGCTGTCAATTTAGAGAAATCATGAGAATTGCATGCATAGAAATTGCCGTGTCTCTTAAATACGTGGTTCTGTCTTGTTGAATTGATAGTTTTTAAAATATGTGGATCTGCCTTGTTGCGGATAACGATATTATAGATATCTTTCAAATACGTGGTTTTGGCTTGAGGAATGTATTATAATAATGTTCTCCAGAGAAAAAGCAAAAATTAGCCCAAGATACTCTTTTATGATCAAGTCTAGAAGATTAACTATTAAAGTATTAGTCATTTCATACCTACAGATCAAAAATATATATTCCAAACTTCATGTATTTGTTAAATAAGCCAAAACCACGTATTTTAAAATACGTGGATTTGCCTTGTGACGGCCGAGATAGAATAGTTCGTATCGCTACATACCAATCACATACCAATCACATACGAAGGTAAATGAGATTTGGTATGAAAAACATACCAGATCTCTGTAAACATACGAGAATCTCGTATCAGATGTTAGTTTCAAATTGTATGTGATTTTGGTATATGCTTGTATGTAATTTTCGTATCCAGCGATTTACAGTGTACTGCACAGATATTTCTCAGCTAATGTTCAAGCTTGGAATGCCACGGTACGAACCCAAAGATTGGAGACTATTCATAGACAGCAGCAAGCGATCTCTGAAATGTGTTCTTCTTCACAATGGCAATCAGTTTGCCTCTGTACCTCTTGCTCACTCGGCTACATTGAAAGAGACCTATGAAGCAGTGAAGTGCGTGCTGGAGAAATTGCGTTTTGATCAGCATCCGTGGCTAATTTGTGTTCACTTGAAAATGGTGAATTTTTTGTTGGGACAGAAGTCAGGCTATACCAAGTATCCATGCTTCCTGTGCATGTGGGATAGCAGAGACACTGCTCATCACTACACTAGAAAAATCTGGCCAATCCGCGAAGAATTGGTGCCATGTAGAGCAACGAACGTTATCAACGACCCCCTGGTAAACAGAGACAGGATACTCTTCCCTCCGCTGCACATAAAACTCGGCTTGATGAAGCAATTCACCAAAGCTCTGGACAAGGATGGTGCCTGTTTTACATACTTGTGCAATGCTTTTCCAGGACTGACCATAGAGAAATTGAAAGCTGGTATTTTTGATGGTCCTCAAATCCGACAGCTAATCAGAGATACTGAGTTTGAAAATTCAATGAACGATGTGGAGCTGCAGGCATGGAGAGCATTTGTTCTGGTAGGGAAGAACTTTCTTGGCAATAAAAAGGCCAGAAACTATGCAGAGCCAGTCTCAAATATGTTGACTGTTTTCAGAATCCATGAAGACAAACGTGATGGAGACAAGGTATCAGGGACGCTGGGATGCAGTTATGATGGCTGATTACTGCTGGAATCTAAAGAGAGACATCCCTGCAGCTGAGCATTCAAGGAACTGCAAAATACGGAAATTCATGTCCTGACTGTTTTACAATTGCGACTTTCTACCCAAATTGCATGTGCAAGTAGGCCTACATGTATTTATCTTATCCTTTGTCAATAACTTTTATACAAATAAGTGAAATTAGATTTTGTGATGCCAATTCAATACATTCTTTTATAATGTATCTTTTTTCTACTTAGCCATTTTGGGGAGAGAAGGGTTCTTAGAAATAACAGATGACTTCACAAAATGTGATATATTAAGCCAGGAAATCTAATTTCTCAAAATATGATTAGCATGAAAACTTGACCTGATTGAGTTAAATGGATGCCATATTCAGAGTTAGTGGAAGAAAAGGGTCCTAAATCAGTTGGAAAACTTCTGACTATTTTCAAAAAGCTTTTTTTGTAACCCAGTGTAATCAATATTGACAAGCGTTCAATGATATTTATATAGTCAACTTCATTAAGACTGGGAATATAGAGTAAGCGTATTACGTGGAGGCAGAGTAGTAACTCAGTACTAATTAAATGTGGAATGCAGTTTCGATTTTATTAAATGAGCTCGAGTTGAGACTCAGTAGCAAAAGTGAGAAAGGGATATTCATGCAGTTTTGAAGAAATTGCCTCGGAATTGATTGATCATGATAGCAATACAGAATATAAAATGATACTTGACAAAATCCTCCATATGCCGACACCCTTAGAAAGTAATGGTTGTCAAATTGCCAATTCGATGGATTACTTTTGCTTTAACCCTTTCGCGACAATCACTCATCAATATTGTTCAAAGTCACCATGATTGGGAAGACATCAATAGAGCATATCTAAATTGTGCGTGAAGAGCACGTCATGGTCACTTCAGACAATGGAATCACATTGGTCACGAAAGGGTCAAGGCTCAGCCATATTTACAATGATCATATCGCATGCTACCTCCTACTTAAAGGGAAAATATCATAGTCAAATATAATTATCATAATTACATTTACCATCCCTCCACGGGGGAGGCGTTTTTCGCCATCTGGCGAATTTCTTGAACCAAGCAGGCCATGGCCACCACATTTCTAGTAGTTTACTTTCTACGTATTATGGAGCTTTTAACTGAAGAATAATAAATTTGACACAACAATTTTGGCGTGAGAGAAGTTTCGGGTAAGTTAACAAATAATGCATCGTACCTAAGTCATAGATTTCTGTCTAGATGCAACAATCTTGGGTAGCCAATAAACCAATTGGAAAATGAAATGTCTATTGACTGCACAATGAAATTCTGCCTCTCGATAGTTACGAAACGGTTTCAGAAACTATTGATCACGCGGTCCGCTATCTATGACTCATGCAACTCATACATCAAGGAAATGATGTCAGTTTGGCAGAAAACTGTGGCGTCAATGCGGTTACATCACTCTCGATCAATCTCGTGCATACGCTCGTGGTTGTAACCTTTAATTGGATAATCTCAAATTTGCAATCAAATTCATGTATTCAATTTCCTACACTTGCTCCAATCACTGCTCTCAGAAGCATATTACTAGTCGGTTGCAAACACTATATCAAGGAGCGTGTCCTCCCTTTCCTACCATTGTCACTGAAGATTGGAAGACGACAGCTTCAAACATGTATCTAGTTTTGGTCTGCTTGCTAGTTTTGGTTGCAATTTGTTCTACCTTGAGTACCGGCAACAATACGGCAGAAGACGGTCCTCCGTCGGCTGCTGGAGCCATCAGAAAAAGACAAGATGTCATGACAGACAATTATGGCCGGCCAATTTATACCGATAGAGATGTCGTTTCAGTTTCAAACAAGCGCTCTCCTAAAAAGAGAGGAGTTCTTAGCCCGAAGAACGTCACGTCTGGACGAAGATAACGTTGCGATCAACTCAATAACTTTCCACGGCTACTGCAAAGTGAGCAAAACGGAAACCACACGTCTTAATTGTTCATTGTCAAACCAAATCACCACCTCTGGAGAAGCGAATACGTCGAAGAGGAAGAAGCAGAGAATTTGAACTTTTACCATCATTCAGCTTCTGACATCAACTGCATCTGTAGTAACATCTAATGAAAGACATTTATGGCTTTCTTGAGTCTCAGAATTTGATGAGTTTGTATTAATTTTCTTTTCGGCATATAAAGGAGTCATGGCATAAATCGAATATTTTTGATCATTTGAGGTTCTTCGGGTGAACTAGAATATCTAAATTGAAGCCAATTCTTTATTTCAATCTAACCAACCGATACGTTCAATTTGGTACATACTACTTACAAATGATCAATGAAAGTAGTATGATAAGCAAGCCAAACGAAAAAGGAGGAATTCATTTAGAGCACTTTTATGGTTGTTACCAATCGTCAGAGGTGACTATCGATACATTGACACTTATCTTGATCTTGTTATTAGACTACATATTTTGTATCTCTACATTGTCCGATTTCGCAATTAACTAAAGCTTCCAATATAAGCAGTCACCTCGGTCGTTTGGCAACTATCATGAAAGTCCGCTTTCAGTTTGCTTGCTTGCTTGCCACGCTACTTTCTTATATAATTATTAATAAAAGGCTAATGTCGCAATCATATTATCTACATGCGATCATTTCATCATCTAGCTGCCTACATTACAGATGCAGAGTTGGAAGTGGGTGGTGAGTCAAGTCTCGTTGACCCACTTACAGCCAAGTTGACCAATCACACTTTCACTAAATGATATTTTAATTACGCGGGAAATGAGATGATTAGAATAGAATAATTCTTTATTTGGTTCACTTGTTTGCATGCGGTGAACTCTACAAACTGCGATGAAATTACCAAAAAGAGGAGCACAGAAGAGCATAAAAAAGAAATAAAAGTACTACACACAGAAAATTATTTACAAAAACGAATAAAAGAGTTCTGAAATCGCTTGGTTCTTTCACGGGGCGGCCGGAGTTTCCTTGTAGAACGAGTCCTAGCGTTCTGTTCATGTACAGGTTTAAACATTGACCTGAGAAGATGGCGGTCATCTCTTTCTGTATCATAAAAAACTTTTTCTCAAGTTTTCTAAGCACAAACAATTAGATCGTCATTCAAGCAGCCCTCAGAGCCAATGATACGCATAGCCCGCCTCTCAAGAAGTAAAAGACGTGTCAACAAGTACTGTGAGGCGTTACAAAATGCTCCAAAATAATATGTAACAAGAGATCTAATAAAAGCAACATGACATTAATATCTACACCAGAGCGGCGTAGATTGCGCAGAAGAAACAATCTTTGGGAACCCTTTTTAATCACATAATCTATATGGATATTCCATTTCAAGTCACAGCTGAAAAGTAGACCCAGGTATTTAAATGATGAAACTTGCTTCAAGAAACAATCATCAGGAGTTTTCACAGAGAAAACTTTAAAATTCCGTTTCGTACAGATGTCCATCACAACACATTTGCTATTATTAATGTGTAAATGGTTCTGATATGACCATGAACACGACACTATCCCATTCTATTTGTAGCCTGTCATCACGAGCATCTCTGACAAAATGCAAAAACAAGACATCATCTGCATACTTCACAATCGAGGTATTCTCACACACGGGGGATAGGTTATCAAATAGTAAGAGTAAACAGAACCGGACCTAAAACGCTTCCATGGGGAACACCGCTCGGAGCATTAGACCAAAAAGACAGCATGCCATTGTACACAACTCGTTGAGTTCTCCCGGACAGAAAACAAGACACCATACTGATAATAAAGGGAGGAAAACATTTTTTTCCAGCACTCACAATGAGATGATGCGGGAGCTTCTCAAACGCTTTAGACAAATCAATAGACATAGGCCTGACGGCTCCAGAGCCGGAATCTAAAAAACGCAGAATTTGATGCTGATCTTTAATAGGTGCACATGTAGTGCCACTACCAGCGCGCGGAATGTAAGCAAACTGTGATTCATTTGCAGAATATTTAACACAAAGCAGAATAAATTTCTTTAATATAATCTTTTCAAAGATGGTTGACAACGCCGAAACAATGGAGATTGACCGATAATCACATAACTCCCTGGGTTTACTAACCTTCGGGACAAGGATAATATTAGCTGACTTTAAACAAGTAGGAAAAATACCTTTACAGAGAGACCAATTTAATAAATCAGGAATAGCATGTGAGAGTATGAAGTCAAAATTCCGAAATATCCAAGGAGGAATACCGTCTGGTCCAACACAAGATTTCTTAAAATGACGAAGTTGATCACATACACTGTCAATCGCTCAATACCAATCACATACGAAGGATACATAAAAAACTATTTTTTTGGTATATTTCTTTATTCTATTGGTATACATATATTTGTATGCTATTTCAAATGTGGTTATGCTTTACATACTGAAGCCATACCAGCACAATGTTAAAGGAAAGCATCAATGATTTCTAATATATGTTGATTTAGGACCTTTTGTCAATAAAGATCACACTAATGTTACTACTGTTTTGTAAGTAGTAAGATAATGACATTTAATAGTCAAACTTGCAATACTGAATTCTATTTTAATACATGTAAGTCTAAGGCATTTCATAAATAATCAATAGGTATTTAACCATCAACAATTATGCATTATGCAATTTTGGAACTAAGCATATTTTCAATCCGAAATAAAAACACATTATAATTCATGAACGCAAAAATAGTTATGTTTGAGATACATAAGTCAACATGGTGGCTCGATAGTTATCGTATTATTTAAATGACGTTTATCAATTTAGTTCATGGAAATGAGCTAAATTCTGAGTCTTGTGAATACCATAAGACAAGTAACGAAGATGACATGCGGCGTTACTTTAACAATAATTCCAATCTAGATAAATACCACACTTTCACAAAGAAATATTCACGACTGGTATTACTGGAAAATGTTATTTGACATTAGTATGTAATATAACTTATTTTTTGCCATGTGACTTAAAGCTCTTCATACTAAACACATACCAATGAGGACGAATTTGCATCGGGTCTCGTCTATAAAACATACCAACAACTCGTATTTCAGTGTAAAACAGCCAATCACAGATAGAATAGTTCGCATCGCTACATACCAATCACATACGAAAGTAAGTGAGATGTGGTATGAAAAACATACCAGATCTCTGTAAACATACGAGAATCTGGTATCAGATGTTAGTTTCAAATTGTATGTGATTTCGGTATATGTTTGTATGTTATTTTCGTATCCAGCGATTTACAGTGTACTTCAGATATTGAAATCTGGGGGACATCAAAAGACGTAACATCGCACAATGGAATTCCCGAGTCAGAATCAAAACTTTGAAAATTAGAGGAGAAATAATTACACAAATCATCAGGAGAGAAATCAATAGAAGAGTGAGGCTTTTTGTTACCCGATTAGACACGCTCTGCACTCCACATTTGTTTAGGATTAACAGATGCTATTGCTTCATTCAAATACGACTTCTTCAAATGAATAATATGATTCAATACTTCCTTCTTTAATCGCTCATACTTCAGGAAGTGACCTTTGTGAAATGCACGGTCACGGTCATCAATTAATAATTTCAATGATAACTTGAAAAATTCCCGATTATTAGGACGAATACGAATTGTTCTTTCATGGAAGCGTGAATCGAATATGCCAAAAAACGATGATTGAAAGAATTCAACAGCATCATTTATATCCGAGCATGAATTCATAAGGGCACACCAATCAATTGACATTAAATAATCCTTGAATTTGCAATTGTTGGCATCTTTTTCTTTATGATAGTAGGCTGAGTAACAGGAGAGGGTTGCCACCACACTATGCAATGATCCGAATTGCCCAAAGGAGGCAGGAGGACCGGTTTCTGGTTAAGACCAAAATTTGTGATGAGTTGATCGAGAGTATTAATACCACAAGTTGTGAATTCAATCAGTGGTTTAACACATAATATGCTATCAATATAATCAGACTGCTTACTCATTAAAATTTCCTGATATCATAAGATATTAGCAATATAATCAAACTGCTTACGAAGATCATTAAAATTTCCTGATATCATAAGATATTAGCAATATAATCAAACTGCTTACGAAGATCATTAAAATTTCCTGATATCATAAGATATTATCAATATAATCAGACTGCTTACGAAGATCATTAAAATTTCCTGATATCATATTATGATCTTATATCTTATATCTATATCTTATTAAGATATTAGCAATATCATCAAACTGCTTACGAAGATCATTAAAATTTCCTGATATCATAAGATATTAGAGATATAATCAAACTGCTTACGAAGATCATTAAAATCTCCTGATATCATAAGATATTAGCAATATAATCAAACTGCTTACGAAGATCATTAAAATTTCCTGATATCATAAGATATTAGCAATATAATCAAACTGCTTACGAAGATCATTAAAATTTCCTGATATCATAAGATATTAGCAATATAATCAAACTGCTTACGAAGATCATTAAAATTTCCTGATATCATTAATTTTACATCCGATCTAAACTGAATAAAGATATAATTAACCAACATAGTCAAGCACAAAACAGCAAGATCATGGGCAGTTGGATTGATTCAAAAAGCATGGTATATAGATATAACAGCTAACCGCATATCTTTTACAAATAATCACAGGAATTCTGAGGTAGGAATAATCGCAGAAAGAATCTCATTATGATCAAGCACAGTAACAGATAGATAACTCCGAACATAGCATACCAATCAACCACCCCGACTATCATTCCGGTCTTCACGATAAAGGGAATAATCATAAAGAGAAATAGAATTATCGGATACCGTTTCGTCCAACCAAGTTTCCGTTATGATTGCTATTCTCATACGATGATGAAAGTCATCCCAGCAGCCATTTATAATAGAATATAATGCTTACTTATTTAAAGTAGTCCAAATGGGGACTGATGGCGTTCTCCAATCCACAAGTGTACAAAGGCAATGCTACTGTAACCATAGAATTAATCAGTTCTTAAAAGAACTCAATGTAGCTTTCTCGTGGCAACGAATTAAAATTGATCCGCTTTGGCCCAATATCTGGTAAAAATGGAAATCTCAAGACTTGTAATACTACTTATTCTTGCTGTCAATGTACTAATACCATAGATTCCAAACAGACGTATAATATACTGTAGCTACCAACTACAGATGCTGATAGTGGAAATAGAATAGGATAATGGTCACCATAGTTTAAGGAAATTAATAATGGATATTATAAAACAACAGGAAAACGATGAATAAAAATTGGAAAAGTGGAGGTGAAATATGGAAATACAACGATGCTACTGCACCGATTACAAGTGAACTGTATCTGACACTACACAAAGCAATGGTAAGAATGGATAAGTGGAAAGTGGATAATGGAAGTAAACAATAGAGCTACAATGACACTCTACTACACCGAAAGCAATGAAACTATACACGCTATACCTAAGACTACACATGGAAAATACTATTTCTTCACTTGAATTTGTTATCGCCAGTTTCTTCATCCGTCTATAGTACTTCATGTAATTCCACATTTCTTCATTTGAATTACAATACATCGACCACTACTTCAGCTACCGATTAAGGGATATAAAACATAATACAGCAGTCCGTCAGTCATCAGCAGGTACTCGTCTAGTTGTGTTTCGACCCCTAACCTGAATACTCAAACCCAGACGAGCGGGGTCCCACACATAGTAGCTGACAAAATATTGAATAGGTAATGATATGTCTTGAAAGATTTGCCACAAAGATAAATCAGACATCATTCAATTGTTGCGTTTCCCACATGTAAATTGATCCTGTCATTAAATTTATCCCATCAATACAGTATGCCTTTTTGCGATCCGCACATGTAAACAAATGCTGTACATCAATCTTTGCCTTTTCGATTCCCACAAGTAAACAGATCCTGTTCATCCTCGAATCCCATAAAGATGTAAGTTCGCTGTGTGATAAATATGTCATCTGCCTTTACACAAACTTCGCCTCATACATCAAGACTTAACAATGGGAGCTCTCTCATCTCCCGTAAGCCACGCTAAGCGCTCTGTATTCACTCTTCACCGCCCCCCCTATGTCAGGCAAGTAGGAATTCATCCATTGCAAAAAATTCATCAAACTTATTTGCCAAGGAACGGGGATTGGTCAGTAGCACATTAGGATACTGTGTAATACTGTGACGAGAAAGTAGACGACGTTTGGGGATACACTTTATGGCAGTGAGTTGACGTACAGATTGTCTTGAAGAACTCACAGGAGAAACTTCTGTAGCAACTGATGCCGCAAGTCGATCACGAACAGATAAAACCACTTGGATATGACGAACGTATATATCATGATAAAATAATCTCCTTCGTACACTGTAAACCAAACTGTGCCCAATATGTGACCAATTATGTGCCCGACGCATTTTCGTTACATCGGTCACATTTGGACATGTATGTGACTGCCATGAGACCGATGATGAATCGTCATTAATCATGCATATACGACGAGTACTTGATAAGAATATTTCAAATTGATCCTACAAATACTTTTTGGTATGTTTTGTTCAAGAATATCATTGGCAGGAAGATGATATCATATTGAACTTGGTTTGATTAAAAAGTGTTTTAATGAGAATAATAATTGTGTAGTTACAAAATGTAACACACTTTTCGTTACATCGCTCACATTTGGTCACATATGTGACCGATGATGAATCACCATAGATCATGCATATGCGGCGAGTGCTCGATGAGAATATGTCAAATTGATTTTCCGAATACTTTATGGTGTGTTTTGTTCAAGGACATCACTGGCAAGAAGATGTTATCACATTGAAAACTGTATTAATCAGGATAGTGATTGTGTGATTCAAAAATGTGACACATGTCTTCGTTTAATCTGCTTCATCTCGCCGGAAAGTTGTATCATCGTGTTGTAAGTGAAGTTGTTTTATCTTGCCTAGTCAGCGTGAAACAAATGAACTTCATGTCAATGGTCAAACTGGGAGACATTACATAATGATGTCCTATTCTCAAATAGAATCTTCAATCGCAATGTCCTGAGAAGTGAGTCTATACAAAATTGAGTCAGTGTATAGATGGTTCAATCAAACAATTTTATCGGTAAAAACAGTAATAGATGCTGCCACAGCCATCGACTGCTTCATTGGCGTATAGATAAGGTGTTTATTACATCAGCTTATCTATTTCTTTTTAAACATCAGGTGGCGGTTGGCGTTGAGCAACACACAATGATTAAGACATTCTGGATTAAGCATTGATGGTTAATTCAAAAGTAAATGGAAAGTGGAATATGCATCTAATGCTTTGCAAGTATTTGTTGTTCTTTCCACAAGCTCCTAAATTGAAAGTATGGTCTTTTCTTCCCGCCAGGAAGTGAAATCATTTAAACCATAATTTATAGCTCAATTTAATTTAGAGGCAGTACTTCTACTCTCCAAAACCTAAACAAGTAGTGGGTTTTTATTGTCACAATAATTGGAAGGAACGTTAATCATGACCGGTCGGGCACATGTTAGTCACATATCTGCGATGTTTGCTGTCTCCATATAACCATATAGTAAAATATGGCTCCAGTGTCCACCGGACCCCCCCCCTCAGGTCTCTGATGGTTAAATAAGTCATTATTTCCATTTTATTTATATTGAATTGAAAACTTGAAGCTATCGTCTATAGTATTATATCATTTTTTTCAGAATTGCCACATTTAAAAAAATTCCCATTAGTTTTTCGTTACCTACAATAGGTTCGGCCCTACAATAGGTTTAGTTGCGCAATTTAAACAATAATTTTCGATGCTTTACGACAGATATAAAACAATCAAAATGCTATTGATAACTATCCTCATTGCTATTCTTTCACCTCAATTTGTGTTTACTTATCACAAAACATGCTTCGCATTTTTCAATATCATCGCAGGCCTAGGCATTAAGATCACTAGTTTGTTGCATAGGCACATATGTCACCATGAATTACCTGAAGAGATGTTGTCATATAAATGGTAGACAAGAAAGAGGATGTTGCGTGTGTATACAGATTGTGTTTTTTGAACAATTTGTTTAGATTTCAAAATGAAATTGCATATATTAATTTTATAATAAAATTCAAACATTCCTAAATATCTTCATCGCATGAACGGTTGACAAGTGGGCCGTAGTAGGATACATCCTCCATTTTTATTTGCAGATGAAATTAT